>OV884056.1:179268913-179828248 GCA_930367215.1 Pollenia angustigena
TGAGGCGCAATCACGGTCAACATTTGCATGAAATAATCTTCAAACATTTAATTATATGGACCGTACTATCGATTCAAATAAAGATTTCATGCATTTTTCTGAATTTTATGAGTTTTTTTTACAACTTTCCTATAGCTCCCCTACAAGAAATGGATGACCGAAACTAATACACACGCACTATTTTTGTTTGTTTTTATTGTTACAAGTGGCGTTGCCACTCGTGTGCGTTTGTATACCAAATTAGGAATATTTTGCAAAGCCCAAATTTTATTAATCTTTTCTTCTTATTTTTATATATACTTAATAATATGTTGAATATATCTGTTAATACGTTTCATAAATTTTAATAATTATAAGAATTTAGCTAAATTTGTATTAATTATTTAAAAAAAAAGTGGTGGAATTTTGGCAATTGCTGTTGTTAAAAACATTTTAGGAAGAAATGTTTGCTAGTGGCAACGCTAATTACTCCAGGAATGAAATGCGTATGTAAGAGTGAAACAACGAATGTATGTTAGACAGTTTCATTTTTGAATGGAATGTGTAAAATATGTAAAAAATTCAAGATTAGTTTTAAAAGCGAAAGGAATTTTATGAAATTGTGACGTGCGCCCATTATATTATTTAAAATAAATATAAAAAAAGTGAAATAAAAATTGACAGTGACAATAAAGAGTGATAAAAAATAATATTTGCCTTGACAGAAAGCAAGAATTGAGTGACAATAAAAATAACACAAATACCTATTAAAATATAAAAAAGTGACAATAAGATAGAAAATACCTATTAAGAAATTAAATTAAATAATAAAAGTATACTTTTTGTGATAAAAGATAACTATGAAAAAAAGACGTTTGCAAAATTGTCTATCATTGGAAAAAAAGACATTTGAGTCCAAAATTAAAATGTATAGAAGGTTAATAGAAAACGAAGATAGTGCACGAAGTGAAAGATCTAATATACAACCTGTTCCATCAATAAGCTAAAATTCTAATGGAGTGTAAAGTAGGCATAAAAAAAGCCCAAGAGTACCTCAGCCGCATGACAGGAGAGACTTCTGATCAAGGGCTTGATGAGACCGCCAGCATGCTCCCCTTGCGGACCACAACAGCAGTGCAAGAAATAGAGGAGAAGCTAGACTCCGATTACGCTCAGGCCATGGTAACAATCACAATATTTTATATATTTTACTTGCTCAAACAGTAATTCAACTTCTTTACAGAAGTCCTATATTCATAAAATTAAAGGTGTTTCTTTAGATGTTGGCAGTGTTATTAGTGCATCGTTTGCAGATGATTTGCTATATAATATAATTGGGATGGAAGGTGGGGAAAACTTCCGTTGTCAAATCTCACGCTGCTAAATAAAATTGTAAGAGGTATGTACAGACATTAAATAATTTTAGTCTTTGAATATTTAACATTTCTGTCTTTTTTTTTACTTCATATTTTAGATGTTTTTCAGAACCTAGGAGCCGGGGAGTATGAAAAAAGTATAAGAAAAGCGGTTGAACGTGCCCACCATAGGGTAAAGCAACAAAAATACATAAAAGAAAAAGGGGTTAATAAATAAAATGACGACAATTTTTTTAATTTAAACTAAAATAATCAATCTAAAAGAGAAAAAAAATCAAAAAATAAGCGTGACCAATAAATTGGTAAAAGTTTAGCTTTATTTTTAACACTTTTTATTGACTGAACTTTATTTGTAAGAAGGTGCTTGTTTAATGTAATTAAGAAACTGTTGAATGATGTTTGATCCAGCAAACGTTTTCGAATGCAAACAAAACATAATTAATTTAAAAAATTTAGTTAAAAAAAAAAAATATTTATTTATTTAAGTTATTTTGGAAACCAAAAAAATATTGAATTTTATTTTAAATAAAGACAAAAATTTGTATGAGAATTGAATGAGATGTTTTATTTTAATAGTGTTTTATTAAAACTAAAAAATACGTCAACAGTGACGAATATATGAATCAGTACTGACTAGTCAGCTGTGGCCGGTATATGCGTCAGTACTGACCAGTCAGTACTGACTGGTCAGCTGTGTCCGTTATATGCATCAGTACTGACTAGTCAGCTGTGTCCGGTTTTTGAGCACTCAATAATCTTGAGCAACCTACATATAATTGTCGATATGAAAAGCAATGAATGGGCGCCTAAATATATTCCAGCCAATGGACCATACGCATTCCGAAAAAGTACAAAAAGTACCAATTTGATACCAAATGCAACGAAGTACTAAAAGTACGAGCTTTGACTCATTTTATTCCCCCAGAAAGTACTCTGTACGTTAATTTAGGTTATGTTTTATATGAATACCAAATTTTTCGAAGAGATAAAAAGTAACAGTTTTATCCCAATTTTATCCATTAAAAAATACCGTATATTTTGATCTCGACCATATGCAATCTGTATACCAAATTTATCCAAAAGAGAAAAAGTATCAAAAGTAAAACATTTTTCGTTTTAACCTCTTAAAATATACCCCACTTAAATCTGGACAATATCTCTAGCCAAATTTTTTGAAAATAAGAAAGTACCAAAACTAAAAGAGAAAAAGTGTTAAAAGTTGCCAAAAAAAGAAGCAACATTTCTTAAAAATATATATACAAGTTAGATCAAAAAAGACCTACCCCCACCCATGTTTTGTTTTGTAACTAGCTTTTACCCGTGACGTCGTTCACTTTAAGATTTAAAGAAATGGGGTTATCCAGTAAAATATTTACAGAAAATTTATTTTGTTTTCTACGTCATTACTTATTTTATGTTAAAATATGTCTATAAACAACATTTTAAGATTTGTTATATTCCGCTAATATAATGGGTGATTTTTTAGCTATTATCTTTTTGGCAGCACTGGTTTAAACAGCTGACGCACGTTTCGTGTTTTGTTTCACTGTCAAACATCTTCAGTTTGGTCTATAATTTAACCATGAATCGTCTTACAAACGAACAACGCTTGCAAATTATTGAATTTTATTATCAAAATGCGTGCTCTGTTAAGAAAATTCATCGCGCGCTTCTTGTGTTCAGCGACGAAGCTCATTTTTGGCTCAATGGGTAAGTTAATAAGCCGAATTGTCGATTTTGGAGTGAAGATCAGCCAGAAGCATTGCAAGAGCTATTTATGCATCGAGAAAAAGTCACAGTTTGGTGCGGTTTATGGGCTGGTGGCATCATTGGACCGTTCCAAGATGATGCGAATCGTAACGTAACTGTGAATGGTGAGCGCTACCGTGAGATGATATCCAACTTTTTTTTGCCCAAAATGCAAGAGCTTGTTGACTTGCACGACATGTGGTTTCAACAAGACGGTGCCACATGCCACACAGCACGCTTAACAATGGACTTATTGAGAGGCGAGTTCGGTGAACATTTTATTTCACGTTCGGGACCGGTCAATTGGCCGCCTAGATCGTGCGATTTAACGTCTTTAGACTATTTTTTGTGCGGCTACGTTAAAGCTCATGTCTATACACACATGCCCGCTTCAATTGACGCATTGGAAGAAAACATTGAAGCATTTATTCGTGAGATACCGGCCGAAATGTTGGAAACAGAATGCCAACATTGGACTAAGCGGATGGACCATTTGAGGCGCAATCACGGTCAACATTTGCATGAAATAATCTTCAAACATTTAATTATATGGACCGTACTATCGATTCAAATAAAGATTTCATGCATTTTTCTGAATTTTATGAGTTTTTTTTACAACTTTCCTATAGCTCCCCTACAAGAAATGGATGACCGAAACTAATACACACGCACTATTTTTGTTTGTTTTTATTGTTACAAGTGGCGTTGCCACTCGTGTGCGTTTGTATACCAAATTAGGAATATTTTGCAAAGCCCAAATTTTATTAATCTTTTCTTCTTATTTTTATATATACTTAATAATATGTTGAATATATTTGTTAATACGTTTCATAAATTTTAATAATTATAAGAATTTAGCTAAATTTGTATTAATTATTTAAAAAAAAAGTGGTGGAATTTTGGGAATTGCTGTTGTTAAAAACATTTTAGGAAGAAATGTTTGCTAGTGGCAACGCTAATTACTCCAGGAATGAAATGCGTATGTAAGAGTGAAACAACGAATGTATGTTAGACAGTTTCATTTTTGAATGGAATGTGTAAAATATGTAAAAAATTCAAGATTAATTTTAAAAGCGAAAGGAATTTTATGAAATTGTGACGTGCGCCCATTATATTATTTAAAATAAATATAAAAAAAGTGAAATAAAAATTGACAGTGACAATAAAGAGTGATAAAAAATAATATTTGCCTTGACAGAAAGCAAGAATTGAGTGACAATAAAAATAACACAAATACCTATTAAAATATAAAAAAGTGACAATAAGATAGAAAATACCTATTAAGAAATTAAATTAAATAATAAAAGTATACTTTTTGTGATAAAAGATAACTATGAAAAAAAGACGTTTGCAAAATTGTCTATCATTGGAAAAAAAGACATTTGAGTCCAAAATTAAAATGTATAGAAGGTTAATAGAAAACGAAGATAGTGCACGAAGTGAAAGATCTAATATACAACCTGTTCCATCAATAAGCTAAAATTCTAATGGAGTGTAAAGTAGGCATAAAAAAAGCCCAAGAGTACCTCAGCCGCATGACAGGAGAGACTTCTGATCAAGGGCTTGATGAGACCGCCAGCATGCTCCCCTTGCGGACCACAACAGCAGTGCAAGAAATAGAGGAGAAGCTAGACTCCGATTACGCTCAGGCCATGGTAACAATCACAATATTTTATATATTTTACTTGCTCAAACAGTAATTCAACTTCTTTACAGAAGTCCTATATTCATAAAATTAAAGGTGTTTCTTTAGATGTTGGCAGTGTTATTAGTGCATCGTTTGCAGATGATTTGCTATATAAATATAATTGGGATGGAAGGTGGGGAAAACTTCCGTTGTCAAATCTCACGCTGCTAAATAAAATTGTAAGAGGTATGTACAGACATTAAATAATTTTAGTCTTTGAATATTTAACATTTCTGTCTTTTTTTTTACTTCATATTTTAGATGTTTTTCAGAACCTAGGAGCCGGGGAGTATGAAAAAAGTATAAGAAAAGCGGTTGAACGTGCCCACCATAGGGTAAAGCAACAAAAATACATAAAAGAAAAAGGGGTTAATAAATAAAATGACGACAATTTTTTTAATTTAAACTAAAATAATCAATCTAAAAGAGAAAAAAAATCAAAAAATAAGCGTGACCAATAAATTGGTAAAAGTTTAGCTTTATTTTTAACACTTTTTATTGACTGAACTTTATTTGTAAGCAGGTGCTTGTTTAATGTAATTAAGAAACTGTTGAATGATGTTTGATCCAGCAAACGTTTTCGAATGCAAACAAAACATAATTAATTTAAAAAATTTAGTTAAAAAAAAAAAATATTTATTTATTTAAGTTATTTTGGAAACCAAAAAAATATTGAATTTTATTTTAAATAAAGACAAAAATTTGTATGAGAATTGAATGAGATGTTTTATTTTAATAGTGTTTTATTAAAACTAAAAAATACGTCAACAGTGACGAATATATGAATCAGTACTGACTAGTCAGCTGTGGCCGGTATATGCGTCAGTACTGACCAGTCAGTACTGACTGGTCAGCTGTGTCCGTTATATGCATCAGTACTGACTAGTCAGCTGTGTCCGGTTTTTGAGCACTCAATAATCTTGAGCAACCTACATATAGTTGTCGATATGAAAAGCAATGAATGGGCGCCTAAATATATTCCAGCCAATGGACCATACGCATTCCGAAAAAGTACAAAAAGTACCAATTTGATCCATTTTTTACCCCTTAAAAAGTGCCGTATATTTTGTACTTTTTATACCAAATGCAACGAAGTACTAAAAGTACGAGCTTTGACTCATTTTATTCCCCCAGAAAGTACTCTGTACGTTAATTTAGGTTATGTTTTATATGAATACCAAATTTTTCGAAGAGATAAAAAGTAACAGTTTTATCCCAATTTTATCCATTAAAAAATACCGTATATTTTGATCTCGACCATATGCAATCTGTATACCAAATTTATCCAAAAGAGAAAAAGTATCAAAAGTAAAACATTTTTCGTTTTAACCTCTTAAAATATACCCCACTTAAATCTGGACAATATCTCTAGCCAAATTTTTTGAAAATAAGAAAGTACCAAAACTAAAAGAGAAAAAGTGTTAAAAGTTGCCAAAAAAAGAAGCAACATTTCTTAAAAATATATATACAAGGTAGATCAAAAAAGACCTACCCCCACCCATGTTTTATTTTGTAACTAGCTTTTACCCGTGACGTCGTTCACTTTAAGATTTAAAGAAATGGGGTTATCCAGTAAAATATTTACAGAAAATTTATTTTGTTTTCTACGTCATTACTTATTTTATGTTAAAATATGTCTATAAACAACATTTTAAGATTTGTTATATTCCGCTAATATAATGGGTGATTTTTTAGCTATTATCTTTTTGGCAGCACTGGTTTAAACAGCTGACGCACGTTTCGTGTTTTGTTTCACTGTCAAACATCTTCAGTTTGGTCTATAATTTAACCATGAATCGTCTTACAAACGAACAACGCTTGCAAATTATTGAATTTTATTATCAAAATGCGTGCTCTGTTAAGAAAATTCATCGCGCGCTTCTTGTGTTCAGCGACGAAGCTCATTTTTGGCTCAATGGGTAAGTTAATAAGCCGAATTGTCGATTTTGGAGTGAAGATCAGCCAGAAGCATTGCAAGAGCTATTTATGCATCGAGAAAAAGTCACAGTTTGGTGCGGTTTATGGGCTGGTGGCATCATTGGACCGTTCCAAGATGATGCGAATCGTAACGTAACTGTGAATGGTGAGCGCTACCGTGAGATGATATCCAACTTTTTTTTGCCCAAAATGCAAGAGCTTGTTCACTTGCACGACATGTGGTTTCAACAAGACGGTGCCACATGCCACACAGCACGCTTAACAATGGACTTATTGAGAGGCGAGTTCGGTGAACATTTTATTTCACGTTCGGGACCGGTCAATTGGCCGCCTAGATCGTGCGATTTAACGTCTTTAGACTATTTTTTGTGCGGCTACGTTAAAGCTCATGTCTATACACACATGCCCGCTTCAATTGACGCATTGGAAGAAAACATTGAAGCATTTATTCGTGAGATACCGGCCGAAATGTTGGAAACAGAATGCCAACATTGGACTAAGCGGATGGACCATTTGAGGCGCAATCACGTTCAACATTTGCATGAAATAATCTTCAAACATTTAATTATATGGACCGTACTATCGATTCAAATAAAGATTTCATGCATTTTTCTGAATTTTATGAGTTTTTTTTACAACTTTCCTATAGCTCCCCTACAAGAAATGGATGACCGAAACTAATACACACGCACTATTTTTGTTTGTTTTTATTGTTACAAGTGGCGTTGCCACTCGTGTCCGTTTGTATACCAAATTAGGAATATTTTGCAAAGCCCAAATTTTATTAATCTTTTCTTCTTATTTTTATATATACTTAATAATATGTTGAATATATCTGTTAATACGTTTCATAAATTTTAATAATTATAAGAATTTAGCTAAATTTGTATTAATTATTTAAAAAAAAAGTGGTGGAATTTTGGGAATTGCTGTTGTTAAAAACATTTTAGGAAGAAATGTTTGCTAGTGGCAACGCTAATTACTCCAGGAATGAAATGCGTATGTAAGAGTGAAACAACGAATGTATGTTAGACAGTTTCATTTTTGAATGGAATGTGTAAAATATGTAAAAAATTCAAGATTAATTTTAAAAGCGAAAGGAATTTTATGAAATTGTGACGTGCGCCCATTATATTATTTAAAATAAATATAAAAAAAGTGAAATAAAAATTGACAGTGACAATAAAGAGTGATAAAAAATAATATTTGCCTTGACAGAAAGCAAGAATTGAGTGACAATAAAAATAACACAAATACCTATTAAAATATAAAAAAGTGACAATAAGATAGAAAATACCTATTAAGAAATTAAATTAAATAATAAAAGTATACTTTTTGTGATAAAAGATAACTATGAAAAAAAGACGTTTGCAAAATTGTCTATCATTGGAAAAAAAGACATTTGAGTCCAAAATTAAAATGTATAGAAGGTTAATAGAAAACGAAGATAGTGCACGAAGTGAAAGATCTAATATACAACCTGTTCCATCAATAAGCTAAAATTCTAATGGAGTGTAAAGTAGGCATAAAACAAGCCCAAGAGTACCTCAGCCGCATGACAGGAGAGACTTCTGATCAAGGGCTTGATGAGACCGCCAGCATGCTCCCCTTGCGGACCACAACAGCAGTGCAAGAAATAGAGGAGAAGCTAGACTCCGATTACGCTCAGGCCATGGTAACAATCACAATATTTTATATATTTTACTTGCTCAAACAGTAATTCAACTTCTTTACAGAAGTCCTATATTCATAAAATTAAAGGTGTTTCTTTAGATGTTGGCAGTGTTATTAGTGCATCGTTTGCAGATGATTTGCTATATAAATATAATTGGGATGGAAGGTGGGGAAAACTTCCGTTGTCAAATCTCACGCTGCTAAATAAAATTGTAAGAGGTATGTACAGACATTAAATAATTTTAGTCTTTGAATATTTAACATTTCTGTCTTTTTTTTTTACTTCATATTTTAGATGTTTTTCAGAACCTAGGAGCCGGGGAGTATGAAAAAAGTATAAGAAAAGCGGTTGAACGTGCCCACCATAGGGTAAAGCAACAAAAATACATAAAAGAAAAAGGGGTTAATAAATAAAATGACGACAATTTTTTTAATTTAAACTAAAATAATCAATCTAAAAGAGAAAAAAAATCAAAAAATAAGCGTGACCAATAAATTGGTAAAAGTTTAGCTTTATTTTTAACACTTTTTATTGACTGAACTTTATTTGTAAGAAGGTGCTTGTTTAATGTAATTAAGAAACTGTTGAATGATGTTTGATCCAGCAAACGTTTTCGAATGCAAACAAAACATAATTAATTTAAAAAATTTAGTTAAAAAAAAAAAATATTTATTTATTTAAGTTATTTTGGAAACCAAAAAAATATTGAATTTTATTTTAAATAAAGACAAAAATTTGTATGAGAATTGAATGAGATGTTTTATTTTAATAGTGTTTTATTAAAACTAAAAAATACGTCAACAGTGACGAATATATGAATCAGTACTGACTAGTCAGCTGTGGCCGGTATATGCGTCAGTACTGACCAGTCAGTACTGACTGGTCAGCTGTGTCCGTTATATGCATCAGTACTGACTAGTCAGCTGTGTCCGGTTTTTGAGCACTCAATAATCTTGAGCAACCTACATATAGTTGTCGATATGAAAAGCAATGAATGGGCGCCTAAATATATTCCAGCCAATGGACCATACGCATTCCGAAAAAGTACAAAAAGTACCAATTTGATCCATTTTTTACCCCTTAAAAAGTGCCGTATATTTTGTACTTTTTATACCAAATGCAACGAAGTACTAAAAGTACGAGCTTTGACTCATTTTATTCTCCCAGAAAGTACTCTGTACGTTAATTTAGGTTATGTTTTATATGAATACCAAATTTTTCGAAGAGATAAAAAGTAACAGTTTTATCCCAATTTTATCCATTAAAAAATACCGTATATTTTGATCTCGACCATATGCAATCTGTATACCAAATTTATCCAAAAGAGAAAAAGTATCAAAAGTAAAACATTTTTCGTTTTAACCTCTTAAAATATACCCCACTTAAATCTGGACAATATCTCTAGCCAAATTTTTTGAAAATAAGAAAGTACCAAAACTAAAAGAGAAAAAGTGTTAAAAGTTGCCAAAAAAAGAAGCAACATTTCTTAAAAATATATATACAAGGTAGATCAAAAAAGACCTACCCCCACCCATGTTTTATTTTGTAACTAGCTTTTACCCGTGACGTCGTTCACTTTAAGATTTAAAGAAATGGGGTTATCCAGTAAAATATTTACAGAAAATTTATTTTGTTTTCTACGTCATTACTTATTTTATGTTAAAATATGTCTATAAACAACATTTTAAGATTTGTTATATTCCGCTAATATAATGGGTGATTTTTTAGCTATTATCTTTTTGGCAGCACTGGTTTAAACAGCTGACGCACGTTTCGTGTTTTGTTTCACTGTCAAACATCTTCAGTTTGGTCTATAATTTAACCATGAATCGTCTTACAAACGAACAACGCTTGCAAATTATTGAATTTTATTATCAAAATGCGTGCTCTGTTAAGAAAATTCATCGCGCGCTTCTTGTGTTCAGCGACGAAGCTCATTTTTGGCTCAATGGGTAAGTTAATAAGCCGAATTGTCGATTTTGGAGTGAAGATCAGCCAGAAGCATTGCAAGAGCTATTTATGCATCGAGAAAAAGTCACAGTTTGGTGCGGTTTATGGGCTGGTGGCATCATTGGACCGTTCCAAGATGATGCGAATCGTAACGTAACTGTGAATGGTGAGCGCTACCGTGAGATGATATCCAACTTTTTTTTGCCCAAAATGCAAGAGCTTGTTGACTTGCACGACATGTGGTTTCAACAAGACGGTGCCACATGCCACACAGCACGCTTAACAATGGACTTATTGAGAGGCGAGTTCGGTGAACATTTTATTTCACGTTCGGGACCGGTCAATTGGCCGCCTAGATCGTGCGATTTAACGTCTTTAGACTATTTTTTGTGCGGCTACGTTAAAGCTCATGTCTATACACACATGCCCGCTTCAATTGACGCATTGGAAGAAAACATTGAAGCATTTATTCGTGAGATACCGGCCGAAATGTTGGAAACAGAATGCCAACATTGGACTAAGCGGATGGACCATTTGAGGCGCAATCACGGTCAACATTTGCATGAAATAATCTTCAAACATTTAATTATATGGACCGTACTATCGATTCAAATAAAGATTTCATGCATTTTTCTGAATTTTATGAGTTTTTTTTACAACTTTCCTATAGCTCCCCTACAAGAAATGGATGACCGAAACTAATACACACGCACTATTTTTGTTTGTTTTTATTGTTACAAGTGGCGTTGCCACTCGTGTGCGTTTGTATACCAAATTAGGAATATTTTGCAAAGCCCAAATTTTATTAATCTTTTCTTCTTATTTTTATATATACTTAATAATATGTTGAATATATCTGTTAATACGTTTCATAAATTTTAATAATTATAAGAATTTAGCTAAATTTGTATTAATTATTTAAAAAAAAAGTGGTGGAATTTTGGGAATTGCTGTTGTTAAAAACATTTTAGGAAGAAATGTTTGCTAGTGGCAACGCTAATTACTCCAGGAATGAAATGCGTATGTAAGAGTGAAACAACGAATGTATGTTAGACAGTTTCATTTTTGAATGGAATGTGTAAAATATGTAAAAAATTCAAGATTAATTTTAAAAGCGAAAGGAATTTTATGAAATTGTGACGTGCGCCCATTATATTATTTAAAATAAATATAAAAAAAGTGAAATAAAAATTGACAGTGACAATAAAGAGTGATAAAAAATAATATTTGCCTTGACAGAAAGCAAGAATTGAGTGACAATAAAAATAACACAAATACCTATTAAAATATAAAAAAGTGACAATAAGATAGAAAATACCTATTAAGAAATTAAATTAAATAATAAAAGTATACTTTTTGTGATAAAAGATAACTATGAAAAAAAGACGTTTGCAAAATTGTCTATCATTGGAAAAAAAGACATTTGAGTCCAATATTAAAATGTATAGAAGGTTAATAGAAAACGAAGATAGTGCACGAAGTGAAAGATCTAATATACAACCTGTTCCATCAATAAGCTAAAATTCTAATGGAGTGTAAAGTAGGCATAAAAAAAGCCCAAGAGTACCTCAGCCGCATGACAGGAGAGACTTCTGATCAAGGGCTTGATGAGACCGCCAGCATGCTCGCCTTGCGGACCACAACAGCAGTGCAAGAAATAGAGGAGAAGCTAGACTCCGATTACGCTCAGGCCATGGTAACAATCACAATATTTTATATATTTTACTTGCTCAAACAGTAATTCAACTTCTTTACAGAAGTCCTATATTCATAAAATTAAAGGTGTTTCTTTAGATGTTGGCAGTGTTATTAGTGCATCGTTTGCAGATGATTTGCTATATAAATATAATTGGGATGGAAGGTGGGGAAAACTTCCGTTGTCAAATCTCACGCTGCTAAATAAAATTGTAAGAGGTATGTATAGACATTAAATAATTTTAGTCTTTGAATATTTAACATTTCTGTCTTTTTTTTTACTTCATATTTTAGATGTTTTTCAGAACCTAGGAGCCGGGGAGTATGAAAAAAGTATAAGAAAAGCGGTTGAACGTGCCCACCATAGGGTAAAGCAACAAAAATACATAAAAGAAAAAGAGGTTAATAAATAAAATGACGACAATTTTTTTAATTTAAACTAAAATAATCAATCTAAAAGAGAAAAAAATCAAAAAATAAGCGCGACCAATAAATTGGTAAAAGTTTAGCTTTATTTTTAACACTTTTTATTCACTGAACTTTATTTGTAAGAAGGTGCTTGTTTAATGTAATTAAGAAACTGTTGAATGATGTTTGATCCAGCAAACGTTTTCGAATGCAAACAAAACATAATTAATTTAAAAAATTTAGTTAAAAAAAAAAAAATATGTATTTATGCTTAAGTTCATTAAATTTAATTTTCATTAAATTATTTTTATGAAGAAAGGAATTTTACAACATGAAAATTAATTAAAATTTATTGATAATTTTTCATTCTTGACTCAATCTGGGCTCGAACCCAGGTGTTTACGGACAGGTTACCCTGACATGTTTCGATTGCAACCACTCAATCTCCTCAGAGGGCTTGCCGTTTAACACTCGCAGCCATCGACGACTGCTGACGTCATTAGTCAAACATCAATCCTTAAACCAAATTGTATTCAACCTTTGGTAGATCGAAATTCGCTTTGAATGATTATCTATTTTAATTAATTTTAACATGTTATTCCTTTACTTCTGTTTTTTCGTACTTTTTGTCAAGAATTCTTCTTGAAGTTCAAAGTACATATTTTTTGTTTTTTCATTTTTTGTCTTTCTTATTCTTGTTGACCTTTTCAGCACAACTTGAAGGACAAATGCAAACATAGAGCTCGTGCCTTAGCTTTAACAATTATTAGTATTCTGGTTATTTTATTGAACTATTTATGGTTTTTAATCCAAATTTTTAATATTTTTAATTAGGCTTAAGTTCATTAAATTTAATTTTCATTAAATTATTTTTATGAAGAAAGGAATTTTACAACATGAAAATTAATTAAAATTTATTGATAATTTTTCATTCTTGACTCAATCTGGGCTCGAACCCAGGTGTTTACGGACAGGTTACCCTGACATGTTTCGATTGCAACCACTCAATCTCCTCAGAGGGCTTGCCGTTTAACACTCGCAGCCATCGACGACTGCTGACGTCATTAGTCAAACATCAATCCTTAAACAAAATTGTATTCAACCTTTGGTAGATCGAAATTCGCTTTGAATGATTATCTATTTTAATTAATTTTAACATGTTATTCCTTTACTTCTGTTTTTTCGTACTTTTTGTCAAGAATTCTTCTTGAAGTTCAAAGTACATATTTTTTGTTTTTTCATTTTTTGTCTTTCTTATTCTTGTTGACCTTTTCAGCACAACTTGAAGGACAAATGCAAACATAGAGCTCGTGCCTTAGCTTTAACAATTATTAGTATTCTGGTTATTTTATTGAACTATTTATGGTTTTTAATCCAAATTTTTAATATTTTTAATTAGGCTTAAGTTCATTAAATTTAATTTTCATTAAATTATTTTTATGAAGAAAGGAATTTTACAACATGAAAATTAATTAAAATTTATTGATAATTTTTCATTCTTGACTCAATCTGGGCTCGAACCCAGGTGTTTACGGACAGGTTACCCTGACATGTTTCGATTGCAACCACTCAATCTCCTCAGAGGGCTTGCCGTTTAACACTCGCAGCCATCGACGACTGCTGACGTCATTAGTCAAACATCAATCCTTAAACCAAATTGTATTCAACCTTTGGTAGATCGAAATTCGCTTTGAATGATTATCTATTTTAATTAATTTTAACATGTACTTTGAACTTCAAGAAGAATTCTTGACAAAAAGTACGAAAAAACAGAAGTAAAGGAATAACATGTTAAAATTAATTAAAATAGATAATCATTCAAAGCGAATTTCGATCTACCAAAGGTTGAATACAATTTGGTTTAAGGATTGATGTTTGACTAATGACGTCAGCAGTCGTCGATGGCTGCGAGTGTTAAACGGCAAGCCCTCTGAGGAGATTGAGTGGTTGCAATCGAAACATGTCAGAGTAACCTGTCCGTAAACACCTGGGTTCGAGCCCAGATTGAGTCAAGAATGAAAAATTATCAATAAATTTTAATTAATTTTCATGTTGTAAAATTCCTTTCTTCATAAAAATAATTTAATGAAAATTAAATTTAATGAACTTAAGCCTAATTAAAAATATTAAAAATTTGGATTAAAAACCATAAATAGTTCAATAAAATAACCAGAATACTAATAATTGTTAAAGCTAAGGCACGAGCTCTATGTTTGCATTTGTCCTTCAAGTTGTGCTGAAAAGTTCAACAAGAATAAGAAAGACAAAAAATGAAAAAACAAAAAATATGTACTTTGAACTTCAAGAAGAATTCTTGACAAAAAGTACGAAAAAACAGAAGTAAAGGAATAACATGTTAAAATTAATTAAAATAGATAATCATTCAAAGCGAATTTCGATCTACCAAAGGTTGAATATAATTTGGTTTAAGGATTGATGTTTGACTAATGACGTCAGCAGTCGTCGATGGCTGCGAGTGTTAAACGGCAAGCCCTCTGAGGAGATTGAGTGGTTGCAATCGAAACATGTCAGGGTAACCTGTCCGTAAACACCTGGGTTCGAGCCCAGATTGAGTCAAGAATGAAAAATTATCAATAAATTTTAATTAATTTTCATGTTGTAAAATTCCTTTCTTCATAAAAATAATTTAATGAAAATTAAATTTAATGAACTTAAGCCTAATTAAAAATATTAAAAATTTGGATTAAAAACCATAAATAGTTCAATAAAATAACCAGAATACTAATAATATTTATTTATTTAAGTTATTTTGAAAACCAAAAAAATATTGAATTTTATTTTAAATAAAGACAAAAATTTGTATGAGAATTGAATGAGATGAATCGTGTTTTATTTAAGCTAAAAAGTACGTCAACAGTGACGTATATATGCATCAGTACTGACTAGTCAGCTGTGGCCGGTATATGCGTCAGTACTGACTGGTCAGTACTGACTGGTCAGCTGTGTCCGTTATATGCATCAGTACTGACTAGTCAGCTGTGTCCGGTTTATACATCAGTACTGATATGTAAAGAGTATAAGAGTAAACAGCTCAGATATATGTTTTATCTACCACAAAATTCATAGGTTAAAGAAGGATGCAAAATCACACGTACACAAAAGTTTAGGTCATTTTTTTCACGTTGGCCTTAAGAAAATGATAGAAACTTTGTTCTACGCGATGACCGATATCTCTATCAGCAATGTCGGTCATATTATAGGTCAAATGACCGTCACTATTCTTGTAGGGTCTTAAAAAATCACCCGATACATACATAACTTTTGAGCACTCAATAATCTTGAGCAACCTACATATAGTTGTCGATATGAAAAGCAGTGAATGGGCGCCTAAATATATTCCAGCCCATACGCAATCCGAAAAAGTACAAAAAGTACCAATTTGATCCATTTTTTACCCCTTAAAAAGTGCCGTATATTTTGTACTTTTTATACCAAACTAGCTTAACCCGGTGCGCTTCGCAACACTGCTTTAACCATTTTATCGATTGAGATATATTTAATATATGCATCCTATGGAAGGTATTTCTCCCCTGCGCCTACCCGCTTAATTTTTATTTTTAAAAGTGTAGTATACCATAAGAGTGACTTCTACAAAGTTTGAACATTCTCACTTTAACAGTTTTTCAGATATTAAGCATTGGCGTCCTATAGGGTGTAACACTTCCCCCGCTGCTATTTTATTTCAATTTTGGGGCTCAGAGGATCCTACTACCAAAAGTTCAACAAAATGCTTGCAGCGACTCTTATTAATATTTCTATCTATGAGGGGAACTGCTCCTCCTCTGTCTACCCCGCCCATTACTATATTGAAATTTAAAGTTTGCCATAATAGTAGTTTTAACTACGTTTGAAGACTCGCCCTTTAATAGTTCTTCAGTTGAGCGATATTTAATATATGCATCCTATGAGAGGTATTTCCCCCCTGCGCCTACCCGCTCTATTTTTATTTTCAATAGTGTAGTATACCATAAGAGTGACTTCTAGAAAGTTTGAACATTCTCACTATTACAGTTCTTAAGATATGCGATATTAAACATTGGCGTCCTATGGTGGGTACCACTTCCCCCGCTGCTATTTTGTTTCAATTTTGGGACTCAGAAGATCCTACTTCCAAAAGTTCAACAAAATGCGTGCAGTGGCTGTTATTAATATTTCTATCTATGAGGGGTACTGCTCCTCTCCTGTCTTCCACGCCTATTTTTATATTGAAATTTATAGTTTACCCTAATAGTAGCTGTAACCACTTTTGAAGACTTTACCTTTAATAGTTTTTCAGTTGAGCGATATTTAATATATGCATCCTATGTGAGCTGTTTTCCCCATGCGCCTACCCGCTTTATTTTTATTTTCAAAAGTGTAGTATACCATAAGAGTGACTTCCACAAAGTTTGAACATTTTCACTATAACAGTTTTTAAGATATCCGATATTAAACATTGGCGTCCTATGGGGGGTAACACTTCCCCCGCTGCTATTTTGCTTCAATTTTGGGGCTCAGAAGATCCTACTACCAAAAGTTCAACAAATTGCTTGCAGCGGCTCTTCATTACATTTCTATCTATAAGGGGAACTGCTCCTCCTCTGTCTACCCCGCCCATTACTATATTGAAATTTAAAGTTTGCCATAATAGTAGTTTTAACTACGTTTGAAGACCCTCCCTTTAATAGTTCTTTAGTTGAGCGATATTTAATGTATGGATCCTATGGGAGGTATTTCCCCCCCTGCGCCTATCCGCTTTATTTTTATTTTCAATAGTGTAGTATACCATATGAGTGACTTCTACAAAGTTTGAACATTCTCACTATAACAGTTCTAAAGATATGCGATGTTAAACATTGGCGTCCTATGGTGAAAACCACTTCCCAGCTGCTACTTTATTTCAATTTTGGGACTCAGAAGATCCTACTACCAAAATTTCAACAAAATGCGTGCAGTGGCTCTCATTAATATTTCTATCTATGAGGGGTACTGCTCCTCCCCTGTCTCTCCCGCCCATTTTTATATTGAAAATTTATAGTTTACTATAATAGTAGCTTAAACCACGTTTGAAGACTCTCCCTTTAATAGTTCTTCAGTTGAGCGATATTTAATGCATGCATCCTATGGGAGGTATTTCCCCCCCTGCGCCTACCCGCTTTATTTTAATTTTCAAAAGTGTAGTATACCATAAGAGTGACTTCTAGAAAGTTTGAACATTCTCACTATAACAGTTCTTAAGATATGCGATGTTAAACATTGGCGTCTTATGGGGGATTCAAATACCCCCGCTGCTATTTTATTTCAATTTCGGGGCTCAGAAGATCCTACTACAAAAAGTTTAGCAAAATGCGTCCAGCGGCTCTTAAGATATGCGATAATAAATATTGGCATCCTATGGGGGGTACCAATTCCCCTGCCCCTATCGAAAAAATAAGTAGCCTATTTTATTTTTAGGGCTCACGTGATGTTACTGTAAAAATTTCAGGAAAATCGGTTCAGTAGTTTCGGAGTCTATAAGCCAACAAACAAACAAACAAACAAACAAACAAACACACAAACACACAAACATACAAACATTTTTCATTTTTATATATATAGAAAGATGCAACGAAGTACTAAAAGTACGAGCTTTGACTCATTTTATTCCCCCAGAAAGTACTCTGTACGTTAATTTAGGTTATGTTTTATATGAATACCACATTTTTCGAAGAGATAAAAAGTAACAGTTTTATCCCAATTTTATCCCTTAAAATATACCGTATATTTTGATCTCGACCCTATGCAATCTGTATACCAAATTTATCCAAAAGAGAAAAAGTATCAAAAGTAAAACATTTTTCGTTTTAACCTCTTAAAATATACCCCACTTAAATCTGGACAATATCTCTAGCCAAATTTTTTGAAAATAAAAAAGTACCAAAACTAAAAGAGAAAAAGTGTTAAAAGTTGCCAAAAAAAAGAAGCAACATTTCTTAAAAATATATATACAAGGTAGATCAAAAGACCTACCCCCACCCATGTTTTATTTTGTAACTAGCTTTTACCCGTGACGTCGTTCACTTTAAGATTTAAAGAAATGGGGTTATCCAGTAAAATATTTACAGAAAATTTATTTTGTTTTCTACGCCATTACTTATTTTATGTTAAAATATGTCTATAAACAACATTTTAAGATTTGTTATATTCCGCTAATATAATGGGTGATTTTTTAGCTATTATCTTTTTGGCAGCACTGGTTTAAACAGCTGACGCACGTTTCGTGTTTTGTTTCACTTCAGTTTGGTCTATAATTTAACCATGAATCGTCTTACAAACGAACAACGCTTGCAAATTATTGAATTTTATTATCAAAATGCGTGCTCTGTTAAGAAAATTCATCGCGCGCTTCTTGTGTTCAGCGACGAAGCTCATTTTTGGCTCAATGGGTAAGTTAATAAGCCGAATTGTCGATTTTGGAGTGAAGATCAGCCAGAAGCATTGCAAGAGCTATTTATGCATCGAGAAAAAGTCACAGTTTGGTGCGGTTTATGGGCTGGTGGCATCATTGGACCGTTCCAAGATGATGCGAATCGTAACGTAACTGTGAATGGTGAGCGCTACCGTGAGATGATATCCAACTTTTTTGTGCCCAAAATGCAAGAGCTTGACTTGCATGACATGTGGTTTCAACAAGACGGTGCCACATGCCACACAGCACGCTTAACAATAGACTTATTGAGAGGCGAGTTCGGTGAACATTTTATTTCACGTTCGGGACCGGTCAATTGGCCGCCTAGATCGTGCGATTTAACGTCTTTAGACTATTTTTTGTGCGGATACGTTAAAGCTCATGTCTATACACACATGCCCGCTTCAATTGACGCATTGGAAGAAAACATTGAAGCATTTATTCGTGAGATACCGGCCGAAATGTTGGAAACAGAATGCCAACATTGGACTAAGCGGATGGACCATTTGAGGCGCAATCACGGTCAACATTTGCATGAAATAATCTTCAAACATTTAATTATATGGACCGTACTATCGATTCAAATAAAGATTTCATGAATTTTTCTGAATTTTATGAGTTTTTTTACAACTTTCCTATAGCTCCCCTACAAGAAATGGATGACCGAAACTAATACACACGCACTATTTTTGTTTGTTTTTATTGTTACAAGTGGCGTTGCCACCTGTGTGCGTTTGTATACCAAATTAGGAATATTTTGCAAAGCCCAAATTTTATTAATCTTTTCTTCTTATTTTTATATATACTTAATAATATGTTGAATATATCTGTTAATACGTTTCATAAATTTTAATAATTATAAGAATTTAGCTAAATTTGTATTAATTATTTAAAAAAAAAGTGGTGGAATTTTTGGAATTGCTGTTGTTAAAAACATTTTAGGAAGAAATGTTTGCTAGTGGCAACGCTAATTACTCCAGGAATGAAATGCGTATGTAAGAGTGAAACAACGAATGTATGTTAGACTGTTTCATTTTTGAATAGCATGTGTAAAATATGTAAAAAATTCAAGATTAATTTTAAAAGCGAAAGGAATTTTATGAAATTGTGACGTGCGCCCATTATATTATTTAAAATAAATATAAAAAAAGTGAAATAAAAATTGACAGTGACAATAAAGAGTGATAAAAAATAATATTTGCCTTGACAGAAAGCAAGAATTGAGTGAAAATAAAAATAACACAAATACCTATTAAAAAATAAAAAAGTGACAATAAGATAGAAAATACCTATTAAGAAATTAAATTAAATAATAAAAGTATACTTTTTGTGATAAAAGATAACTATGAAAAAAAGACGTTTGCAAAATTGTCTATCATTGGAAAAAAAGACATTTGAGTCCAATATTAAAATGTATAGAAGGTTAATAGAAAACGAAGATAGTGCACGAAGTGAAAGATCTAATATACAAACTGTTCCATCAATAAGCTAAAATTCTAATGGAGTGTAAAGTAGGCATAAAAAAAGCCCAAGAGTACCTCCGCCGCATGACAGGAGAGACTTCTGATCAAGGGCTTGATGAGACCGCCAGCATGCTCCCCTTGCGGACCACAACAGCAGTGCAAGAAATAGAGGAGAAGCTAGACTCCGATTACGCTCAGGCCATGGTAACAATCACAATATTTTATATATTTTACTTGCTCAAACAGTAATTCAACTTCTTTACAGAAGTCCTATATTCATAAAATTAAAGGTGTTTCTTTAGATGTTGGCAGTGTTATTCGTGCATTGTTTGCAGATGATTTGCTATATAAATATAATTGGGATGGAAGGTGGGGAAAACTTCCGTTGTCAAATCTCACGCTGCTAAATAAAATTGTAAGAGGTATGTACAGACATTAAATAATTTTAGTCTTTGAATATTTAACATTTCTGTCTTTTTTTTTACTTCATATTTTAGATGTTTTTCAGAACCTAGGAGCCGGGGAGTATGAAAAAAGTATAAGAAAAGCGGTTGAACGTGCCCACCATAGGGTAAAGCAACAAAAATACATAAAAGAAAAAGGGGTTAATAAATAAAATGACGACAATTTTTTTAATTTAAACTAAAATAATCAATCTAAAAGAGAAAAAAATCAAAAAATAAGCGTGAACAATAAATTGGTAAAAGTTTAGCTTTATTTTTAACACTTTTTATTGACTGAACTTTATTTGTAAGAAGGTGCTTGTTTAATGTAATTAAGAAACTGTTGAATGATGTTTGATCCAGCAAACGTTTTCGAATGCAAACAAAACATAATTAATTTAAAAAATTAAGTTAAAAAAAAAAAATATTTATTTATTTAAGTTATTTTGAAAACCAAAAAAATATTGAATTTTATTTTAAATAAAGACAAAAATTTGTATGAGAATTGAATGAGATGAATCGTGTTTTATTTAAGCTAAAACGTACGTCAACAGTGACGTATATATGCATCAGTACTGACTAGTCAGCTGTGGCCGGTATATGCGTCAGTACTGACTGGTCAGTACTGACTGGTCAGCTGTGTACGTTATATGCATCAGTACTGACTAGTCAGCTGTGTCCGGTTATACATCAGTACTGATATGTAAAGAGTATAAGAGTAAACAGCTCAGATATATGTTTTATCTACCACAAAATTCATAGGTTAAAGAAGGATGCAAAATCACACGTACATAAAAGTTTAGGTCATTTTTTTCACGTTGGCCTTAAGAAAATGATAGAAACTTTGTTCTACGCGATGACCGATATCTCTATCAGCAATGTCGGTCATATGATAGGACAAATGACCGTCACTATTCTTGTAGGGTCTTAAAAAATCACCCGATACATACATAACTTTTGAGCACTCAATAATCTTGAGCAACCTACATATAGTTGTCGATATGAAAAGCAATGAATGGGCGCCTAAATATATTCCAGCCAATGGACCATACGCAATCCGAAAAAGTACAAAAAGTACCAATTTGATCCATTTTCTACCCCTTAAAAAGTGCCGTATATTTTGTACTTTTTATACCAAATGCAACGAAGTACTAAAAGTACGAGCTTTGACTCCTTTTATTCCCCCAGAAAGTACTCTGTACGTTAATTTAGGTTATGTTTTATATGAATACCAAATTTTTCGAAGAGATAAAAAGTAACAGTTTTATCCCAATTTTATCCCTTAAAAAATACCGTATATTTTGATCTCGACCATATGCAATCTGTATACCAAATTTATCCAAAAGAGAAAAAGTATCAAAAGTAAAACATTTTTCGTTTTAACCTCTTAAAATATACCCCACTTAAATCTGGACAATATCTCTTTGAAAATAAAAAAGTACCAAAACTAAAAGAGAAAAAGTGTTAAAAGTTGCCAAAAAAAGAAGCAACATTTCTTAAAAATATATATACAAGGTAGATCAAAAAAGACCTACCCCCACCCATGTTTTATTTTGTAACTAGCTTTTACCCGTGACGTCGTTCACTTTAAGATTTAAAGAAATGGGGTTATCCAGTAAAATATTTACAGAAAATTTATTTTGTTTTCTACGTCATTACTTATTTTATGTTAAAATATGTCTATAAACAACATTTTAAGATTTGTTATATTCCGCTAATATAATGGGTGATTTTTTAGCTATTATCTTTTTGGCAACACTGGTTTAAACAGCTGACGCACGTTTCGTGTTTTGTTTCACTGTCAAACATCTTCAGTTTGGTCTATAATTTAACCATGAATCGTCTTACAAACGAACAACGCTTGCAAATTATTGAATTTTATTATCAAAATGCGTGCTCTGTTAAGAAAATTCATCGCGCGCTTCTTGTGTTCAGCGACGAAGCTCATTTGGCTCAATGGGTAAGTTAATAAGCCGAATTGTCGATTTTGGAGTGAAGATCAGCCAGAAGCATTGCAAGAGCTATTTATGCATCGAGAAAAAGTCACAGTTTGGTGCGGTTTATGGGCTGGTGGCATCAATGGACCGTACTTCTTCCAAGATGATGCGAATCGTAACGTAACTGTGAATGGTGAGCGCTACCGTGAGATGATATCCAACTTTTTTTTGCCCAAAATGCAAGAGCTTGACTTGCACGACATGTGGTTTCAACAAGACGGTGCCACATGCCACACAGCACGCTTAACAATGGACTTATTGAGAGGCGAGTTCGGTGAACATTTTATTTCACGTTCGGGACCGGTCAATTGGCCGCCTAGATCGTGCGATTTAACGTCTTTAGACTATTTTTTGTGCGGCTACGTTAAAGCTCATGTCTATACACACATGCCCGCTTCAATTGACGCATTGGAAGAAAACATTGAAGCATTTATTCGTGAGATACCGGCCGAAATGTTGGAAACAGAATGCCAACATTGGACTAAGCGGATGGACCATTTGAAGCGCAATCACGGTCAACATTTGCATGAAATAATCTTCAAACATTTAATTATATGGACCGTACTATCGATTCAAATAAAGATTTCATGCATTTTTCTGAATTTTATGAGTTTTTTTTTACAACTTTCCTATAGCTCCCCTACAAGAAATGGATGACCGAAACTAAAGCAGACCATACACGATTCAATTCAATTGTCAACTGAGTCGGTTGTTGTCCAAATCAAAGCGTGTATGGCCTTGTCAGTTGATTAGTTTGACGGTTGTCGAGTTGGTTGAAGAAAAATCAAAAGATTTTGATTTTTTCAAGTTGACTACTAAGTCTTCCAATTCGATTGTACTGTGTGTGCTCAAATCTCTTGATCAGCGGTCAAAATTAATTTTTGTAGTTAAGTATTTAAAAAATTGTCTTTTATTTCATTAAATTTTAAAATAAATTAAAAATCTTTCAATTCAGTTGATGCAGTTGTCAACTGAGTCTTTCAACTCAGTTGACAACTGAATTGAACCGTGTATGGGGCGCATAATACACACGCACTATTTTTGTTTGTTTTTATTGTTACAACTGGCGTTGCCACTCGTGTGCGTTTGTATACCAAATTAGGAATATTTTGCAAAGCCCAAATGTTATTAGTCTTTTCTTCTTATTTTTATATATACTTAATAATATGTTGAATATATCTGTTAATACGTTTCATAAATTTTAATAATTATAAGAATTTAGCTAAATTTGTATTAATTATTTAAAAAAAAGTGGTATAATTTTGGGAATTGCTGTTGTTAAAAACATTTTAGGAAGAAATGTTTGCTAGTGGCAACGCTAATTACTCCAGGAATGAAATGCGTATGTAAGAGTGAAACAACGAATGTATGTTAGACAGTTTCATTTTTGAATAGAATGTGTAAAATATGTAAAAAATTCAAGATTAATTTTAAAAGCGAAAGGAATTTTATGAAATTGTGACGTGCGCCCATTATATTATTTAAAATAAATATAAAAAAAGTGAAATAAAAATTGACAGTGACAATAAAGAGTGATAAAAAATAATATTTGCCTTGACAGAAAGCAAGAATTGAGTGACAATAAAAATAACACAAATACCTATTAAAAAATAAAAAAGTGACAATAAGATAGAAAATACCTATTAAGAAATTAAATTAAATAATAACAGTCTAATTCATAAACACTTCATTGCAGCTTTATAAGTCATTAATAAGCAAAAGTCGAAAAAAGAGTATTTATAAACGTTTAATAGCCTATTAAACGTTTAATAAACGTTTCATAAATTTGAAATATTTATTGTAGCCTTTACCCTACTTTAAGCGTTTAATAAACTGATATTTCAATGTTTGTTAAAATAAAATTTTAATAATTGCATGACAAATTAAACATTTTTGTCTTCTTATTTATTTTAATAAAAAAGTTTACGCATAAAATTTTTTTTTCTAGAAAAACGATAACTAATGTTTGAATTAATTTTAAATATAAGCAGCTTGATGAATTTTTTTGTAAAAAATAACGTGTGTTGCGAGATACTTATGTATGTTCTCTGTTAAAACTTAAAGTCGTTATAAGTTTTTTTTTTTTTTTTTTTTTTTTTTTTTAATTCCCTACTCTAATCCCGCGAAGCTCTATGCTTGTCTGCAGGAAAGAAACCAGAGTCTCTGGCGGGAATCGAACCCGCAACCCCGGCGCTGATAGACAAGCTCTCTACCAGCTAGTCTACCGGGGCACTCATATATAAAATATAAAAAGCTATTAAGATATATTTCAAATAATGTAAACCTCTTTTTTACCATTTATTACACTTACAGTGCTGTCTGGGTAGAGTGAACCCCCGATGCTATGAATACCTCGTTAGAGTGAGCACCAGAATGTTAACATTGACTACTCTGTAGAGTGAACACTCTTGAACCTCTATTGAGTGAACATTCTTTATAGTGAGTTTTTAGGTTTTGCCAAGGAGAAAAACAATGAAAAAGAGTATAAAAATTAAAGAGAACATAAAAAACCGGTAAAGTAACGATTCTTTTAGAGCAGTGATGTCAAAAATTAAAATTGTGGTTGTAGTGCTTTATATTAGTATTAGTGAATAAAGAGACAAGTTTTCTTAATAAAAATAACAAAAATACGTAAGCATCCGCCACATGTGTACTCGTCGCTTGATAATCGACGACTGAATTGTGTACTCTCGTGGACTAAATGAAAGAGCGTAAGAATGTGTGTGAATTTTGAGCTAGCACAATTGTGCTATGAAAACTGTGGCCAATTTAGAGATTTTCCCGCTAAATCTAGCGTTTTTAAACTGTCAATCGCGGGAAAAAATACGTTTTAGCGGTAAGCGGGAAATTTAGCGATTTTTAAACATCTCTCAGCGGCTCCTTTTCGCTACCAAAACCTTTCTTAAATTTTAAATTTACAGATTTTATAATTTTTGTTATTAAGTTTTTTTGTTTTTCTGGCTAAAAACTACTTGTTAATGTTCAGGGTTTTACGTACTTTTGTAAGTTTAGTGAACTGATTATTGTGTGTGACATTTTTTTCGATTTTCAGTTAGTATTTTGTTACATAGCGTCTTCACCTGAAAATTTTTTGTTATACCAAACTTAAAAGTCTATATAAAAAAAACTCGAAATTTTTTGTCAGCGTTTTTTAATATGAAGTTTGACGTTTGGTATGACAAAAAATTGTCAGGTGAAGACGCTAGGGTTGCATGTGACAATTCGCAACTTTAAGCTTGCTTAAAATTTTAAAACAAAAGGTAAGGTATTAATCTTAATTGTCTCGATATATGCCAAGCAATATAATTCACTAAATTTTATCTAGTTGCTTAAAACGGCAAATAATATAGCGTATATGTTATAAACTTTTTTGCGTTTTTATAAAGGAATTGGTTTATCCTCCACCACAACTAGGTTTGATAAGGGTATACAAAGTTTGTCATTCCGGGTGAAACTGTTTAATATTCATCTAAGACCCCATAAAGTACATATATTCTGGGTCCTTGAGTAATTCTAAGTACATTTAGCCATGTCCTTTAGTTTAAAAAAAGAATAAATATTGATATCAATTTGTTTCTAGTTTTCCTAAGCAGTTTGGGATTGAAATCCAGCAAAATCGGTTCAGTAGGAAAAGATTTATAAATCTAAATGTATAAAAACTAGAATAACTAGTGGCGGAATGCGTATATTGATATAATTTTTGCACAAATATGACTAAAAATCAGTTAATTTTCGTGAAGATCGGTCTATAATTAACGATAGGCATCATATAAAGCCCACTATCTTAAAACATTTTGTACACCTAAAACGGTAACAAATATTGCTATTATAATAATTTTTGGTCTGTCACAAATTTGTATGACAATAAATGACACTGTCAACTTTCGTGCCGATCGGTCCATAACTTACCATTAGCCTCATATAAAGCCCACTCTCGGAAAAAGCTGAAGTACGCGTAAAACCTATACTCTCTCAATCGGTGTTCTATTCTAATAACATTTTTTCAGTCATAGTTTTATAAGACTATAAATAAATAATTGAAGATCGGCCTACAATTTACCAAATGTCCCATATAAAGACCACCCGGAAATTTTCTAACGGTATGTGTAGGGTATTAAAGATTCGGCACAGCCGAATATTTCACTCTAACCTTTTTTTTGGGAAAAATAGATGGGGAAGTTGGAAACGTAATTTGAGAGTCATATACAACCTTTAAAAAAGCAACACATATCTAGATTTATATAAAACTTAAAAATGTTAAGGTTTTGGCGGTATTTTTAAGAAAATTCCCGCTAAATTAAATATTTAGCGGTTTCTAGCGGTTTTGAAGTCCGGTTTGGCGGGAAGTGTTCAAAAAAAGTTGGCAACAGTGGCTATGAAATTGAATGAATTTGACATCAATGTTTTAGAGCAAGTTGACAAGTTACTCTCACAAATACGCATTCTATGAAGTGTTAATTTATTTATGTCTGCGCGCATGTTCAATTAAGGTCGTGTCTCAAAGTTAATTTCTGAAAAATTGGTGTTATATAATTGCTACATAAAAATGGATTCGAAAAAAAGAAAGCATTTATCATTAAAACAAAAAAGCGACATTATAAAAGAAATTGAAAAAGGTGCTAGTGTTACTTCTTTGCATAAATAAAAAGAAAATCGGAGTAATAAAGCTTATTGGTAACTATACATTTGGAAGCCAAAGAAGAAAGACGCTTAAAAAAGGAGAGTGTTTCCATGCATGGAAAAAGCTTTGTACAATTTATAACCTATAAATGCATTTAAAATAAATAAATTAGTTTTTTAAATAAAAAAAAAATCAACCTTGATTTAGCGAACAACCTGGGTACAGGGAAATCGCTCTGCAAAAATTAGTTCACTCAACCCAGACAGCACTGTATATTTTAAAATGTCTTTCAAATAGGTATAGATAGTATTTGTTAAAGTAAACACAAAGTAGAAACCACATAGTCTATCGTCTGTTGGTTACTGGTTTGCCGCACGGTACAAAAATGTTTTGTCCTACATGCTTTGAATATTTTATCTTTTGCATCGAAAATTTGATTCATAGCACAAAAAGTGACAAATGAAGCAAAACAATGAGAACTATAAAATTAAGGATATCAGGAAATGCTAGAGCTAGATATCTCTAAATATATTCGAGACATCAAAAAAGTATTTAATGTTAAAAAAAGGGTGTCACTATTATTATATAGAATTGATTTAAAACTAAATTTTTGCAAAAATGTGCCTGCCAGAAAATTAAAAACTAATTTTAGCAATTACCAAAAAAGCGATAATAAAAAATTAAATTGAAGTTAAAAAAACAATTCGTAGATTTAAGATGATGCTGCCGATCTTCATGGGTTCTCTTAAGCAACAGTGTGTAGTATTTTAGCCAGAGTGGCTCGTGCTTTAGCTCGCTGGGGCAATAGAAAAATTAAACTGCCTTCATCTCTTATAGAGGAAGCAATCCTAATTACAGAATTTAAGACATTTAAAAATGTCCCAAACGTTATTGGTACGCACATACATATCAAAAAAAAAAAAAACGGCGCAAATTTTGCCCAATATTATATAAACAGAAAGGGTTACTATACCCTGAATGTTCAGGTAAGTGAAAACATTTGAACTTTAAATATTTTGGCAGTTATATGTGACTAAAAATGTTTTGTTAAAACCTAGGAGGTTTTATTTTCAAAACATCTGGTAAAAATTGCTTAAATTATTCATTAAATATAAAGCTGTATAATCTCTTTTGGAACGTACAGAGTTTAAGCAGTAAAAATTTGATATTGAAATATGATTTACATATTCCGCTTCTATTTCAATAGTATGTATTTTATTAACAAAAAAAAACATAAAATTAATTAAAATATTACGTTTTAAAAAATAGAAATTCATTTTAAATTGAAAACAAAACAGAAATTCACTTAAAATTCGTTTGTTGTATGATATTTTTATTTACTCGTATCGTTTCATCCCTAGTTGTATGCATCACTATTACAAAAATTACTATCAAAATAACATGTTGTTGCCAACATAATAATACAAAAGTAATATAAACGTTTTATTAAGCGTTTATAAATTAGATTTTTTATTAATGGTTTATAAAACAAAAAGTGTTTGATAACTATTGTATTCATTAAAGCTGAAACAAGAAATTTTTATGAATTAGACCGTAAAAGTATACTTTTTGTGATAAAAGATAACTATGAAAAAAAGACGTTTGCAAAATTGTCTATCATTGGAAAAAAACACATTTGAGTCCAATATTAAAATGTATAGAAGGTTAATAGAAAACGAAGATAGTGCACGAAGTGAAAGATCTAATATACAACCTGTTCCATCAATAAGCTAAAATTCTAATGGAGTGTAAAGTAGGCATAAAAAAAGCCCAAGAGTACCTCCGCCGCATGACAGGAGAGACTTCTGATCAAGGGCTTGATGAGACCGCCAGCATGCTCCCCTTGCGGACCACAACAGCAGTGCAAGAAATAGAGGAGAAGCTAGACTCCGATTACGCTCAGGCCATGGTAACAATCACAATATTTTATATATTTTACTTGCTCAAACAGTAATTCAACTTCTTTACAGAAGTCCTATATTCATAAAATTAAAGGTGTTTCTTTAGATGTTGGCAGTGTTATTAGTGCATCGTTTGCAGATGATTTGCTATATAAATATAATTGGGATGGAAGGTGGGGAAAACTTCCGTTGTCAAATCTCACGCTGCTAAATAAAATTGTAAGAGGTATGTACAGACATTAAATAATTTTAGTCTTTGAATATTTAACATTTCTGTCTTTTTTTTTACTTCATATTTTAGATGTTTTTCAGAACCTAGGAGCCGGGGAGTATGAAAAAAGTATAAGAAAAGCGGTTGAACGTGCCCACCATAGGGTAAAGCAACAAAAATACATAAAAGAAAAAGGGGGTAATAAATAAAATGACGACAATTTTTTTAATTTAAACTAAAATAATCAATCTAAAAGAGAAAAAAATCAAAAAATAAGCGTGACCAATAAATTAGTAAAAGTTTAGCTTTATTTTTAACACTTTTTATTGACTGAACTTTATTTGTAAGAAGGTGCTTGTTTAATGTAATTAAGAAACTGTTGAATGATGTTTGATCCAGCAAACGTTTTCGAATGCAAACAAAACATAATTAATTTAAAAAATTTAGTTAAAAAAAAAAAAATATTTATTTATTTAAGTTATTTTGAAAACCAAAAAAATATTGAATTTTATTTTAAATAAAGACAAAAATTTGTATGAGAATTGAATGAGATGAATCGTGTTTTATTTAAGCTAAAAAGTACGTCAACAGTGACGTATATATGCATCAGTACTGACTAGTCAGCTGTGGCCGGTATATGCGTCAGTACTGACTGGTCAGCTGTGTCCGTTATATGCATCAGTACTGACTAGTCAGCTGTGTCCGGTTTATACATCAGTACTGATATGTAAAGAGTATAAGAGTAAACAGCTCAGATATATGTTTTATCTACCACAAAATTCATAGGTTAAAGAAGGATGCAAAATCACACGTACACAAAAGTTTAGGTCATTTTTTTCACGTTGGCCTTAAGAAAATGATAGAAACTTTGTTCTACGCGATGACCGATATCTCTATCAGCAATGTCGGTCATATGATAGGTCAAATGACCGTCACTATTCTTGTAGGGTCTTAAAAAATCACCCGATACATACATAACTTTTGAGCACTCAATAATCTTGAGCAACCTACATATAGTTGTCGATATGAAAAGCAATGAATGGGCGCCTAAATATATTCCAGCCAATGGACCATACGCAATCCGAAAAAGTACAAAAAGGATCAATTTGATCCATTTTTTACCCCTTAAAAAGTGCCGTATATTTTGTACTTTTTATACCAAATGCAACGAAGTACTAAAAGTACGAGCTTTGACTCATTTTATTCCCCCAGAAAGTACTCTGTACGTTAATTTAGGTTATGTTTTATATGAATACCAAATTTTTCGAAGAGATAAAAAGTAACAGTTTTATCCCAATTTTATCCCTTAAAAAATACCGTATATTTTGATCTCGACCATATGCAATCTGTATACCAAATTTATCCAAAAGAGAAAAAGTAAAACATTTTTCGTTTTAACCTCTTAAAATATACCCCACTTAAATCTGGACAATATCTCTAGCCAAATTTTTTGAAAATAAAAAAGTACCAAAACTAAAAGAGAAAAAGTGTTAAAAGTTGCCAAAAAAAGAAGCAACATTTCTTAAAAATATATATACAAGGTAGATCAAAAAAGACCTACAACCACCCATGTTTTATTTTGTAACTAGCTTTTACCCGTGACGTCGTTCACTTTAAGATTTAAAGAAATGGGGTTATCCAGTAAAATATTTACAGAAAATTTATTTTGTTTTCTACGTCATTACTTATTTTATGTTAAAATATGTCTATAAACAACATTTTAAGATTTGTTATATTCCGCTAATATAATGGGTGATTTTTTAGCTATTATCTTTTTGGCAACACTGGTTTAAAAAGCTGACGCACGTTTCGTGTTTTGTTTCACTGTCAACTTGGTGTAAAGAAATAGCCAATTCGCCTAGTTTTGATGTCAAAGCACCGAAATTTGCCTATGTTTTTTCTGTCAAAACTGGCAATTTTCTTAAAAAAAATTACATAAAATTCAATATGGCTTTTTAACACGTAAAAGTGAAAGTTTTAATAAGCCAACAAGTTCCGAAGAAATTAAGGAGCCTGCCAACAAACGCTCAAAACTGACTGATGTAGCAAAAAAGTGAAATAACGATAACAGCCTCAACTGCGGATAAGTCACAACAAGATGACCTGGTAACCTCCACTGTAAGTCTAAGACGTTTCAAACGCATACCAATATTAATTGTAGACTATCACGATGATGTGTTGGAATTTATTTATCGTTGTTTGGCTAGCAGACATTTGCCTTTAGAAAGTAAAACTTTCATCCAGATATGGTAATATCACAAGAAATACCAGCCAGCGCTTTATGATAATGAGACTAAGTTAGCCGAGTTAAGTATTGAGAATTGGACTATGCCGGCCTGTTATGCTGAGCATTTTTTTTAATCGTATGGTATGGGAAAAAAATTCTTGGTGCAATCAAATTCCTTTTGGCAAGTATAATTTTAAAGTTGGCCACAAAGAAGATAAAATAAGTGTAGACTATTGTTTGGACTTTTTCATATCAGAAGGTTATTTTCAAATTACAAAAGTAGGCCAAAAATTTGGAGCTACAAGTTGTAATTACCGACTCGGAGAAACCCCCCAATCCTAAAGAACTCTTAGCAGCTCAGGATGCTTACAATTATATATTGGATATAGACTTGGATTTCTTAAGCACTTCTAACCCATTTTTGGTAATTAACACAGATGCCTACTGCTACATGCAGTTAAGTGACCCATTTTTGGAAATTTACAAAATTGCCAACTGTTGTTGACATATTTCATTTTGAAAGTGCCACTGAACCCATTGTCATAGGTACTACGGAAAAAAGAAAACAACAGTTGAAAGCTTTGAAGGGAATATTCGAGTATTTAGAAGAAAAAAAAAAGCTTTTGAAGGTTAAATTCCAGGACGTCAATCGCAAATTATTTGTTAGAAAACAAATATGTATATACTCGGCTTATGAGCTCAACTTGGATCAGCTTTTTCATATTTAATTAATTTTTGTATTTTATTGAAAAAAAACTTCTTTGTATAAGAGACATAATTCATGATTGTTATCTTCAAATTTTTCTTGATAACCATCATGTTCTATTTAATATTTGAAGCATAACTGGAAATTAAAATAAAATTTACAAATTTCTCAGTTTTCGCATTTTGTTTTGGGTATTTTTACTATCTTCCGATCTAGCTGTTTGTTCAGTACAGGGTCTTTGATATAGTTACATATTTCTTTGAGTAATTTGGAAGGGATTAAAGTTTTTTTCATCACATTTGTACATGTTCTTATATTTTTTGAAAAATGAAAGTTAATTGGAATGTAGATTTTATAAAAAAATACTATTTTTCGAAAGTATAGGAGTTTGTAATTGAAAACTTGTAAATACAAAATTGAAAAGATTTTATTTCTAAATGAGATACGAAAGTACCCTCTAAAATCTGTTACACACTTCCTTCGGAATGAATTTGATTCCGCATTTATTATTCTGATCGAATTGTATTTTAATTTTCAAATTAGAACCAGATTTTAAACATAACCAAACACGGAATTGATTCCATTTTCGATTCAATACAAATTTTGTTACATTTTTTTTAATATAAACCACAACCTTTTTAAAGAAATAAAAAAGTAACTGTCAAAAGTAAAATTCATAAAAAAAAACTTCAAACAATTAAATTACCCTACAAGAAGACTACCGGTCATTTTACTAGTTATATGACCGGTAGTGTTGACCAATATAGTGTTATAGTAATAGTAATTTTTTTAGTTTTGGTTATGCATTTCTTGTAGGGTACATTTTTCTTAGCTATACGGCGAAAATTAATGTAAATAAACAAAAAATTGACATAAACCGTCACACTGCGGCAAAAAACACTGTGACCAGCTGGACTATTGAGCCCACCTCCTTATTCCATCATGTACCTATATAATTTTGTTTTTATTTGACATGAAAAACAAATTTTAAACATAAATTGATATTTAAATTAATTGGTGAAATGGGACATACATTATTTCTATTTTTTTTTTAGTAAAATTAAAAAAGATTTTTTATTTTTCTCTAGTTTCTATTGCATATTTTATATTTTGTTAGTGCATATCTTGGATTTTTTAAAAAATATTGTTTGCGCATATTTTCGATTTTTTAGTGCATGTACAGTATTTCTATAGCATAAATATTTAGGACATAAATATGGAACTTCAAGGAATTAGTATGGAATAATGGATTAGTAATTCACAAATTAATTAACAATTTTTTAAATCTATATCCTGATCATAAGACCAAGCAACGCCCCATCTGGTGGTATTACCTTGATGAAACTCCGTGGTACAAATATTGTCAATATTTTTTGTTATCAAAATATTTAAAATATTTGTTAAGCTGCTTTTAAGGCCCAACATCGATGTAAATACCCTAAACAGTTTTTATTTCAGGAAAATTATTGAAATTTGTTTAAAATTAAAAAAAAAAAAAAAAATACCTGATTTTATCTTTAAACAATAAACTTTCCTCTATAATCTGTTCAACAAACTTAACCTCTCCTCCCTGACAACTCAATTCTTCCTTGAAGCCGGTAGGACAGTTGTGGGGTGGAGGTCTTTTGCCAGATTTTCGTGTTTTATTGTTGTCATTAGATTGGGAATCAAAAAACGGTGGATTACATAAACAGAAATCATATATAACCGTTTGGCAATTGTTATCTAGATAGTTAAAATATTCTTGGAATATTTGTGTTTTATTCTTTTGGGTGTAAAGTGTTATTAAATGTTTTAATTTATTATCTTCTATATTTTTTAAAGAATATTGCAAATTGGTTGCATTTGATTCTAAAGCCACCATTTGCCAATTATTTTTCTTAGCCGCCAGCAGGCTGTAAATGCAGGACGAGCCACAACCTATGTCAATGCCTTTTGTTTGTTCCTGCGTGGAGCTGGAGTTTAAAATGTCTTCCAGCCATAGTATATAGTTTAGGCGTAATGGCAATGTGGGTACCAAACTGCCGGGCGCGAAATTAACACTTAGACGGCATTTACATCTATGCAATTAACGCCGAGTTTTTTTTCTATTTTCTTTTAAAGTAGTTGCTACGAAACTTTTTTCACATTTACATTTACATTTTATTCAAGCATTTTTTCAACTTTTTCAACCCCGTTTTCTTCCCTAGACCTCTTGCTAACAAACAAAAAGTTGCATGTGAAAGTTGCGGCAAGTTGCGGCGTTAATTGCATAATGTAAATGCCGTCTTAGTTGAAAATATTCCAAAAGCAAAGTTTGTGTTAAGGTTATCAAAGCCTTTTCGTTTTTATAATCAATACAAACTTTGCCAGTTAATTCCTTTTTGTTGTTTTTGGGTTTTAAACAAAAAGTTAACGGTTGGTTTTTCAATGAAAAAGAAAGTGTATGTTGAAAATTAGTTTGTACTTACCAATTTGCACACTCTACGAAAATCTGGATATTTGATGGCCAACTCTGTGTAGTCCGGAGGCTGCTTGAAAATATTACGGGGATGCATTTGTTTATTGACTGCTTTATTACACATTTTTTATAAAAAAAACTTTTAATTACTAAAGCTCAAACACTTTTGAAAAAACCCTCTGAAAATTTTTTGCAAACAGATGACAGACAGTGTTGTCAAAGTTGCAAAATTTGGCGCGAATTAATTATTTTTTTTTTATATTAAACTTTTTTTCACAAGGCGAATGTATTTCAATTCTTTTGCAGTTTTTCAAAAAACACATATTCTTGTAAAACCAGTTTCATCAAAATTGCCTTTTTATTTATAATTTGTTATTTACTTTTTCTTCCTATTAATAAATAATTTTGACGATAATTTTTAAAGTACTGTATAGTACTTCCAATAATGGTATGTTTAATTACCATTTTCTAATCTAATAGTAACACTTTTAAAAGACTTTTCACTTAATATTTGCACAAATGAGAGCAAGTTGTATTAATTTGAATATATAAATCACAAATAATTAATATAAATATACTAAATTTAATTTAAAGAAACCCAGGCGAATTGAATAGTATTCTATATGAATTCTTCTTGAAAGAAACTAATATTTTTTATCAGCGCTGTCAACTTGGTACCGTTTTTAGTACTTTTAAAGATTTTAGGCGCGAAAAATTGTTAAGTCTGTGCAAGGCGAATTTAAGTTGATACGCCTTGAGTCTGTGTTCGTTTTTTTATTTTTAAGTGCAAAAATTTTTTTTGTCTCAAAATTTCGAAAGTGTTGCATTTATTGTTGAAGTTTTTTTTACTGATGAATTTATTAATGTTATTTTTGTCTACATTTTTTCAATGTAAATAAAAATTCAATTTTTTAATTAGAATATTTTGTTCCCGACGTTTCGTCGATTGTTTGTCGACTTTTTCAAGGAATTTTCTATTTAAAAATTATAAAACAATAAAACGAAACCTTGTATTCATAAAAATATTTTTATTTTAATAAAGCCGTACAAAACAAATTTTCTATGAAAATTTTACATAATAAACGTTTGTTAAATTTAATAAACGTTTATGGATACGGTGGTAATAATATAAGATTGTATACTTATTGACCTTGAACAGAAAAGTTCGTTCATTCAGTTTTAAAAATTTGACTACAGTGAAAAACGTTATCCCTACAATGCTTTCAATTAATCCAAATTTTAATGAAAATAACTAGACCTTACAATGAATTTGATTTTTAACAGGAGATATTGATAACTCATATGAATATGTTTCTTGTTTTAGTTACAGATCTGAGAGCGGTTGCGAGCTAAAGTACATTGGCCATTGAACATAGAAAATGTATCCAAAAACTGCTTTCAATCAACAAGAAAATTAGTTAAAGAAGGGAAGATTGCCAGCTACACAAGTTCAAAATCTAAATTGTATCGACGATAAAAAAAAAGATGGCAAATTATTCTATGCAATTGCGTGTTATTGAAATTAGTTGTTTAAAACATGCTGTTAATATTAATCCTTTTGAGGCATTAGCAAATATTGCGTTTAAAATGTTAGCTTTAAGCTGTTTTGCCCAATCTTATGATATTGACTTCCTAATATTGTGTCTCAGAATTATGTGATAAATCGTCAATATTACTTGTCCAGTCGAAGCAACATTGGTATCATGGAATATCTTAAGAATTTACATATCAAAGTTTCAATCCCATTCAAAAAAAACGCGCAATTTTTTAAAATAATTTTTCGCATACGGTTCATTTTTAAATGATCATTTTATTTTCAATAAAGTCTTCTCCTCTTGCCATAAAATTAAAAAAATTTGTTTAAAAAAAATCGCAGTTCCTTTCGAATTAAAGATAATTTCAATTCATTATACCGTGTTTGCGTTTTTTATGTACTTATATGTTCAGTTTTTTAAATGAGTTTGAAAAACAAACCAAATTAGAACAATATAACTCTAATTGACCATTAACACTCGGCATATATGGCTTAAAAATAGATTTTTTTTTATTTACGCATTATTGTCTTTTGCAACACTTATTTTTTTAAATATATACCTATGGCAACGTAAATCTATATGAAAACTTATAATTAACAAAGTAGTTAACTTCTTTGTAGATACATATTTTGATGTCACCTTTTCAACAAGCTTTTTTGTGATACCCATATTATCCCATTAAAACATAAGTAAAATCTGATATAAACATATACATACTTTTCAAAATTTCGGCCATGACTCAAAAAATTCATTATATTTTTTTGTTCAAAATAAATAATTTTTCTCCCTTCTTTCTTTTTTAGAACGGGCTTTGGTGAACTAGATTTGTTTCAAACTTTTGTCAATTGTGAAACGATACTGAACGAATCGAAATTATTTTTTCAGTATTGTGAAACTCAAATTAATGCTTTACAACACTGACAAAATAATTCCGATTCGTTCATTATTGACTGAAATAATTAGAAATAAAATTGCTTTTGAATCGAGAAAGTACTCGATCACGACTGCCAGAATTAGGCCCCTGTTTATGGTTTGCTTTTATCAGGGACTAAAAAAAATGTAATTTTTTTTAGAAAAAAAGTTAACGAGAATATTCCGTTTGTTTGTATTTGGGAATTTTAACCGTTATTTCTATGTACATATATTTATTTGATTTTGGTTATCGTAACCAATTAAAATAAACAATATGGTAAAAAAATAGTTATTTATACCAAAAAAAATTTCTTACTTTAATTGGTTACGATAACTAAAATTAAATATATTTAATGATAATTGTTTATTAAAACTTTTGACTAAAACTCGCTAATATTAATGGTTAAATACGATTTTTTCATCGAATTTCTTGTAACTGTTACGTCTCTGATAATTAGTTTTCTTTTTTTTAAATGTTGTAATGTACCAAGGCGAATTCATTCAGGTGACCGCATCATGAGATAGAGCTATGCTAGCTATCCCTTTTCTTGAAAAATACTATGTATTTTGTTTTTGTAAAAAGTAAGAGTGAATGTCAAAACTATTTGTTTATAAAATATACACAATTGCTTTAGAAGGTAAATCTTTTTTCCGTATTGTAAAATTATTGTTGCTCCACTTTTTCCTTACGCCTTTTAAAATCCTTGTGCTTATATTATATATAAACTTTTTTGTTTTATACCATTAAAATAAGTTTTTTTTTCAAGAATTAATATTTTTTTTGAATTTTAAATTTTAACAAATTTTTTCATAAAATGTAAACAACGCTTGACATTCAGTATACACACAAGGAAATAAACATTAAACAGATGACTAGAAAATGTCACCTTTATGAATTCGCCTTGTAATGTACTTTTTATTATCTTTCTCTTATTTTTCTATTTATTGGTGTTTTCTTTTCTACAAAAAAGTTGGACATTTTATTTAAAAAAATGCAATTGGGTGTCTGTTTCTTAAAAATGTTGTCGGGATCAAATTTTTTAGAAACAGACACCAAATTGCATTTTTTTTTAAATAAAATGTCACATTTTTTTGGAGAAAAGAAAACACTATATGTGATTCTACTCCGAAAATACGCGATTTTCTTTCTCGTGATTTTGGTTCGTTTTGAAATTTAAAAGTTGACAGAGCTGATTTTATTTGCAGAAGTACTGTAAAAATAAAATTGAACATCAGAGTTGCTAAGTGCTTTTAAAAATGTCATTATTACTGATAGTTTTTACGCTTTACAGCACTGTTTTAACTCATGTGTTTAGAAATTGTCACAACAAATAGCAGCATTGTTTTGTGAAATTAAGTGTGAGAATTTCCTAAATAAAATAAATTTATTTGTGTTTGGTGAATAAAATAATAAAAAATGTCGGAAACTAGCTCCAAGGATAGTGTATTAAAAACAGCCATGACTTATATATGTGGAGGTAAATGAACTAGAGAAACTTGAATGTGTGAAAGTGTTTAATGGCTTAAAATTTTTTATGGAAAAGTGTTTTAAAGAAAAATTAGATAGTAACTATTTGCTTAAAAATATATACAAAAAGTTGTTAAAAAGGATGTAAATTTGAAGCACTTTTTTAACTAAGAGTTTGGTTTAAGTTAACTCCTACAAAGGAGTACTATGCATGCTATTTTATAAAGTATACTAAAAAATCATTGGTCACAATAGGTAATTCGTTATCTGATAAGATTCAGAGTAAGGCCGGTCTTCGGTATTTATAATAAATACCGGCTTCGCTACCTAAAGCTTTTTGGTCCATGGTATAATTCGGTATATTCGGACGGCCGCATGGATTTTCTCCTCTTTGGCTCTTCCGGCTATGCTAACTAAAACATCTGCATAACATTTAATATGCTTACTAAAAACTCTAGTGTTTTCAATAAACTCATCCCATCTTCTTAATGGGTTAAGCATTTTTGATTATATTTTGTATATCCAGAAAGATATACCTATGTATTTCAAGGCTTTCAAATGATATTGATATTGGCCATATACATTCAGAAATGTAGTGGAAAATCGCATATGCATGTACATATATAAAAACATTAGAGGTCCATAGCTCGAAAACTGCATTTCCGAGACTTTTTCCATGTAATAATTTCTTATATTTAAATTTAATATCACGCTATGTATTTTTGTTATTTCGAGCTGCGTTGGTACACGAGATTTAAGCCGTATTTTTAACTGCCTATCCCACGATTTCAAACCAAAACTTCGTTCGCCTAACGTACATTAAAAAACAAACACAAATTTTAAAACATGGTTTTTGTTTTAAATGAAGTTAAGCAAATAAATTTTCTCTTGAAATCGTTGGACTGGCAGTTTGTGTTATAGGTCTATCAGGGAATAACATTTGTATAAAGACTCGACAAAGTCATATTTAAAGGAAATATGTTGTCTTACAATTTGCAGATCCTAAGCAATTGTCAAAGAGAAAATTCAGAATGTCTATGCAAATAAAAATCGTTTGGAACAGCGTTGGAATGTCATAAATTTAATTAAACATTTCTTATAGGTTTCATGTATAAGTTCACTACTCATAGATTGGACAATATGACAATAAAGACATATTTTAACTTTCATTGCAGAATGCCATCATGAAAATGAAATGCGTCCACGAGATCCCATACGTTGTCGTGAATGTGGCTATCGTAATATGTACAAAAAGCGTACCAAAAGATGTAAGTACTAAATTATCAAAACTAAATTCCCGAATCAATGAAACTCAATAACTATTAAAATTACATTTTTCTATATTTTTATCTTGTAGTGGTCGTTTTTGACGCTCGCTAGTTTTATCACCATATGACAACGGGTTTTCAAACTTAAGATTTATATAGTTAAGAAATTTATTAAAAATAAAAAACACGTATTGATTAAATTGATTTTTTTTTTCATATATTTTTTTAATCACATGTACACACATAGATAAACGGCCATGTTCTGCCATAGTTTCTTAAAAATACACTAGTTCCCTTTTCGCGATATGAAGCCGCCAAGCTTCTTGCGATTTACAGAACAACTATTACACGATTTCAAGTCAAAATCGCTTATGTTAAGCGTTTTGCGATTGTCAGAACATGCCCAATAATCAGGTATGTTACAGAATTTGTACGATAGGTTCTTGGTGTGGGTTCGGCAATTTAAGATCGCACCAAAACACACAAAAAAGGGACACTAAAATATCACACGTGTGATTTTAGTAGGCACATGTGATTTGAGTTTAAGTGATTTTCGGAACAGGGGGCAAATTATGGCAGTCGTGATCGAAAACTTTTTCGATTCGAAAAGCAATTCAATTTCTAATTTTCTGTCCATACTGAACGGATCGAGATTATTTTTTTGGTGTTGTTAAGCAGTTATTCGAGTTTTCAAACACTAAAAAAATAATACCGATTCGTTCAGTATTGACTAAAATAAAATCGCTTTCTAATCGAAAAAGTATTCGATCACGACTGTCATGATTTGCCCCCTGGCCTGGGGGCTACTCTCTATTGCGATGCGAAAGAAAATTGTATACGTTTGCGCATGCATCTTTCGCATCTTTTAATTTTTTTCTTTTCGTAAATCTTCACTTCACTTTATTTTATTTAAATTTTCCAATTTCCATATTTTTACACACTTTGACATTTCATTACAGTAAATCCGCGCCATCTTTTACCACTATCGCTTCATTTTCAAAAAATTTTGCGGAAGTGATAGAGAGTACCAAATTGGCATTTAGCTTTCGCATCGAAATTGTTTTCGCATCGCAATAGAGAGTAGACCCCCCTGTATGTTTTAACATTCAGGTATGTGATTAAAATCTGTTGATTTCAAAACGATTGTTTTTAAAGGTGTGCCGATTTTCGAAAAAGTTTAAAATCCATTTCTGAATTAAAGTCTTAACTATTGTTCTGTAAAATAGCTCAATTAAGATATATATACATATGTATTATTAATTCTCGTTTTCAGATGCAATTTTCATCATGCATCTGATTATTTCAATTCTACCAAATTAAAAACACTACTTTAGCGAAGTTATTATTTAAATCATCAGCGTCTGTCTTTCATCTTTAGCACATATGGCTCCTAATTTTCTGAATTGTATCAAACAAATTTTTCTTTTGTCTCAATGTTTGATGCCAATCTTTAATTTGAGTAGTGCATCTTATTTTTTTCTCCTTTTTGAAATTTTACTTTCTATAGCATCAAAATCACCATCTTTATAAGATAAAACCGATTTCTACTAAAGTTTTAAGAAGGGAATTTTTCATCATCAAATTAGGCATATCGCAATATTTCTTTAGAACTATTTGTGCTTAAAAAAAAATTTAATTTTGGTTCAAGTTTTCAGACTTATAAGTCCATATAATTACACTGTGCTAGTTAAAAATTAGACAAGCCGGGCACATGGCGTTTTAGCATAATTCGGGTACGCTGAATCCAATGGTGCCCACCGTTTTTTAGGTTAGCTCTTGTTTTCGAGATATACCATTATTTCGAAAGTGGAGGAAGTTGCACAACATGTATTCGCGTAACTCAAAAACGGTTTAGTTTATTGAAATTACTAAAAAAACCGAAATTCCGCAAAAAAATTTCCTTTAATATGAGCAGTCGTTTTTGAAACATATTTTTTTTTTTTTTTTTTGAAGAAAAAAATTTAATTTTTTGCCGCAATTTCGAAATTTTTCTTTTTTAAAAATGCATAAAAAATTAAAAAATGCAGCAGCCATATAAAGAATAAAATCTGTTACCAACTTTTGATTTTATTCACAAAAGTCGAAAATTTTTAATTAATTTAAGAATTTCATAAAACGCAATATTTGTATGGGAGCCCCCCAAAGAAGTGGAGATAAGTGGAAAGTATGTCTCGAGAAAATGTTAAAGACAAAAAACTAAATGAGGTCGGTCATACATTTTATCCCACTAGGGGCAACTCCTGGGCATTTATGAGACTTTCTTCATCATATCTCTAGTCTGCATTAAACATTTTGTATGGGAGCCCCCTTAAGGAATAGAGATAGCGCGCAAGTATGTTAGAAATAAATGAATGAGATGAAAAATAAAGTGGGGTTGGTCATACATTTGACAAATCTAGGGGCATCCTAAGCGCTGCAGGGGCCAAATTTAAGAATTTTATAAAACCGCCATATGTGTATGGTTGAAATTCTTAAATTTAGCCGGTAGGATGCCCCTATTGAGATAAATACTTTAACTTCTGAAATGATAAACTTGTACATATTCAGAAAGGACTAAGCGAAGAGAATAAAAATCTGTGATTATTTCTTCCTGTTTTTTGTAAAAATATATGTATACGATTGCATTTCTTTCGAAACCTTGAAGTAAAAACTAAACGCGAAAAACGAAAAATTCTTTTTTGTTGTAAACTTAATAGAAGTCATTCGAATGGATTATTCACGCCTATTATGTAGGTCGATGTCGACGTAAATTTTAAGTTGTCACATAAAGTCGACGACTACAGCACTTCCACGTTACTTGATATTTTATAAGCATATTGTGTCGACGTTGACTGGTAGACGTAAAGTGAAATAAATAAACTATAAGAAAATTATCATGTGACGGCTTTAATTATTCATGTGATACTCCATAGTGGGCTTTTAGCCGAAGTCTTAATTTTATGTATACAGGTGTTTAGCAGTGATGCCAACTTTTTGAGAGCAAAAAGCACTTTAAATTTCAAAAAAAGCACTATTTCGAGCAAAAAAAAGCGTAAAAAAGCACTAAGCCATTTTTACAATTTAATTAAACACAAAACAAGTTGTATTCGGCTGTGCCGAATATTATATACCTCCAAAATTTAAAAAAAGGCGACGGCGTTGATGGGGACCATTTTCATTAAAGATAAAATAATAAATATGGGCATTTCCCCAGGATGAAAAAATAAAATGTTGATTATTATCGTCTTTTATTGTTTAGTATCAAAAAAAAATGTCTATGTTCTTATAAAAGAATGGTTTCCTAGCATATCTGAGCTGTTTTACTTGAGGAAATTGGGCTTGAAACTGGAAAATTTTATAATTTCCTGTATTTTCTACTTCTAAAGACATTTTTATATACTTATTTTACATGCAGGAAATATGTTATGTTCACACTCTTTCTTCATAATCTCTGCATTAAAATCAATTGTAAAAGGAGTATAAAGTTTTTTTGTAAAGAAAATTTGAAGACATTTATGGTAAAATGCATGGTGATAATAATAAAAAAAACATATGGAAAAATCGTACGTTCGCGATCCGTAAGTTTGCGACCTGTACATAAGCCAATTAAATAAAAACCAAGAGAGATATTTTATTTTGTAAATACTGGAAGGAGACCTACATTAATACACTTTTAAAATAAATTAATCACTTTTGAAAATTCCGTTTCGTTACGCAGATTTTTACATTTCACAACTGTCAGCCGAAGTTGACTTCTATTTATAACTCTTATTATGAAAACTTAAACTCGATGAAATCCATCTTTTGTACTAAACATAGAGCTACCCAAATGCTATCGAATTGCAAAAAAATGCTAGGAAAAGTTTTGTTTTCTATATTATTTGTACATCAAAAGCGTACGAACGTACGTTCGTGACCCCAGGAAATGCCCATATATTTACATTTGTATATAAAAATTTTTAAATGTATTATTATTATCTTTAATAAAAATAATATCATCCATATCATTTGGAGTATAAATTGGCCATAAAACTGGTAATTGCCAAAAATTTGCAATGACCTACTATTGTTTATAAAACTTAATAACAGCATATAATTTAATAAACATCCTTATATTTTATCGTTTAAATAAATCTAAATTAAAAGCGTGCAAAGTTTAACAAAACAATTGGCTTATGATATTATCCAATTATTTTAACATATGTACGCTTCTGAGTTTAGAACACACATAAGGTGTAAAATAGAAAAAACTTGTATGTTTTGATTTTGATACTTATATCGATTTCTTTTCTGAGAAAAATATGTTACAGTATATACATGTAACATTTTCTAATGTTAGCTATAATCGCTCGAAGTGTTACATATTGTGCAATTTCAATAGAACACAATTACTGCTTTTATTTACAACATTACATTACATCATTAATGTACTTTCATCATTAATGTACTTAATAAGTGATTTTTAAAGCTATTTAAGCGGTTTCTGCACGTTATTACGGGTTGTAAACAAATATTAACATCACTAATGGCTTATAAAAATAAAAACGATTATAATATAAATAGACTTTTTATTTTTTAAATATTTTTATATTTTGTTTTAAAACAAATTTTTTACAAAATTAAGAGCGGTATGAATTATGACAAACAACGTAAAACATTTGTTGTACAAACAAAGTAAAACATTTACATGTTCTAAATTTTTGTGTTCGTTTGTACAAAAAATACAACTGTGGGAAAAATTTTCAAGTTCTTTTGTGAATATGTTGATGAAAAACATGCAAAACATGTTGCATATTTTACCCTTACTTTAACTTAAGGTGTTCATACTGCCCTGTTCTACAACTTTGGTACTTTCTACTTTGTTTGTATTTCCAAACAGTTGTATTTTTTGTACAAACGAACACAAAAATGTAGAACATGTAACATTAATGCAACATTTTTCTCAGAAAAGAAATCGCCATTAGTCAAACCTTTTTTCAATAGCACTAGAGAAGTGCACAATACGTGGAAAACTTAAGCGCATGTAAAATGGCAGGTTACACAACGCTCGTTATAAAAGTATTTTCTGTCAGCTGTTTTTAATTTATTTAACACTTTGCACGTTCCAAGCTACGTCTCTTTTTTTGTTGCGTTTTTTGACGGTTTCCGACTGCATGTTTTTTAACAATTCCTAATATTTTCCAATCCATGTTCTATTTTTGAAACAGTGTCTACATCTTTAAAATAATGTTTACCGAAATACATCGTTTTTATTACGATTACTAAAAATGTTGTCAACGCTAAAAAGTGCAACGTTTCGTAAAATTTCCAAATTGCTAGGAAGCCTAGCTCTAACCTCGTAAGTTTTTGGTAAAACGAATGTAACTTTCTTTTATCCCTTTTTTATCATTTGAAATCTTAAAATCTTTACAAGTTTTCTCAAAATTGTACACCAAATAGCTAAGTCAAATAAATCATCCTCTATTTGATCGTAGTTTTAAAATATGGTAGAAAAAAGATACAAATTGTAAAAAGCACTAAAGGCACTAACGAAAAATTGAAAAAGCACCAAGTTAGTGCTTTTTTTTAGTTTGGCACTATGGATAAAATTTTGGCGTTTTGAGGCATCAAAAAGCACCATAAATAGTGCCAAAAGCACTAAGTTGGCATCGCTGGTGTTTAGTAAACTCTTGGTGGACTTATTTAAACACTTAATTTTAACAATCTAATATTTGTCCATAACTTCTAATATAATATTTCTTTAACTTTCATTTAAGTCGACGCAAAACCGAGTAGACTCAACGTCTACTTAAAAAACCATTGGAAAATACAAAGTGACTATCATTAAACGGCTGTTGTTAATAAACTACAACAAATTAATAGGTGTATTCCGGATAGCAACACAACTGAAGTTGAGTTGCCAGAAGGGAAATTAGGTTACGCCGCACATTGGTTCAATTTATTGGTATTTTGTTGTCAGATATCTGAATATGTATTATGATTCCTTATGATTTCGAAATATAAGCCTGATATATTTATTATTTGTTTGGACAGACACGCTCAAAGTTCATATAGGTATGTTCGCTTGTTTAAATTGGCATGCAAATTTACTGTATGTTCAATCTTTTGGTACAATCACAGTAAACTTACCATTTGACTTTTTTGTATATTTTCGTAAATAGCAATTGTTAAAGATGAGATTTGCATTAAAAAAAGTTGGAAAAAGTGCCATATAAAAAATTTCGTAGATCAAAATATAAACAACATCAAAATTTACGTTCGCCAAGATAGCAACGATTAATAGCAACGCCGGAAATAAAACCAAGGGGAATTTAAGGGCATAAAAGTAAACAATTTTGGGAATCTAGTGGCAATAAAAAGAAAATTTATCATCGATTTCCAGAGAAAAGTGGGTTCATCCAAAAGGGTCAGTGTTACGGGAATTTGCCCGAGCGCCCAGTTTTCACGAGATTGTAAACAACAAATACAAGTTTTGGTAAATTCAGTTTTTATTGCATTTGTATGTTGAAATTCCTAAGTAAATTATAGTTTATTAAATAAATACAAGTTATGTGGTTAAAGAAAATACATACTTTTTAGTATGAAAACAAAGCGCGACAAATAGGTTTGTAACTGTGTTATAAATTATGTTTTTAAACAAGAAGGTTTTAACAATGTGAGTTAAATTCTAATTTCACGACTACCGATCACTTTTCTTAACTATTTGAAAATGTGTTTTCTTTACGACTTTAAATAGCTTTTTATACAATTACAAAGAAAAAAAAATGTGCGCTTTTTCAAGGCTTGGGATTTTTACATGTTTTTTAGTTTTTGACAGATTGAGATCGCACTGTGTCGATAAATAAGTAACCGAATGAATATTGAATAAGTACCTAAACGACAGTGGCGCTAACACCCCGCCGCAGTATGGCAAGAAGGGCATTCGCCGCCCTACTCCCTATTTGAAGCCACGTCGAGTAAGGCCAACTTTGTAACTGGTCTTTCTAACACACCACGGGACGTCATAATCCTTGCCCTACGAACCTGGCCATCAGCTGCAACTGTAGTCTCTAGTACCTTTCCTCTGGGCCATACATTGCGCGGGAACGAAGGGTCAACCACAACAACTAAATCGCCTTTACTTAGAAGCTTAGACTTTTGAAACCATTTTGTTCTGCATGTAAGCGTCGGTAAATATTCTGTCAGCCAGCGCTTCCAAAAATGCTGGGCGTACACCTGCGACTGTAACCAAATATTTTTGACAACCACGCCGGAGTCATCGTAATCTGCTAGTGGTTTCATGCCGTTTGAACTTCCTAACAGTAAATGGTTAGGAGTTAGCGCCTCCTGATTTTCATCGTATATTGGCACATACGTTAGTGGGCGTGAATTTATAATATTTTCCACTTCAGCCATCATACTGCGAATTGTTTCATCGTTAGGTGATCTTGTCGGCATTATTTTGTACAAAACGGTTTTGATAGAACGTACCATACGTTCCCATGCTCCGCCCATATGTGGGGCAGCGGGTGGATTGAAGTTCCACTTAGTAGTAGCAGTTGTGAAAGCGCGAACGAATTCATTAGCATCAACCTCTTTTGTAGCGTCGCGTAACTCTCTTTCTGCTCCCACAAAATTAGTCGCGTTATCGCTGAAAAACTCCCTTGGCGTACCCCGTCTGGCCATAAAATTTCGGATGGCTAAGATACATGAGCTGGTGGTTAACGAATAAACTATTTCAATGTGCACGGCTCGAATAGTTAGACAGGTGAACAAGGCTCCGTATCTTTTCTCCTTGTGTCGATTGACGGTTACCAGAATTGGGCCAAAAAAGTCAAGCCCAGTAAATGTAAACGGTGCGGCATGTGCAGATAACCTTGCTCTGGGAAGTTTTGCCATTTGTAGATATGCTGGCTTACATTTACTTATTTTACACATTTGACACCTTCGGATTACTTTTTTAAAAGTTGTTCTTAAGCGAGGCACATAATATTTTTGTCGAATTTCGTTTATGGCCGTTTCGTGATTTCCGTGATGATATTTAGCATGAAAATGCAGTATTATAAGCTCGGTTGTGTAACTTTGTTTTGGCATAATAGCAGGGTGTTTCATTTCATCTGGAACATTAGCGTAATCTATTCGCCCATTAATGCGTAAAACATCATCGCTGTCTAAGTAAGCCGATAGCTTATAAAGAGAACTACTTTTACTAATTTTACCACTACCTTTTAATGTTGTTATTTCGTCTAAATACTCCTCCGTTTGAGCTTGTTTGAGCAGAACGACTTCCGCCTTTTTTAGTTCGCCTTGGGATATGTTATTCATAGTTGTACTATTTTTAAGTTTATTTAAATAATGTATCACATATGCTACCGACCTAAGCGCTCTACGCCACTGTGAAAAACGTTTAATTTGAACGAGATGGTGAATTTCTTTTATATGAAGTATATGTTGCTTAAGTTCACAATCAATGTTAGCGTTTATGCCATTATCTAACGGCCACGAACTTGGATGTTGTTTCAAGAAACCAGGACCATTTTGCCAACGACTGTTATTTGACAGATCGGGGCCGACTTTAGACCACTTTGTTGCCTCGTCGGCAACATTTAATTTACCGGAAATCCATCGCCATTCATCTAACTCAGTAGTGTCGAGAATTTCACTTACGCGAAATGCTACGAACTGGTGATACCTTTTTTGGTCTGACTTTAGCCAACTTATGACAGTTTTAGAATCAGACCAGAAAACCCTTTGGCTGATTTTTATTGTTGTACTATTAACGATACTATTGGCAAACCGTGACGCAATTACTGCGGCCATTAGTTCCAAGCGGGGAATAGAGGCTACCCTTAGTGGGGCAACTCTTGTTTTCGACCCAACAAGAGACACAACAACATCATTGCCATTCGAAATCCTGAAATAGGTTACTGCGGCATAGCCATTTTCGCTGGCGTCTGAAAATGTATGCAGCTGCACATCTACTTCGTTGTAGCTACTAAACGTTTGAAGATAACATCGTGGTATCGCAATGTTTCTAATTTCTGGCAAAAATGACAACCACTTAGTCCATTTAGATATGTGATGGGATTGGATTTGTTCGTCCCATGTAACTCCACTTCTCCATACGTCTTGTAGTATTATTTTTAAATACATTAAATAATTACCAATAAGACCTAAAGGATCATATATCGACATTAAAAATCGTAATAGTTCGCGTTTTGACGGTATCTTGTTTTCTGCCAATATATTATTGGCAATGTTTGGCGAGATTTTAAACGTAAAAGAATCGTCGGGCGATTTCCAGAAAACACCAAGCACCTTCTCTGCTTCTATTTCACTTCCGAGATTAAGACTCTTGTGTTGGGGACTATCGTTGTCATTTATTGCAGCTAAAACATCTTTGTTATTACATATCCAGTTTCTGATATTAAATCCGGCTTTTCTATGAATATGTTTAACTTCTTGAGCTAAGGTAATTGCCTCTTCGATAGTGTCTACTGAATCTAAGTAGTCATCCACATAATGATTATTTTTTATCGCCGCTGCCGCCATGGGATATTTGCCACTAAATTTGTCGGCATTAGTATTTTTTACGTACTGCGAAATGCATGGTGAGCAGGAAGCTCCAAAAATCATCACGTTCATAACATACACATTTATCCCTTTGTCGCTTTTACTACGCCATAGAAACCGCTGGGCATTACGATCTTCTTTTCTTATAAAAACTTGGTGAAACATCTGCTCTATATCGCCACAAATGGCTATGGCCTTTTGCCGAAAACGAATGAGAATAGACGGTAGGGAGCATAGCATATCTGGGCCTTTAATCAGCATATCATTTAACGATAGTCCATGAGCTCTGGCAGCTGCATCCCACACGATTCTGGTTTTTCCAGGTTTATTCTTATTAAAAACGGGAAAAATCGGTAAATACCAAACCTTTTCTTGGTTGCTTGGCGCTAGACAGTCTTCTTCTATCTTGGTTATATACCCTTTTAACGCATATTCAAAATGGTTTTGTTAAAAATGTCGTTTAGATTACTATCGTTTCTCAACTTTTTTTCTAGGCACCTATACCTCTTTAGGGCCATATCGTAACTATTTGGCATTTCTACGTTTTCATTCCGCCACAACAGTGAAGTTTCATAATGTCCATCTGGACGTTGTCTAGTATACTTTTCTAAAATAGACATAGCTTTTTCATCCTCTTTGCTCATCATAGTTGTTGCCTTGTCTATACAGGCGGTTTCTAGACTGTAAAATTTTTTCATTAAATCAGATAGTATTTTATTACTGCATTCGTCTACATGACAATGATGGTGTTCTATTAACTTATTTCTCATTGCACCGTATACCAACCAGCCAAGACGAGTACGAATTGCTACGGGTTCGCTGACCTTACCTTCTCTAATATTGTTGTAAACGCATAGTCTGGAATTATTTAAACCAATTAATAATCGCGGCGTAGCACCGATATAACTTGTCACAGGTAATCCTGTTAAATAAGGAAAATCTTGTACAAGCTTTTCAATGTCTAAAGTTTGTTTTGGTAATGAAAGCTGTTTTACTGTACGAACATCTACTGTGTGAATTTTGTTATTAGGACCAGCTATATTTATACAAAGACGACGAGAATTGTTCTCATTTCGTTCAACGCTACCAGTCCATTTAAGGCACAAAGGTTCAGCAGTGCCAGAAAGATTTAAATCAGTGATGATTTGTTCATCTATTAAACTCGTTGAAGAACCATTTAATAATTTTAAACAAATTGTTGCACCCCGTAGCACTGTGAGTATTACAGCTCTGTGTTTGATTGTTTTGCATTGAAACTTTATTTTGGTTTGAATCAGCAACGTTTTGCGTTCCCCTTGTATCAACTTGTTTCTTGTGTAAAAGGTAATGATGTTTAAATTGGCAATTATCTATTCCACAAACATTGTTGTTATTGCATTTACCAAAATGTTTACGTAAACATTGTTTACACAGATTAAATTCTCTCACAATATTCCATTTGTTTGTTCTATCTTCCTTTTTAAATTTCTGACAATTAGCAACATTGTTGCAGTCACCACCACAAACGATACATTTTCGTGTACTTTGTTCAGTGTGAGTATGTATATAAACATTTTTCTGCCTGCTACGTGAGAGAGCCTCTGCGGCAGAGTTAGAACTGCTGTCGATGTTGACACTGCTTGCGGAAACACCGATGTCAAAAATCCACGCTGCAAATTCTGACAGATTTACATTTTTATTTTGTTTTGCTAAGTTCAATTTGTACGTTCCCCAATTAATCTGAAAATATGAAGGCAATTTAGAAATTAATTCTTGTAACAACGACGGATTATTGAGTTCATCAAGAAGACCACAGGCTTCTATAGTTGCTTGAAGACCTTTTACTTGTACAGCAAATGAGGTAATTGTATCCAACTTATTAACATTAACTGTTGGTAATGCCCGTATTTTTAGTTTCAGTGAATGCAGAATTTTTTCTGGTTGTCCATACAATAATTTCAGGGTTGAAATTGCGGCTGGAACACAGGATGGATGTATTAAAATGTGTTGAACAGACTTCAGAGCATCTCCTCGCAGGGCTTTTTGTAAGCGAATTAGATTTTCAGCATCTGTCAGGCCACATACTTCCGTGGACCAATCGAAGGTGGAGCTAAACAGTGGCCATTCTTCTGGACTGCCAGTAAACATCGGTAAATCCTTGGGGACTGTTTGTCTCGAGTTTATTTGCTGATGGGTAAGGTTTGACGTTATGGTGTTGTGAGGAATAGACGAAAAGTGTAATTAGCTGGTGCCGGTAAAGTGAAGTTGGGTGGTACAGCTGTTGTTGTTTGTGTTGTTGCAGCTTCTGCTTTATTAATAAATGTGGCTGTATTATTATATGCCGTTGAATTTACGTAGGCATTTGGTGTTTTATTTTGAATGTTTGTACTGGTGTGGTTTGTTGGCATATTATTTTGTGAATATTGTGCTGCGACATGACGTTGGCTTGACATTGAGGTTGTAAAATCTACATTATTACGTTCTGTGGAGCTATTCTGCACATTAGTGTTAAGAGGTTGTACGCAAGGTAGGACTGTTTCTGATAAATCTGGATTATTCGGTTGATTGTTAAGCCATTCATGTACAGAGTGGATATCTACGGAGCTACAATCATCGATCTCTTCCTCTTCTTGTTGTAACAATTGATATTTTTGTTTTAAGAATTCGGTGTCTCGTTCTTTCGCAAGCTGTCTTTCTTCTTCGAGACGCTGAAGTTCTAAATTTTTTCTTCGAATGGTTGAGCCTGTCGAAACGTGGGAGGCTTTGCTCCGATGACTGCGGATAGATTTTGTTGAGCCCGGAGATTGAATTTTATTGGTGCAATTATCGCATGTAAAAGTTTGTTTTTTACTGTCCAAGTTAACACAATTTATGTGATAAATTTTTTGGCACTTATTACATAGTATACATTGGCCCGTAGGTGGTTCATTACAAACAGAACAATCTTCTGCAGATGGCGATTTGGTTGCACATTGGTTTTGTTGTGGTGGTTGACCCTGAAAAGAAAATTTATCCATTTTTGGGACTTACAGTTTCTGCCAGTTGGAAGTAGTTTTTCCTTGGGGTTGTTGAACCGTGGCTGCTGAACTTCTTATTTTCAAGGTTATGCTTGGCAATTTGTGATCCGGTAGGGCGAATAGATTAAAAAGAATTTCAAATTTGTTACGGGAATTTGCCCGAGCGCCCAGTTTTCACGAGATTGTAAACAACAAATACAAGTTTTGGTAAATTCAGTTTTTATTGCATTTGTATGTTGAAATTCCTAAGTAAATTATAGTTTATTAAATAAATACAAGTTATGTGGTTAAAGAAAATACATACTTTTTAGTATGAAAACAAAGCGCGACAAATAGGTTTGTAACTGTGTTATAAATTATGTTTTTAAACAAGAAGGTTTTAACAATGTGAGTTAAATTCTAATTTCACGACTACCGATCACTTTTCTTAACTATTTGAAAATGTGTTTTCTTTACGACTTTAAATAGCTTTTTATACAATTACAAAGAAAAAAAAATGTGCGCTTTTTCAAGGCTTGGGATTTTTACATGTTTTTTAGTTTTTGACAGATTGAGATCGCACTGTGTCGATAAATAAGTAACCGAATGAATATTGAATAAGTACCTAAACGACAGTGGCGCTAACAGTCAGTAAAAATCGTTGCTGATTTATGCCGGCCAAACTAGGCAGTGCCAAGGCATAAGCTCAATGGAATATGGAAAAATACCACTCAAAGATTAAATAAATCAATTTTTAAAAACATCTCCCGAGCCGTTCCAGAGAAAAGTGGGTTCATCCAAAATGGTCAGTAAAAATCGTTGCTGATTTATGCCAGCCAAACTAGGCAGTGCCAAGGCATAAGCTCAATGGAATATGGAAAAATACCACTCAAAGATTAAATAAATCAATTTTTAAAAACATCTCCCGAGCCGTTCCAGAGAAAAGTGGGTTCATCCAAAATGGTCAGTAAAAATCGTTGCTGATTTATGCCAGCCAAACTAGGCAGTGCCAAGGCATAAGCTCAATGGAATATGGAAAAATACCACTCAAAGATTAAATAAATCAATTTTTAAAAAAGTCTCCCGAGCCGTTACAGAGAAAAGTGGGTTCATCCAAAATGGTCAGTAAAAATCGTTGCTGATTTATGCCGGCCAAACTAGGCAGTGCCAAGGAATAAGCTCAATGGAATATGGAAAAATACCACTTAATGATTAAAATAAATAAATTTTTAAAAACATCTCCCGAGCCGTTCCAGAGAAAAGTGGGTTCATCCAAAATGGTCAGTAAAAATCGTTGCTGATTTATGCCAGCCAAACTAGGCAGTGCCAAGGCATAAGCTCAATGGAATATGGAAAAATACCACTCAAAGATTAAATAAATCAATTTTTAAAAAAGTCTCCCGAGCCGTTCCAGAGAAAAGTGGGTTCATCCAAAATGGTCAGTAAAAATCGTTGCTGATTTATGCCGGCCAAACTAGGCAGTGCCAAGGAATAAGCTCAATGGAATATGGAAAAATACCACTTAATGATTAAAATAAATCAATTTTTTAAAACATCTCCCGAGCCGTTCCAGAGAAAAGTGGGTTCATCCAAAATGGTCAGTAAAAATCGTTGCTGATTTATGCCAGCCAAACTAGGCAGTGCCAAGGCATAAGCTCAATGGAATATGGAAAAATACCACTTAATGATTAAAATAAATCAATTTTTAAAAACATCTCCCGAGCCGTTCCAGAGAAGTGGGTTCATCCAAAATGGTCAGTAAAAATCGTTGCTGATTTATGCCGGCCAAACTAGGCAGTGCCAAGGAATAAGCTCAATGGAATATGGAAAAATACCACTTACGGCCATTTTCACCAAGTTCGGTTAAAACTAACTTTCAATTAAAGTTCCGGTTACCAATACGTTTTGACAGCTATAACCGATTAATGATTAAAATAAATCAATTTTTAAAAACATCTCCCGAGCCGTTCCAGAGAAAAGTGGGTTCATCCAAAATGGTCAGTAAAAATCGTTGCTGATTTATGCCAGCCAAACTAGGCAGTGCCAAGGCATAAGCTCAATGGAATATGGAAAAATACCACTCAAAGATTAAATAAATCAATTTTTAAAAACATCTCCCGAGCCGTTCCAGAGAAAAGTGGGTTCATCCAAAATGGTCAGTAAAAATCGTTGCTGATTTATGCCAGCCAAACTAGGCAGTGCCAAGGCATAAGCTCAATGGAATATGGAAAAATACCACTCAAAGATTAAATAAATCAATTTTTAAAAACATCTCCCGAGCCGTTCCAGAGAAAAGTGGGTTCATCCAAAATGGTCAGTAAAAATCGTTGCTGATTTATGCCAGCCAAACTAGGCAGTGCCAAGGCATAAGCTCAATGGAATATGGAAAAATACCACTCAAAGATTAAATAAATCAATTTTTAAAAAAGTCTCCCGAGCCGTTCCAGAGAAAAGTGGGTTCATCCAAAATGGTCAGTAAAAATCGTTGCTGATTTATGCCGGCCAAACTAGGCAGTGCCAAGGAATAAGCTCAATGGAATATGGAAAAATACCACTTAATGATTAAAATAAATCAATTTTTAAAAACATCTCCCGAGCCGTTCCAGAGAAAAGTGGGTTCATCCAAAATGGTCAGTAAAAATCGTTGCTGATTTATGCCAGCCAAACTAGGCAGTGCCAAGGCATAAGCTCAATGGAATATGGAAAAATACAACTCAAAGATTAAATAAATCAATTTTTAAAAACATCTCCCGAGCCGTTCCAGAGAAAAGTGGGTTCATCCAAAATGGTCAGTAAAAATCGTTGCTGATTTATGCCGGCCAAACTAGGCAGTGCCAAGGAATAAGCTCAATGGAATATGGAAAAATACCACTTAATGATTAAAATAAATAAATTTTTAAAAACATCTCCCGAGCCGTTCCAGAGAAAAGTGGGTTCATCCAAAATGGTCAGTAAAAATCGTTGCTGATTTATGCCAGCCAAACTAGGCAGTGCCAAGGCATAAGCTCAATGGAATATGGAAAAATACCACTTAATGATTAAAATAAATCAATTTTTAAAAACATCTCCCGAGCCGTTCCAGAGAAGTGGGTTCATCCAAAATGGTCAGTAAAAATCGTTGCTGATTTATGCCAGCCAAACTAGGCAGTGCCAAGGCATAAGCTCAATGGAATATGGAAAAATACCACTCAAAGATTAAATAAATCAATTTTTAAAAACATCTCCCGAGCCGTTCCAGAGAAAAGTGGGTTCATCCAAAATGGTCAGTAAAAATCGTTGCTGATTTATGCCATCCAAACTAGGCAGTGCCAAGGCATAAGCTCAATGGAATATGGAAAAATACCACTCAAAGATTAAATAAATCAATTTTTAAAAACATCTCCCGAGCCGTTCCAGAGAAAAGTGGGTTCATCCAAAATGGTCAGTAAAAATCGTTATTTTTTAACTCTTAATTAAACGTTTTGAAATCATAAGCTTGTAAGTCTGTTTTTTAAGAAACAGCACAGCACACAGCACTTTAGTTGTTTTATCCAACCAAATTTAAACAAAATGTTAAAATTTGTTGTGGTTTAAGCTGATTTTCGATAATATACTGTGAGCGTCAAAATAAAGTGTACAGCTTGTTTTCCAATATGAAAAGAGCTATTGTAGTTATAAAAAGTTAAATTTCTACTTTACCAAATTTGATCAGACTTCAAGCTTGCTGTCATCTGTGAAAAATAAGTACATTTCTCCAAAAAGTGACAAAAGCAAGTTGGACAAAAAAAAAACGTGATAAAAGGTAGAAATAAGAAATTCAACGGACAAAATATAGTCTCTAAAGTGAAGCGTGATAGGGTTAGCTTTTGTAAAACGTCCTAAAACAGATGGATCAGCCCAATATTAACTCGACGTCAAATCAAGTAAACATCTGGAAACATTTGGACAGACAAATTAAAAAAAACCTTGGCAGCAAGCACTCTGAATAAAATTCTGCAGGAAGAGCAGCCAAAATTGTCTACTGAGCTAACTTTAAAATGGGTGGAATCGATGACAAAGAGACTAGAAGCCGTCCTAAAAGCAAAAAAAAACAAGTAAGAGTGCTATATTCGGCTGTGCCGAATCTTATATACCCTTCACCATTGTGGGAGCAGAATACAGAGCAACTAGACAAAAACTAAATAATTTTTACATATGTATACATACATAATTATAATACTTTAAACTCCATTATAAATTAAATTTAAAAAGCGAAAACCAAATTATTTTAACCAAATTATTTTAACAAATCGAAACTAGGAATTTTTGTGTTTTTTTGCTACTTAAAAACTCCCCAAAATGATAAAAGAAAACAAACACGCATACTTACATGCCACAAACTATTTTGGTGAATATGTTTCCATATTTCAGTTCTCAACTCAAATAAGTTTTATGGTTTACAACTTTGCTATTGTGGTGAACAAAAGTAATTACAACCCTACACAGTGAACATAAAACGGGCCATATTTCATTTTAATGATATTCAAACAACGTTCCTTCATAGTTTAGTTGTCTAGGGGGTTAAGTTAGAAACTGTGAGTTCTCTGGTTCGAATCTGGTTTTTTTAAAAGAAAATTTTTTTTTTAATTTTTATTTTTTTATGTTCTAAAAACGATTTAAAAAAAATATTTACCAGTTTTCGCTTTTTAAATTTAATTTATAATGGAGTTTAAAGTATTATAATTATGTATGTATACATATGTAAAAATTATTTAGTTTTTGTCTAGTTGCTCTGTATTCTGCTCCCACAATGGTGAAGGGTATATAAGATTCGGCACAGCCGAATATAGCACTCTTACTTGTTTTTTTTTGCTTTTAGGACGGCTTCTAGTCTCTTTGTCATCGATTCCACCCATTTTAAAGTTAGCTCAGTAGACAATTTTGGCTGCTCTTCCTGCAGAATTTTATTCAGAGTGCTTGCTGCCAAGGTTTTTTTTAATTTGTCTGTCCAAATGTTTCCAGATGTTTACTTGATTTGACGTCGAGTTAATATTGGGCTGATCCATCTGTTTTAGGACGTTTTACAAAAGCTAACCCTATCACGCTTCACTTTAGAGACTATATTTTGTCCGTTGAGTTTCTTATTTCTACCTTTTATCACGTTTTTTTTTTGTCCAACTTGCTTTTGTCACTTTTTGGAGAAATGTACTTATTTTTCACAGATGACAGCAAGCTTGAAGTCTGATCAAATTTGGTAAAGTAGAAATTTAACTTTTTATAACTACAATAGCTCTTTTCATATTGGAAAACAAGCTGTACACTTTATTTTGACGCTCACAGTATATTATCGAAAATCAGCTTAAACCACAACAAATTTTAACATTTTGTTTAAATTTGGTTGGATAAAACAACTAAAGTGCTGTGTGCTGTGCTGTTTCTTAAAAAACAGACTTACAAGCTTATGATTTCAAAACGTTTAATTAAGAGTTAAAAAATAACGATTTTTACTGACCATTTTGGATGAACCCCATTTTTCTCTGGAACGGCTCGGGAGATGTTTTTAAAAATTGATTTATTTAATCTTTGAGTGGTATTTTTCCATATTCCATTGAGCTTATGCCTTGGCACTGCCTAGTTTGGATGGCATAAATCAGCAACGATTTTTACTGACCATTTTGGATGAACCCACTTTTCTCTGGAACGGCTCGGGAGATGTTTTTAAAAATTGATTTATTTAATCTTTGAGTGGTATTTTTCCATATTCCATTGAGCTTATGCCTTGGCACTGCCTAGTTTGGCTGGCATAAATCAGCAACGATTTTTACTGACCATTTTGGATGAACCCACTTTTCTCTGGAACGGCTCGGGAGATGTTTTTAAAAATTTATTTATTTTAATCATTAAGTGGTATTTTTCCATATTCCATTGAGCTTATTCCTTGGCACTGCCTAGTTTGGCCGGCATAAATCAGCAACGATTTTTACTGACCATTTTGGATGAACCCACTTTTCTCTGGAACGGCTCGGGAGATGTTTTTAAAAATTGATTTATTTAATCTTTGAGTTGTATTTTTCCATATTCCATTGAGCTTATGCCTTGGCACTGCCTAGTTTGGCTGGCATAAATCAGCAACGATTTTTACTGACCATTTTGGATGAACCCACTTTTCTCTGGAACGGCTCGGGAGATGTTTTTAAAAATTGATTTATTTTAATCATTAAGTGGTATTTTTCCATATTCCATGAGCTTATTCCTTGGCACTGCCTAGTTTGGCCGGCATAAATCAGCAACGATTTTTACTGACCATTTTAGATGAACCCACTTTTCTCTGGAACGGCTCGGGAGACTTTTTTAAAAATTGATTTATTTAATCTTTGAGTGGTATTTTTCCATATTCCATTGAGCTTATGCCTTGGCACTGCCTAGTTTGGCTGGCATAAATCAGCAACGATTTTTACTGACCATTTTGGATGAACCCACTTTTCTCTGGAACGGCTCGGGAGATGTTTTTAAAAATTGATTTATTTAATCTTTGAGTGGTATTTTTCCATATTCCATTGAGCTTATGCCTTGGCACTGCCTAGTTTGGCTGGCATAAATCAGCAACGATTTTTACTGACCATTTTGGATGAACCCACTTTTCTCTGGAACGGCTCGGGAGATGTTTTTAAAAATTGATTTATTTAATCTTTGAGTGGTATTTTTCCATATTCCATTGAGCTTATGCCTTGGCACTGCCTAGTTTGGCTGGCATAAATCAGCAACGATTTTTACTGACCATTTTGGATGAACCCACTTTTCTCTGGAACGGCTCGGGAGATGTTTTTAAAAATTGATTTATTTTAATCATTAAGTGGTATTTTTCCATATTCCATTGAGCTTATTCCTTGGCACTGCCTAGTTTGGCCGGCATAAATCAGCAACGATTTTTACTGACCATTTTGGATGAACCCACTTTTCTCTGGAACGGCTCGGGAGACTTTTTTAAAAATTGATTTATTTAATCTTTGAGTGGTATTTTTCCATATTCCATTGAGCTTATGCCTTGGCACTGCCTAGTTTGGCTGGCATAAATCAGCAACGATTTTTACTGACCATTTTGGATGAACCCACTTTTCTCTGGAACGGCTCGGGAGATGTTTTTAAAAATTTATTTATTTTAATCATTAAGTGGTATTTTTCCATATTCCATTGAGCTTATTCCTTGGCACTGCCTAGTTTGGCCGGCATAAATCAGCAACGATTTTTACTGACCATTTTGGATGAACCCCATTTTTCTCTGGAACGGCTCGGGAGATGTTTTTAAAAATTGATTTATTTAATCTTTGAGTGGTATTTTTCCATATTCCATTGAGCTTATGCCTTGGCACTGCCTAGTTTGGCTGGCATAAATCAGCAACGATTTTTACTGACCATTTTGGATGAACCCACTTTTCTCTGGAACGGCTCGGGAGATGTTTTAAAAAATTGATTTATTTTAATCATTAAGTGGTATTTTTCCATATTCCATTGAGCTTATTCCTTGGCACTGCCTAGTTTGGCCGGCATAAATCAGCAACGATTTTTACTGACCATTTTGGATGAACCCACTTTTCTCTGGAACGGCTCGGGAGACTTTTTTAAAAATTGATTTATTTAATCTTTGAGTGGTATTTTTCCATATTCCATTGAGCTTATGCCTTGGCACTGCCTAGTTTGGCTGGCATAAATCAGCAACGATTTTTACTGACCATTTTGGATGAACCCACTTTTCTCTGGAACGGCTCGGGAGATGTTTTAAAAAATTTGATTTATTTTAATCATTACGTGGTATTTTTCCATATTCCATTGAGCTTATTCCTTGGCACTGCCTAGTTTGGCCGGCATAAATCAGCAACGATTTTTACTGACCATTTTGGATGAACCCCATTTTTCTCTGGAACGGCTCGGGAGATGTTTTTAAAAATTGATTTATTTAATCTTTGAGTGGTATTTTTCCATATTCCATTGAGCTTATGCCTTGGCACTGCCTAGTTTGGCTGGCATAAATCAGCAACGATTTTTACTGACCATTTTGGATGAACCCACTTTTCTCTGGAACGGCTCGGGAGATGTTTTAAAAAATTGATTTATTTTAATCATTAAGTGGTATTTTTCCATATTCCATTGAGCTTATTCCTTGGCACTGCCTAGTTTGGCCGGCATAAATCAGCAACGATTTTTACTGACCATTTTGGATGAACCCACTTTTCTCTGGAACGGCTCGGGAGACTTTTTTAAAAATTGATTTATTTAATCTTTGAGTGGTATTTTTCCATATTCCATTGAGCTTATGCCTTGGCACTGCCTAGTTTGGCTGGCATAAATCAGCAACGATTTTTACTGACCATTTTGGATGAACCCACTTTTCTCTGGAACGGCTCGGGAGATGTTTTAAAAAATTTGATTTATTTTAATCATTACGTGGTATTTTTCCATATTCCATTGAGCTTATTCCTTGGCACTGCCTAGTTTGGCCGGCATAAATCAGCAACGATTTTTACTGACCATTTTGGATGAACCCACTTTTCTCTGGAACGTCTCGGGAGATGTTTTTAAAAATTGATTTATTTAATCTTTGAGTGGTATTTTTCCATATTCCATTGAGCTTATGCCTTGGCACTGCCTAGTTTGGCTGGCATAAATCAGCAACGATTTTTACTGACCATTTTGGATGAACCCACTTTTCTCTGGAACGGCTCGGGAGATGTTTTTAAAAATTGATTTATTTAATCTTTGAGTGGTATTTTTCCATATTCCATTGAGCTTATGCCTTGGCACTGCCTAGTTTGGCTGGCATAAATCAGCAACGATTTTTACTGACCATTTTGGATGAACCCACTTTTCTCTGGAACGGCTCGGGAGATGTTTTTAAAAATTGATTTATTTAATCATTAAGTGGTATTTTTCCATATTCCATTGAGCTTATTCCTTGGCACTGCCTAGTTTGGCCGGCATAAATCAGCAACGATTTTTACTGACCATTTTGGATGAACCCACTTTTCTCTGGAACGGCTCGGGAGATGTTTTCAAAAATTGATTTATTTAATCTTTGAGTGGTATTTTTCCATATTCCATTGAGCTTATGCCTTGGCACTGCCTAGTTTGGCTGGCATAAATCAGCAACGATTTTTACTGACCATTTTGTTTGAACCCACTTTTCTCTGGAACGGCTCGGGAGACTTTTTTAAAAATTGATTTATTTAATCTTTGAGTGGTATTTTTCCATATTCCATTGAGCTTATGCCTTGGCACTGCCTAGTTTGGCCGGCATAAATCAGCAACGATTTTTACTGACCATTTTGGATGAACCCACTTTTTTCTTGAATAGCTTGGACGATTTTTTGCACGGTGGATGTTTTTTAATCTGTATCTATATAAATATTTCTAAAATCATATCCAAAAGACCTCTTCATTTGCATTTCCGGTGTTGCCACTAAATCCCTTGATTTTTAATTTCCGTCGTTGCTAACTTTCGTTGCTATCTTGGCGAACGTTATTTCCTTGTATGTATACTGAATGTCAAGCGTTATTTACATTTTGTGAAAAAATTTGTTAAAATTTAAAATCTAAATACAAGAAAAAAAAACTTATTTAAATGTAATAAAACAAAAAAAGTGAACATAAAAACTAAACAAGAGGATTTTAAAAGGCGTAAGGAATAAGTGGAGCCACAATAAATTTCCAATACAGGAAAAAGATTTACCTTCTAAAGCAATTTTGTATAAGTATTTCATAAACAAACAAATTCCCTTTTTTATATTTTCAACCAATAATTCTGACATTCATTCTAACTTTTTACAAAAACAAAATACATAGTATGTTTTAAAAGAAAGGGATAGCTAGCATAACGCTATCTCATGATGCGGTCACCTTTATGAATTCGCCTTGCTTATTTGTGCTTTGAAAACGGGTTCGAAAGTATATTAAGATTTTATTATTTTATTGAATATACTCTTTTTAAATATTGTGTTTTTTAAGCTTTTCAATAAGTTTTTCTTTCATGATTCACAAATTTGTTAAATTATTCTTTTTATTATCAGCTGATTACTTGTCAAAAATACACAACGCGTTAAAAAGTTCAAATATTTTGCATGTAGCTTAATCTATGAAAATGCACTAGTTCAACTTTTTTTACAGAGCGCGCGCACTAACGCGTGTTATGTACTTCCACCTTAAGGGACGACTCTCTTACAGACGCAACTTTCTCACAAGTGGTGAAAAATCCGCTCTTTAGTGGGAACTTTAGGATATCCCTTCCCTTGACTTTAAGATTAAGCCATAACTACAACGTGTTCCCCGAAAGTATCCCTTCGCCAAAAAATTATCTATCAGCAACACCCCATTTGTAAAAACAGGCTATCATCGGACAAAACTGCAACCTTGGAAGTACTTAATTTCAGAAAAGTAAAATATCTACAAAGCCAATCTTTGGAAAGATAAAAAGCCTTTTCCGCAAGAAGTATACTAACGGAGGTCTCAACTAAAAGTCAGTCTGATTCCAAAACTCCAGAGGCTACTGACTCCGTGGTACCAGATAGGATCTCTTGTCAGCCGCGATCGTTAGATATTGTGGAGATCTCCTGTGATCTTTTAGCAAGCATTTTTTGCAACCGTTTCCCACTGCTACTTAATACTTGTTTACACTAGCAGAGTTCAGTGTTTGAGGCAAATGGTCCAAAATACACAGAATAACAATTGTTACATCTTGATTTTGAGCAATACTTAAACTGTATAGCCTTTTTTTGCTAAGTGTAAAGCATTTGCATCTCTGATACTCAAACAATAATTTATAATCGTCAAATTAAATTAAAGCTATGAAGCCGACAATAATATAAGTATAAAGCTAAGATCCCACTATCGGTGCAATGTACCAATTTTTGGCGTATTTCATGTGCCGATAGTGTGAACGGTCAAAATGTTTTAATATGCGACAATCTGTGCCGAAATTGTGCTGACTGTGGACAATCAAAATTAACCTAGATGCGCCGATAATGTGAACACTATTTTGCACAATGTGGAGCAATCAAATTGTTTAATATGTACCGATTTTTATCGGCCACTTGTGTGCCGATCACAGTCGCCAATCAGCCCCAATACAAGGGATGGCAAAACGAAATTTAAATTTAAATTGCACCAACTGGCTACAATTGAATATATTTTTTATTATACATATATTTATATATTATTTAAAATGGTTAGGAAACATAATTTAATATTCGGCCGGAGAATTTTGCGAATTTCTAAAGTAAAATTATGTCAGCCAACAAATAAATAAACAAAAACATTTGATTTAATTTGCCCAAATAGCACGATTGTGTGATGGCATTGTACCGATTATTGTCGCAATTGAGTTTTGGCCGATATGAACCGAAAAAAATTGTCACAATGTGCGACGATAATGGGACCACCCAAGAATAAATTGTGCAATGTTTTTAAATGTGGGCCGATATATGTAGCACGATAAAAATCGTCACAGATTGTGCTATTTGAGCTGATAGTGGGATTTTAGCTTAAAAAGAGCACACAGAAAAAAATACCAATGTAAAATTAACATGGAAAAATGTTGATTGAGAATCATAGTAAATTTCAGCAAAAGTATGCCCTTTATTTAAATTTATCATTATTTCATATTAATTTTAAATGAAAAATATTAAAATAACCTTAAATCACGTTTATTTAATATTATTCACTGTTAAAAAAATAAAAAATATAAATAAATATGGATTCAATATTGAATCCATAAAAACCTGTTTTATATTAAAATCAAAAGTTTATCTTGTTAAATTAACATGCGTACATACATACTTATGTGTTGGTTTTTTAATTATTAATCCTTTATTTGCTACTGTCCACTTCAAATGCAAGAAAACGAGTGAGTTCTAAATATGAATACATACTTACTACACATTGTATTGTTGGAGTTTATCTTATTATCATACGATTATGAGTACTTTTTAATAACGGTGCAATTATAAACTACAATACAGTGAATGACAAAAGTACGTATACTAATTTGGCACAGTGAATGGCAAAAGTACGTTTACTAATTATTAAACAACCTTACAAGTATGTACATTTTTTATTTTCATTTTTAATATATGTTATAAAAAAAAAGACAATTCCCGTATTCTTTTAACTAAAATTATTTAGTTAAATAGTACATCAAGTTTTCAAAGTATAATGATGACGAAAACCATATCGGGCGATTCTGCTGATGCTTCTGTTAACAAAGGAGAATACAAAATAAGTGAAACATGTGTTACAGGGGTAAGTGTTTTGAATTATTCTTAAATAAATGCATATCGTCGGTCACAGGTTGACAACTCTTAACATGTTTTTTTGTACTTTTCAGGAGACAAAAAAAAAAAACGTTATTACTCCGTTACTAAACCGTGTTGGAAGTAAATAAAAAAACCAAAATTAGTAGGAGATATTTATTGTAAGATGGTGTAAAAATATAAATGAAACGTACTAACATGCAGAAGGACAGAAACAGTCTTTTTGCATCAAAAACCCGATTCGATTTTTTTGCGAGTTAAGAGTTGTCAACCTGTGACCGACGATATGTTGTCTTCGTTCAAAACAAGGTTGATTTTAAATTTTTCAGTAGTGATTTTGCTTCATTGTTGTTTCATGTTAATTTAACATGATTTTACAATAACTTGCAAACAACATTTTTTCCTTTTAAAATAACTATAATTCATGTTAATTTAACATTGCAGTAAAGTTAAAACAAAATGTCATTTATATTGAAATAACTATCCGAATCACGTTGAATGAAAGTTATTTCAAGTTGAAACAACGTGAATTTCATGTAGAAACAAATTGGTTGGAGTGTGATATAACAGTGTGAAGACAACATATGCATTTATTAAAGAATAATTTAAAACACTTACCCCTGTAACACATGTTTCACTTATTTTGTATCTCCTTTGTTAACAGAAGCATCAGCAGAATGGCCCGATATGGTTTTCGTCATCATTCTACTTTGAAAACTTGAGGTACTATTTAACTAAATAATTTTAATTAAAAGAATACGGGAATTGTCTTCTTTTTATAACATACTTTAAACATGAAAATACAAAAATGTACATACTTAAGTATGTATGCATGTTAATTTAACAAGATAAGCTTTTGATTTTAATATAAAACAGGTTTTTATGGATTCAATATTGAACAATGTTATTTTAACAGTGAATAATATTAAATAAACGTGATTTAAGGTTATTTTAATATTTTTCATTTAAAATTAATATGAAAAGATGATAAATTTAAATAAAGGGCATACTTTTGCAGAAATTTATCATGATTCTCAATCAACATTTCGCCATGTTGTTTTAACATTGGAGTTTATTCCCTTTTCCCATTTTTTCAATTGAATTAAGATAGGAAAAATGGAAAAAGGGAAAAAAACTCCCAACGAATTTTTATTCACGATAGGGGTGAATAACAAAGTTGCTTAAAGTACCGCTGACTGTTAAGCCTAGTACTCTCTTCCAATTTATGAAAAATGTTCAGCAACTTTCTCACGAGTTTGCTGAATTTGACGATTTTAATATTTCAAAGTATGCGACATTGTTTTACGTATGTAAACAAAACCCACATAACGCACCTGTTCAACAATACTGTATTAACTCAAAGTTTTTAGTTTTTCACTTTTTGGAAATAGTCGACAGGTATTATTCATATCTACCCACTGTAAAAATATCGACCTATTATGTCCACCTTTTTGTAAAGAAATGGTTGGTTTAAAAATATTTTTTCATATGCCTTTCATATTAAATTAAAAATTGTTTTGCTTCTACTGAAAATTTTAAAAATTTTGAGTTAATACAGTATTGTTGAACAAGTGCGATATATTTTACTAAAAGTATATTTTTAAATAGAAATAGAGCTGATGGCCTAAGACGCTAGTGCTCTAACAATTCAATTGTATAATAATTTTATTATTATATATGCCAATATTTTTGGGTAATTATGCGGGGTAAAGTAATATGTTTAACTACCTCATTGAGGTAATTAAGCGAATACGTGTATATACCTCAGTCAGGTAATTAAAGGTATTTATTTACAAGATACCATAACTTTGATGTATGGGAAAAAGTTAAGGCATAGGAAGTTTTACATGTTTCTGCTTAATCTTAATTGACAGCAATAAAAAATAATTGGATATGTTGTAATGATTTTTGAGATGTCCTGTCATATCCTTCCAGTGATGGAAAATTGAAAAATCGAGATGGTACTGAACACCAAGCAAAGGTGTACTTTTGTTAATATTTTGGTACTTTTTTCAAACATATTTTTATTGAAAAACAAACTGGAAAATAATAAACAAAAATACATAAAATTAAAAAACTAATTAATTTTAATAAAAAAAAATATATAAAATATTTTGGTTAAGTAACTAAATATAATTAAATTTTTGAAATAAACATTTATGTAAATGCATATGTATGTATTTACATACATACTATGTGTTCGCTTATAATTTATGTTTATGTTTAATATACAACTCCTAAAAGAATTATCAGATGATTATCTGACTAGTAACAAAAACAAAAACATCTACATTTTTTATTTATTACTTTTTTATTAATTTTTTGACACGCTCGTCTTTTTATCTTAGAATGAACCTTTTGTGACTCTCTGTAAGAGTCATATAACAATTACTTAGCTACCTAAATAAGAGCGTTTTTGAAATATGAAAATTCTATTAAAAATTTCAATAAAACAAACCGGCCTAAGGATTTGTGAAAAGGATTTTTCGACAGGATGGTGTTGATTTCGCGACCTTAAGGTTTGTTTTATATAAATTGTATAAAAATTAGAAGTTTTGGCATGTAAAATACGCTTGATGTCCTTCTTTAGGTAGCTCAGTTATACGGCTAAGCATCACGAGTTGGAAAATAATCCCTACTTGAGTCTCATACGACTCTCTACATACATCATAAACAATTCCCTTTATGATTCATTTATGCGTCTTTCGGAATCGTCTACAATAAAAAAATGAGCTCGTCGACGATCAAAAATACTCTTTTTGAGAAAATAGTCTTGAAAATTTTGAAGTTCTTCTTTTCGGCTTGAGCTATTACAAAAGTAAAAAATTATTTCCTTCATAAATGTATCAATTTTTTTAGGTAGACATAAATAAGCTGCAGACGAAGCTAAGTTTAAATTATGGCATGCACATCCATTTACGAACAAATTTGGTAACAATTCTTTTAATCTGGCCTGAACACCACTAAATTGCCCCATCATTACATTGCAGTTATCAGCCGTAAGCCCAATAATTTTTTCCAGAGGAATATTGTTTTTCCTCAAAACGTCTACAATTTTGCCTGTAATTCCATAACATAACGAGGAAAGAGTACTAAAACTGACGTGGGGGTACCGGGGTATATTTGAAATGAAAAAGTACCAAAGTGCTGAATTTTCCATAACTGTATCCTACTAACCAGGTCTGTGGAGTCGTCAAGAAATAGTTATAACTCCGACTCCGACTCCTTTTGCTGTAATTTTTTAAGTACGACTCCAACTCCGACTCCAACTCCGACTCCTACTCTAACCTATCATTATTTATGAGACTAGTTCTTAGTTGACTTTAAACTCTTTTAATTTGTTTTTTAATTCAGTACCTTTTAAATGGTTAAATATAGCAAGAAAATTATTCTGTAAAACTTTCAAATCGATATTTTAATTCTAACGTGCCGCATTGAGCTTTAACCTATGAGGAGGAAAGCTCGAAAAACATATAGCGCCCGATTAAATAGACCAACTGAGCTCTACTTTTTTGATTCTACAGTGTTATGTCATTCTTGACTAATAACTCAACAGTTGAACATTTTAAGCCAACTGTAATATAGAAAAATAATGGATTTAATTTTGGAACCACTGAGTTTTGTTACGAACTTTCGAAAGATATGAGTTTTGATTCAAACCGTATGGGATCATTAAACTTTAGTATATTTTAAAAGTTATATTTATTTATTAAATATATGCAAACAGTGCTAAAAAAATGTAACAATAGTTGTGTAGGGAAGAGATAAACTACACCAATTCACATCTGTTGGAATTTATAGATGTGTGAATTTCCATAAGTTCTATCTAATGCAGCTTTCGAGATAGAAAAGTTGAAAATAATGCCAAGCCCAATTTGCTAAGACGTTAAGGGCACCAAGGGTACTAAGTATTGTTTACCACAGAATTTGTAGAGACAAAGAACATCATAAGTTCTTTTTTTGTAAATTGTGAAGTGAGATCTTTTGTTTTTAATATACATAAATTCAAACACTGCCGTTTTGGTCTTGTTTTATTTATTAAGTCAAATATTTAGACCAACTTTTTTAATCATTCTCAGGAAAATTAAATATATTTTTATTAAAACATGCAGATGCGCCTTCAGTTGTTACTTCTACAATTTTTATAACACATTTTGAAGAGAAACGTACCGTAAAAAGTTCTATTATTTCTGGGAAATAGCACACCTTTTGTTGTTGGACTTGGTGCTGTTTGTCTCAAGGTAACGAACCTTTTATGATATAATTTTTTAGGGTTATCATTGACATAAAAAAAAAAATGTAAGGATCATTAAAATATTCGGACAAAGGCAAATTTTTAAAACAGAAATAGCATCATTTGCGATTTTCAACGTGTTTCAAAATGTGGCTTGCAGAGTTAAAAAAATATGAATTTTTAAACAACTAAATTGAAATCGTTTTCTTCAGTACACCATTGCTTTTTTCCGTTCCAAGTTCAATATTATTATTGTCAAAGACCGAAATTTGAAATTGCAAGTCTTTATTGTCTCTCCAATTTTTCCTAAATTGAGTAGATAAAAGAATTCTCAATCATTTTACCCCCAGATTGATGGGAATTATATTTAGAACAATGTCATGTATTTTTCCGAGCTCCTTTTCCTTTTTTTCTATTATAATTCACCTTGAAGGTTAGAACTTAAAATTTAGTTTACTTAATGCTTTCACCACATGAGCTACAGCAGATTTCAAGTCATATATCGGAACATGGCTACAAAAATATTTGTTAATATACGATAAATAAAAAACAACAAATTTTTAACTTCCTTAATTCGGCTCTATTTCATTAGGGATATCAAACAGTGAACCAGCGAGTTTTGTTACAGAAATTTTAGGTCACATAAAAACATAGAAAAGGACATGCTTCGATACAATCTATATATTTCTCATAAATTGCTAAAAGAACTGTCAAAATAAGATGTTATCTCAATTTTTCTAACTCCCCTACTCATATAAAAAGTATACTGGTCATTATCTTCTGACTTCACAAATTCAAAAAGTAGACCCTCTTATTGCCAATTCCACCAATTTATTTAAATATCAATTTATGTTTAAAAATCGTTTTTTTATGTGGAATAAAAATAAAATTATATGAAAAATTATATTTAAATATGAATTGATATTTTAAAAGAATTGCTGAAATTGGTCATTAAAATTTTTTTATTTTGAAAAATATTAGAAAAAATTTGAATGCCAAAAAGTCGGAGTCGGAGTCATTAGTGTTTGTGGGTACTTCGACTCCGACTCCGGTACAAAAACCTCAACTCCGACTCTTCAACTCCGACTCCGACTCCACAGCCCTGCTACTAACAATAGCGTACTCACACATAAAAACTTTTGATCAGTGAATCCGTAAATATGAAATAGTATCATTTTTCTTGAGCGACCATTGAAGGTAAACACAATATACATATTTATCCGCTTTAGAGCTTTTTATGAATTTTGTTATCGATCTGTTTTTGAATAATTTGCATATTGTAGTTATTGTAGTTTTTGAAGCATATTTTAATACATTTTTTTGCAAATAAAAAAATTGCTTAAAATTCTGGTTAACAGATGAATATTCTGTTGCTTTAATTTCGCCATCTACATTTAATTTTCATTCTACAATTGAAAGCCAAAGCGAGTTTTCGTTGAAGAAAAATTTTATTTAAACCTTTAAAGTTTTGTATACATCTGAATGCTGAATGTGAACCTTAACTAAACGTGAAGTTTTTTCTACATTTCATTTGACATTTCTCAATTTCAGACTAACTCAATTTGAACCATGGAAAGATACGCAATCGCGCAACGCGTTAAAGTTATTCAGGCTTATTATGAAAATGGGCGTTCAAATCAAAATGCATATCGTGCATCATCTTCAGTGATGAGACACATTTTCACTTCAGTGGATTCGTCAATAAGCAGAATTGCCGCATTTGGGCGAATGATAATCCAAGAGTGATTGTCGAAACACCAATGCACCCACAAAGAGTAACTGTTTCGTGCGGTTTATGGGCTGGCGACATCATCGGGCCGTATTTTTTTCCAAAATGAGGCCGTTCAAGCAGTTACTGTGAATGGTGTTCACTATCGTGAGATGATAACGAACTTTACATGGCCCGAATTGGAAGATATGGATGTGGACGATATGCGGTATCAACAGGACGGTGCCATTTGCCACACAGCTAACGAAACAATGGCTCTTTTGTCCACAAGGGACTAGGACTAGTCCAAAAGTAACCCAAACGTATGAAAAAAACATGGTCATTTAAACATTACGATGTCCTAGGGCTGGATTACAAAGGAGTAGTTTTAAAACTACTCTATGGTATACTCAAGAGGATTAGTTTTGAAGTCGTTTAAAAACGAAAGCACGTCGTTGAAAACGAAGTCATGTCGTCTCACTACAAACACTTTTAAACAATGACATGGTCCATGCTTGCATTACATCGGACCAGTCCATGGAGTAGTCCATTTTATCAAAATGGATCAGGTGGTCCAATATTATTTGCAGTGTCAGCGTCATCGAAAATTTGGACCATCGAATGGAGGTGTGCCGCCGAGGTCGCGGCGGCCATTTAGCCGATATTTTGTTTATTACATAATTTTACCATACCAATATTATCATAATAAAATGAAGTGACAGTAATTTCCTAAATAATTTGTGTTGTATTTAAAATCAACATCGGCCCTTAAAATTTAACCACCCTTCATATGCAAAAACTAAGCAATTATATGAATTTGTGCAGGTACATATAAATCTGGACGCATCGTTTAGTAAGGCGATCGAATCAGAAACATTTTTTTAAGAGATCTTTTCGTATCCTTCCGCCCATCTGGCTGGTTGTCTGTCCATTTGAACCTTTCATTTATCCTAAGAACGAAACCTACGTAAATTGTGAGAACCGGTCCATAATATTACATATTTAATCCCTTTCAAACTTCTTTCTTTATGCCCATAAACCATTTAATCATGTTCGTATTAAGATTCAATTTGGCTCAGATTTAATCCAACAGCTTCCATTCAAATATCAATGTTAATATAATTTAAATCTAAGCGACCTTTTCTTTAATCTAGGGATTGCTGTTCGGTTTTAACCGAAATCGAAACTGCGGTTTCAAATGCCTAGAAACCGAAACCGACAAAAATAACTCGGTTTTAGGAGTTACCTTAACAATATATTTATGCTTAAAGAAATTGCAAATTATATTTAATACTGGTACTTCATATACAAAAACTTTATACATGACAGCTTGCAACAATGGCAAGGTATTTCAAAATTCTTAAAATTCAAAATAAGTACTAAGAAAATCAAATGTTACCTTTTTAACTCTTAAGTAGACAACTAATTTGTGTGGCACAAACTACCACCTGGGCCTAGCTGGGACCAATAGTATTTTGTATGGAGTTTTTGTGGCTATAGAAAAAACTCACACTAACGAACCCCTGGGCAAGGCTGGGACTACTTGTATATGTTTGGAGTTTTATGGCTATAGCAGGAAAATGTTGTCGGAAAGTGGAATAATTCTTCGAAAAAACCGTAAGGAAAGAATTCTATGTGTTGCGTATGCTTTTTGATACGTTTAATTTTGATTTTATTAACTACAGTACATATAAAATAGGGCACAATAGAGTGGTTCGAAAAAATTTTTTTTGTCAGTCCCCCCTTAGGGTTACAAATAATGTAAAAACAATTCCAATATATCGGTGTTCATGGGGCTGTAGGAAAAATCGCCCAAAGAAAAATGACCCAAAAAAATAAATGAAAAATCGCCCAAAAAAATTCCATGTAAAATTGGGCCTGAATTCATATGAAAAGTGACTCAAAATTGTTGGGCTATTTTTCGTTACTATTGGGTGATTTTTCGTTTTTTAAATTTGTTGATTTTTCATTATGAAAAATCACCGAAAAATATTATATGCAAAATAGCCCATTTTTTCGGGCATACTTTTTGTCTAAATCATTCTTTATTACTATACGACGAATTCCTAAATGTTATTTATAAAAATAACGGGACATATTGCAAAAAGGTGGCATGTCATAACGTCTAGTGTCATAGTGTCCGTGGACAAACTCGAAAGCATAGCTTACAAACTCGAAAGCATAGCAAACCTATGGCCGGGCGCAAGGATTTTCTCCTCTTTGATAAAAAAAAAGTACCGGCTTCGCTAACTAAAGCCTCTCTGCACAGCCGGCCTTCGGCCGGGGGCAAGGATTTTCTCCTCTATGGAATAACAAAAACCGGCTTTGCTAACTAAAGCTTCTCTGCCCAGCAGGCCTTCGGCCAGGCGCAAGGATTTTCTCCTCTATGGTATAACAAATACTGGCTTCGATAACTAAAGCTTATCTGCGAAGTCGGCGTTCGTTCGGAAACAAGGCAGATTTTAGAAGCTTTACTTAGCGAAACCGGTACTTGTTATACCATAAAGGAAAAAATCCTTGCGCCCGCCCAAAGGCTGTCTGCGCAGAGAAGCTTTAGTTAGCGAAGCCGGTCTTTGTTATACCATAGAGTAGAAAATCCTTGCGCACGGCCGAAGGCCGGCTATGTCGAGACACTTTAGTATGCGCTGCCGGTATTTGTTACAACATAGGGGAGAAAATCCTTGCGCCCAAAAGTGTTTTCGTTATATGTTTAATATATGCACCCAGAGAAAAAACAACAAAATCATTTTAAAAAAAATGTTGACCATATTATGTTTAATTTAACCAAATCATTGTCACCGACAACCACATTATGGTAAAATAAGTTTCTTTAAAAATAGTTTTGTTGGTTGTGACCATAATAAAACATGTTTTTCTCTTACATTTGTAACAGTGTTGCAAAATTGAAATTTTGAAATGGTACTGAACTTCAACTAAAAGAGTATTTTTCTCACCAAATGGTACTTTTTGTTGAAAAAAACCAATAATTTATGAAAATAAAAGGAACAAAAAATATTTTATTGGAATTCATTTATCTAAGTATTTAATAGCAAACGATATTTATATTTGAGGTACACATGTAAATAATATTTCTCTTATACATATTGTTACGAAAGTTAAATTATCTAAGAATTATTTATAGTTATAGTTATAAGTTATCTTGTAAGTTATAGTTTTATGTTACTTAAAATTGTCATGTATAATTTTCAACACAACTGTTATTTTAAAAATAATTCCTATATAAATTTCCCAGTAATTTCTAGAAATGGTTATAGAACATAATAAATAGTTTTTACGGGAAGGTTCAGGAAAAATCTAGAAATAATTATGAAATATAAAAAGGGGTGACTCATGTAAAATTAGTTTAGTTTGTTTTGAAAAAACGGTTCTGTTCGTTACTAACAATTGTGAACAAAATAAAGTTTGTTAAGTTGAATAAGTGTGTGTATTTATTTTTATTTGCAATTAAAAGAACTCAACGGTTTATTATAAAGGGAGTAAACCGAACGCGTTTATTAAAGGAAAAACGTAACAATTGGTGTCAGAAGTGAAATTGCAATAAAAAAAAAAGGATAAAATAAAACTATACAAACAACAATGAAATTCGAGGAGCTAAAAGTTGAACAGCTCAAGAGAGAGTTGTGCAAGTTGGATCTGCATATTGCAGGAAATAAAGCTGAGCTGCAGAAAAGATTAATCGATGAATTTAAGCGACGCAATATTGACATCGCAACTTATGAATTTGAAGAAAAAGAAGAAATAGAAGTTGCTACCCGTGCAGTTACAAGCAACATGGATCTTGGTACAATGTTTGCTGCTATGATGGAGAAAATGGAAGAAAATTCTAGAAAAATGGAAGAAAATTCTATAAAAATGGAGGAAATGGTAAAAGCAAATTCGGCTGTAACCTCTAGAAAAATGGAAGAAAATTCTAGAAAAATGGAAGAAAATTCTAGAAAAATGGAGGAAATGGTAAAAGAAAATTCGGCTGTAACCTCTAGAAAAATGGAAGAAAATTCTAGAAAAATGGAGGAAATGGTAAAAGAAAATTCGGCTGTAACCTCTAGAAAAATGGAAGAAAATTTAAAAGCTATCATAGCAGAAAATTCTAAAAATATAGATAAGATGGTAAAGGAAAATGCAAGCACCATCTTAGCCGAAATTCAAGAAAATTCTAGAGTGACAAACGAGAAACTTCAGGCTACTAATGAAAAACTTGAGAAGCTTCAAGAGATTTCTACTGTTATAAACGACAGAGTGGACGATATGGAAATGGAATTGTCTGATGTAAAAACACAAGTCACGGTGTTCGATGAAAAACTACATCATCTGGAAGTTAAAGTTAATAGTCTTCAGTGCCAAGATGGAGCGGTTCGAGTTTCACCAGAAGTCTCTAGTAGAATTAAGGCCCCGAGTTTTGACGGCAGTTTACCATTTAGTGTTTTTAAGTTCCAGTTTGACACAGTTGCCAACAAAAATGCATGGAACAATGAATAAAAAGCCATAGAGCTGATTCTGGCTTTAAAAGGATCTGCGGCTGAAATTCTAGAAAGTGTACCAGTAAGTTGCAGAAACAATTACGATGACATTATGGTAGCACTGCAACGAAAGTATGGTGGTGAACACAGAAAAGAAATATTCAGAATGGAATTACGGGGAAGAGTACAAAAGGCAAACGAGACGCTACAGGAGTTCGCATTAGAGATTGAGCTCTTGGTGCAGCTTACCTATCCAGGTGAAAGTCATCCATTGCTAGATCATTTTAAGACCGAGGCATTTGTAAACGGTATACGGGATGCTGATGTGAAACTAGCGGTATGTGCATCACAGAAGCCATCATTTGCCGAAACGGTATCATTTGCCCTAGCACAAGAAACCGCAAGAATAATTTCAAGGCCGCAAGCGTATAAGGTGCGAAAACTTGATTTTGCCGCTGAAGAAGAAAGAGATATTGTAAAGGACATAAAGGAGGCAGTGATGCAAGCTTTAAGCGAGAAGCAAGGTAAAAACAAAGCGAAATGCTATAATTGTGGTAAGATTGGCCATATTCAGCGAAACTGCAAAGCACCCAAACAACGATCAAGATCTGCTTCGCCGCAAAGGAACAAACGAAGAGCATGTCAACAATCATCGCGGGAGCCACCGCTAAAGTTGAGAAGAGCTAGCAGTGCAGAGGAAACTGAAGGTCCCACGATAAATTTAGTAGTGAAAACGAGTAACAGAAATATTACGACCTGTGGTTACATAAATGGTGAAATCCGCATTTTGACTATCGACACTGGTGCAGGACATTCCATTATAAGAGCTGATTTGATAAGGGGAGCTGTCGAGCCGCTTAGTGGTGTAAACTTGCGAACAGCTACGGGAGAGCCTGTTATTGTCTATGGTAAAGCAAGAGTGGAAACAAGAATGGCTGATATGATCGTTTTTGATGAGTTTATTGTGGCTGAAATTATGGACGAGGTCATAATTGGAGCAGATTTTATGATTCGCCAAGGCATTAGTCTAGACATGGGACGACAAATTATGAATTGGCATGGTCTAGAAGTACCCCTTAACGTTGGGAATGGAAGTGAAGCCCTTGTAAGACAACTAGTCACTAGTGATCATAAGAAATTGTCCTCCCAAAGAAACGATGAAAAACGTGGGAAAGCGACCACATATTCAAGACGGCCCAGTAAACATAAAAGCAAGCACGGTATAGAGTCTAAAAACAAGAAACGCATAAATGAGATTCGCTTATTAGATGTGGAACCCAGCGAAGACTGGTCAACGGCGCAGAAAAGTGACCCCTTATTAGCGCAAATTATGATGGCTAAGAAATAAGGTGAAAGGCCGACTCGTGAAGAAATTAAATTGAACGGTCCACTAATGAAAGCGTATTGGGCGCAGTGGAGTAGTCTGCGGATGATAAATGGTTGCATATACCGTACATAGGAAAGTACTGATGGCAAAACTGTTAAAAACCTTATTGTAGTACCGACTTCTAAAGTATGTGAAGTTGTGAAGAAATTCCACGAAGGTACTGGTGGTGGGCATCTTAGCGTTACGAGAACCATAAAGAAGTTAAAAGCAAGCTACTATTGGGTCGGTTGCAAGCAAGCCGTGATTGATTGCGCAATTACATGCCCACAGTGCGTTGCAGACAATGGTCTGATTGGAGAAAGTAGAAATCCGGCCCAGCAGTACAACTTTGGTGAACTATCCGTACCAGCGAATAATAATGACTCTATCCAAGAGCAGAAAAACGAGTTAAGACGAAGGCGTGTTAATTCATCAAATGACCAGATGAAAGCCAGATATGATCGAGCGGCAAATTCGGAAGGCCTCAAAGAGGGCCAGTTGGTTTTACTTTTTAATCCGCAACGAAAGAAAGGACTATCTCCAAAGCTGCAGACTCATTGGGATGGCCCATATAAAGTAATAAAGAAATTGAATGACGTGGTGTATCGGATCCAGAAATATAAGAGCCCAAGATCAAAAATGAAAGTGGTACATCTAGAACGACTAGCCCATTATGGAAAAGGAGAATCTGAGCCTATTCGGGACGAACAGGCTTAAGTGGAGGGCAGTGTTACGAAAGTTAAATTATCTAAGAATTATTTATAGTTATAGTTATAAGTTATCTTGTAAGTTATAGTTTTATGTTACTTAAAATTGTCATGTATAATTTTCAACACAACTGTTATTTTAAAAATAATTCCTATATAAATTTCCCAGTAATTTCTAGAAATGGTTATAGAACATAATAAATAGTTTTTACGGGAAGGTTCAGGAAAAATCTAGAAATAATTATGAAATATAAAAAGGGGTGACTCATGTAAAATTAGTTTAGTTTGTTTTGAAAAACGGTTCTGTTCGTTACTAACAATTGTGAACAAAATAAAGTTTGTTAAGTTGAATAAGTGTGTGTATTTATTTTTATTTGCAATTAAAAGAACTCAACGGTTTATTATAAAGGGAGTAAACCGAACGCGTTTATTAAAGGAAAAACGTAACAATATGTAAGCGTCAAGCGGCCCATCCATTTACAATAATATTGTAATTCAATTGATGCTCAGAAATGTGGTATTGATAAAATACAAAAAGCAATATGTGAAATGTCAGCAAACATTAGTTTTGTTCTTAATATTGGCTATATTTTCCAAAGAATTTTAAATATATTCAGTTCTGAAAGATTCCCTTGAACACGGAATGGAGAATTAATATTATTATAGTTTTCTTTATCGTTAGTAAATAACATTAATAACATCAGTATTATGATATGGGGTTTTCCGAAAACAATATTTTCTGGAGTGAAGCTGATTATCACTTTTAAGGTTTTATGTTCAAAACAAAAATTAGTTCTTATTGCTTCGCAAATTGTTTCTATAAATATGGTTTTCATTTAACATAGTATCCAATGCATCCCTTTTTATAAATTTTCTTGCCACTTGTAAGAACAAATATCCCATTCTTGAAAGGAAAATATGAATCCTGGCGTCCACACTTTGTATTTCAATATAAACGTCGTTTATTATTTTTAAAATACAACAATATAAATTTTGCAATAAACACATGAAAACCTATGCCTGCTTTCGAAATGATCACATCACAGTTAAAAAGTTAAGAGTTAAAAAGCTCAAAGGATAAAAAGTACTAAAAACAACGCGGGGGTACTGCGGTATTTTTAATATGAAAAAGTACTGAAAAAAGTACCAAAGTACTGAATTCTTCAACACTGATTTGTAAGTTACTAAATTTATATGAATAATAAACACTGTTTGGGTAATTTTTAATTTTTTTTTTTTTGGGAAAAAATTAGTTTTTTCTGTTTGGGGCATTTTTCATTTTTATTTTGGGCTCTTTTTCGTTTCTTTTGGGCAAAATTTCATATTTAACTTTTTGATTTCAAAAGATTTTGCTATTCGTGCTTAATTCCCAGTTTTTATTCTTGACAAAAACACTTGAAATTTATTGTTGATGGGATAAGCTATTCCTATGCATTTCACTGGTTGCTTAGGCAGATCATCAGGAAACTTCATCCATAAAGATTTTAGACAAACTAAAGATATTAAACCAAATAAAACTGTTAAACGTATAAGAATTATAGCAACAGTTCTACTTGTAACAATATCAAAGCTTGAACAAAACACATCAACAATAAACAGCAGTGGGTTTATCTCATCTTACATTCCCCACTACAATTAGTTGAAATTCTCTCAACATTAATTGTAGTAGGTAAGAAAAACAAAATAAAAACAACAACAACTTACAAAAGATGTTGTCAATTAAGTGTTTTTTAGGCCGTGCACTTGCCTGTTTATTATCAAAAAGTAATTTCAATTTTTGGGAATACAAAATTTTAATTTCAAAACATTTTGCTATTCGTGCTTAATTCCCAGTTTTTATTCTTGACAAATTTTCATGTTCTTTTGGGCGATTCTTCATTTGGGAGATTTTTAATTTTTTTTTGGGCCATTTTTCTTTGGGCGATATTTCCTACAGCCGTTCATGGCTCTGTAAGGGCTACATTTCTGTCTTTAATAGTTTTTTTATACCACGCAAATTCTAGTCATGTGTATCAAAAGCTCGGTTTATACCCTCCCAAACGCTAAATATTTTTGAACTAAAATGAAGCTGTGTTATTTTGATACAACTTCTGTATTAAAAAAACTATTAAAGACAGAAATGTAGCCCCTACAGAGCCATGAACACCGATATACAAAATGTTACAAAATGTCGGACTAAAAATGGCGACACAGTGAACAAAGGGCAGTATTTCTAGGCGTGGCAAAAAATAAAAAAATAATGTTTGGAATTGTTTTGCATTATCTTTAATCCTAGGGGGGACTGACAAAAAATTTTTTTTCGCACCACTCTAGGGCACAATATGAACAAAATTTTCATTTGGCCAATTGCGACGCCCACGGTGTTTACACTTTTTTCTCATTTTCTTTTAAAAAAACACTTTGATTGCGGAAAACATAATGTTTCGTTTTTATATACTTAATAAAATTTATAAAAAAAAAACTGGAAAAAAGTAAAAAATAATAAGAACATTTTAAAAAAAAAATTTTTTTAAGAAACGCTTTTCATTTAAAAAAATTTTGCCCCCCCTAGATTTTATCCTGGCTAGGCCCATGTATTCGTGTATTGTCATCAGGAATATGCATGCCTGCAAAGTTTCATCCATTTGCATTGAGTAAAAGGCGGTCGAAAAAGCATTTTACCAAAAAAAAAAAAAAAAATTTTGCTTTTTAAATGTTAGTGCATTTTCAAATTATTAACATGTAAACTTGGTCGCATTACTTGCTGTGTTGTTGTCAAATAGAACTGAGGCAATTAAACGAATGCAATTTAGGTTTTATTAATTCTGTTTTAGGAGTTTAATTCTTAAGGCAATTACCCGAATTAGGTTATTAAGCGTATGGCAATTAAATTTGGATTTTTTATTGAAAAATGGAAGAGAAAAAAATAGGGGATTTAAAATTCAAGGTAAATAAGCGTGAAAGGCATTTAAGCGTTGGGTAATTAACCGGGTTATATTGTAGCTATAAAAAATAAGTCTATATATATAAAAACTCCAAAACGGCTGGGCCGATTTAGATGAAATTTTCAGGGAATCTTCAGAATATTCAGGCGGGTGACACTGTGTGTGCAGGCGGAGGGGCGTGGCAAAATCCAATTTTCATATTGCACCATATTGCACAATGACATCTAATAAAAAAATAAAATTTTGCCCCGCCTACTTTTACACCCACTTTTTTCGAATAACCTAAAATCAGAAAACGGCTCCATCGATTTGACAAATTTTTCTTTCAAATGTTCGTATTAATCCATTTTAAGTTTTCATCGAAAGAAAAATTTACCACGCCTACTTTTACGCCTACTTTAACGCCCACTTTTTCTATTAAGCGCATAACTTGAGAACGGCTTGACCGATTTGGACGATTTTACTGTAAAATCATCGTCATGGTCTAACTTAGGTTTTTACGGAAGGAAAATTTTGCCCCGCCCACTTTTTCGATTTACCTTAAATCAAAAAACGGCTCCATCGATTTGACTAGCTTTTCTTTTAAACGTTCGTATTAATCCATTTTACGTTTTCATCGAAAGAAAAATGTACCAAGCCTACATTTACGCCCACTTTTTCTACCAAGGCTACATTTACGCCCACTTTTTCTATTAAGCGCACAACTTGAGAACGGCTTGACCGATTTGGACGATTTTGCTGTAAAATCATCGTCATGGTTCAACTTAGGTTTTTACGGAAAGAAAATTTTGCCCCGCCCACTTTTTCGATTTACCTAAAATCAGAAAACAGCTCCATCGATTTGACTAATTTTTCTTTCAAATGTTCGTATCTTTTTAACGGATTTTAAAAATCGAACGCAAACATTTCTCCTAATTTGGATAGGACAACGTCTGTCGGGTCAGCTAGTAGTAAATAAAACTAAAAGTAAATATGGATGAAAACTGCCACCGTTTGTGTTATTAACGTTTTTACTTTCCCATTTAATCTTAAGTTTAAACTTTTTTCCACTTGCTTTAAATTCCACGTAAAATAAATGCAGCTTATATTATTTTGCTGTTGTAGAAAATGTTGCCAGAAACATTTTCACAAATTGAACGTAGTATAACTCTATCAAGACAATGTAGAAATATAGAAACTCCGCACAAGTTTTTTTCGTATAAGTTTTGACAGCTTTTCACGCGAAATCTAAAACAGAGTACCAGGCTTAAATGACGTAATTATTGCAAAAACAAACAGTTGCAACCCTTAACGCACCAAATACTGAATAGCGCTACTATTTATTATAAATTTGTTATTTTTTTAATAATAAACATTCAATAAAACAATTTGTAGTTTACCGTTATATAATTAGAACACAATGTGTGACTCGCAAGTGGGTAAATAATATACATTCACTTTATATAAACACGGTATATAAAAAAATTTATGTATATAATAATTAAATGTGAATTAGACTGAAACTGAAATCATAGCAAATATTACCAAATGACCATATAAAAATGTTAATTACATATTTTTTTTATTAAAACCTTTAAAATTTAAATAGCACTTAACTAGGTTTTTTTATAAAACTTGCAAATACTTTAAAAAACTGTTTGTTTAAGTTAGTTTATCATATCAGTGAAACACGAGCGAATTTTCTACTTTTGCAGATTTAAGAGATTGTCTTCTTTTTGGAATACATTAAAATAAAAAATGGTCATAAATATCATGACAGCCAAAATCTTTATTGTATGACCTAAATTATTTTTACGATAAATAAGTGATAAGGCAAACTCAACAATTAAATAAAATTACTTTAACTTTAAGATCTATAAACGCTAAATGAGAAAGTAGTTTCTTAAGGACTGATCTATTTATTTAATTGAAAGAAACTCTATATTATCCTCTATATAATAAAAATGAAATGTTGTGTGTTGCTGATCGCATAACTTGAGAACGGCTTGAGAAAAATTTACCACGCCTACTTTTACGCCCACTTTTACTATTAAGCGCATATCTTGAGAACGGCTTGGCCGATTTGGAAGATTTTTTCTTTAAAATGATTGCCATGGTCCAACTTAGGTTTATACGAAAATAAAATTTTACCCCGCCCACTTTTTTCGAATTACCTTAAATCAGAAAACAGCTCCATCGATTTCACTAATTTTTATTTCAAATGTTCGTGTTAAGCCATTTTAAATTTTCATCGAAAGAAAAATTTACCACGCCTACATTTACGCCCACTTTTTCTATTTATTTGGCCGATTTTTTCTTTAAAATTATCGCCATGGTCCAACTTAGGTTTTTACGGAAAGAAAATATTGGACCTATTGAGCGTTTGGGGGATGGAGTTTTTCACCGAGGTGCATTTGTTCGGAAAGCTTTGTGTTTATATTGAGTGTTGGCAACATTGAAGGTTAAGATGTGCCATCTAACATTTAGAATTGAGAGTTTGAATTTCTTAACAATAACCCTTTTCAGAACGTTTTATCGTTTTACGACTTTTGACGTGGATTGTCAGTTGTATATCTCTCAACTTATTTTGACTTTAGACAATAAAGCCGCATCGTTGGTTTCCGTGAAACGCTGGTATAATGATTTTAATCGTGGGTGCAGTTCGCTCTGCGACAAAAGTGTACCAAAAAAATTGTAGTTCCAGAAAACTTTGATGCTGTGCGTAAACTAATAATGCAAGATCGGCATGTGACATATCTTAAAATTGAGGATAAACACTACATGAAAACGTCAAAAACATTTTTTTATACTTGCATAATTTAACAAAGGCTAATAAAGATGCTCGTAACAATTTAAATGATCAGGAAATACATTTGCAGTGCATTAAAACTGCATACAGCAGTACGAGCGTGACAAAAGGGATAAAGGTTTTTAGTTACTATAAACATGAAAAATTGTGGTCAAATGTTAAAACGCTATAAAAAGGATATGGTAGCAAAAATCCCAACAGAGACTGACAAACATTTTTTTTTTGGAAAATTCTAGTGATTCTAGGCAAAACAAGTCATGCGTAGAAAAGTATTAAGGACTGTAAATTACTTATATCGTCACCAATATAACAATAATAGGTTTACTGCTCTTAAAATATGGTTAAAATAGCAAAATGTTATTGTTGATAAACACAAAACAATTATAAACGGTTTATTCGATTATTATTAAATTCCAGGTGCCAATAAAGGACTTATATTCCAGTTTAAGTTTTAGACTTGGTGTCTATAAACATAAGGTGACCATACGTACTCTTTTTTAGACGACAATCATCTATTTTAACTGGCTGTCATCTATAAAATTTGCGTCCTCTTTTCTCATCATTTTTTCATAATCTGTCATCTTTGTCATCTTTATTTTTAAAACCATGGTCAATATTTATTTTATTTTTATAAATTAAAATAAATTTTTTTTCACGGCGGTCACCGGTTTTTTCTGTCAAATCGTATGGAAAATGTCGTGACATGCTTGTTCTATTTATACTCCTATTAAACTCTCATACACTTGCAGTTCGAAATTTTGAATAAGTTAGTGCAAAGTATATTTGCACAAGGTAGACTCGTTAGCGGACAGACATAAACCCCAATTGTCAAATTCGTGTGTGTGAGTCAAAATTTGTACATGTGTTCGTTAAATTGTTTTTGTTTTATATGAAGACAATTTTGACAAGTCGGGTATTTTTATAGAGCAGCATGTCTACACTCCCAAATGAGTCTATCTGTGTTAATGTACATTGAGTTAGTGCAACGATTTTTTAAGTTTCGTTATTTTTTTAAACTTATTTTACGTAAGTATTTATAACTAAATGTAAATTTTTATATCTGTTATTTATTTTAATTAACTTAACATTTATACATAAATACGTGAATGTAAATTTATCGGTTAAATATGTAAAAATTCTTGAATTCAAATAAATTTTTTACTTTTTTTCTTTATGTTTTTTATTTTCAAATCTGGTCGCCTTAATAAACATATCACGAGAGCCGCCATACGCTCCCAAAGTGGGGCACCTCGGACTTTAGCAAAATAAAAAAGATCCAAAATTTTAGCACGACTTAAAATTTTGTTTCTCAATGGAATAAACTAGCTAAAGATGAATTTCATTTAAAAATCGAGATAAAACTGAAATTTTGAACCCGACCAACTCAGATATCGATGAAATTTTGTTCATAGTAAAATTTGATCAATACAAACAAACTCTCATTTTTAGAAATGACTGTTTTGCGATTTTTTGGGCGTGACACAGTGGGAACGTTTTCGAAAAAACGCGAAAATGGTCGAAAAGAGCTCCATTTAAACTACAATAACTCAGAATCGGCTAAACCGATTTCCATGATATTGGTATCATTAAAAAGATATTTTAACAGGCTTTATGACACATTTAAAAAAAAAAAAACAAATACACTGTAAAAAAATTTATAACAAAAAAAAATTTTAACTGACGAAAAAACCAAAAAGATCAAGGTTTTTTTTACAGTGTATTAATTTTTTAGAAAGGTTTATCCTTCATCTATACCATATCAAAAAATAAAAATGGGTTCTTTTTTAGTTTTTTTTTTTATAATTTTTTAAGTAGTGTCACTTCTTGTAATTGCCCTTATATTTTATAACAAAAAAAAATTTTAGGTAACGAAAAACCAAAAAAGATCAAGGATTTTTTACAGTGTATTACTTTTTTAGAAAGGTATTTCCTTCACCTATAACATATCCAAAAAGTAAAATGGGTTCTTTTTTAGTTTTTTTTATATAATTTTTTAAGTAGTGTCACTTCTAGTAATTCCGCAAAATTCTGAATAAAAAAATCAATGTATTCTTCATAATATTTTTCTATTTTGTCATAAACATTTATTACTTTACCCATAATAAAGAGAAATATATATAGAACAAAAAAATTGTTGCCCTTTTCATTCCAAAGATTTTTTCAGGTATATTTTTTCTTCCTCAGGTAGACACCATGTGCCAGAACTAAGGGCTCAAAATATGTACCTGTCGAAGGGTTAACAGGTAAAATAAATAATTATTGTCCCAGGAAAATTATGAATATGTTTTAACCGCAAAAAGTTCTTGCTTGCCTTAAAAAATGTTATATAATTGCACCTGATGAACGTACCGAAATTCATAATTATAAACAGTTTCGAGAAGCCAAGATATCCCATTACAATTTTTACGCGTATATTTTAAAAATTTGAGTGAATATGAATTCAAACAATAAGTACAGATGCATAAAAATATCTAATAAGTGTTGCGCTTCGCTTCGTAAAATAAGTGAAAACGAGGCTGCAAATATGATTGGATATTTTCCAGCTGTCGCCAACATTCATTGTAGCCGTATTCGCGAAACTTGCCGGAATACACTGAGAAAAGCGCGCAGTCGTAATGAATCCAACGTGAATTACCAACAACGCCCAGCGATGAAATTAGCGAAGAATTGAATGAACTTCCAACTTGTACCAGCCGTAATGCAAACATCGAAAGGACGGAAGTCATTGAAAATATAAATGATCATATTATTGCTCATCTACCAAACCAAATGTCGCCTCTTAAAAGGAAATATATGAAACGAGATGCATACAGAAATAGAATATCACTGCAAATTTTCGAAAATATAGCAGATTCACTTGGAGCTGATCCATTATCTGATTTGTCAGCGCAACCTGAAAACGTCGAAGCCATTTACGAAGAAATTTTGGAAAACATCAAATATCAAATAGAGAACAGCTCAAATCTTTTGGAAAAGCAAAAACTTTTATCTCTCTTACCAATCAATATGAGTCACGCAGAAATTAAAGATCGTTTTGGGGATGCTATATCTCACGATTGTATCAAAAAAAGTAAAGATATCCAAAGGAATAAAACGAAGTTTGCAGATATCAATCTTTTTAAAATGAGCAGACGTATTTTACCAACCGAAACTCTAAGCACAGTCAAGTTATTTTATGAAGATGATGAAATTAGCCGAATAATGCCTGGATCGCAAGAGTCAATTACTGTTAAACAAGGAAACTTACGTGAAAAAGTTCAAAAAAGACTGATGTTATCTTCACTACGCGAATCTTACTATGAATTTAAAAAAAACATCCCTTGGCCAAAGTGGGTTTTACAAAATTTACAATGTTAAGGCCAAAAAATTGTATGAAACTTGGAGTTGGAAACCAGCAAAATATCTGTGTATGCACATTGCATCAGAATATGAAATTGATGTTTGAAAAAAGTGGCTTAAAATCAATTTGTATTGAAGGAGAATGCACATTTACCGACTACAAAGATGTTCTCAAATTCGTTGTTTGTAATGGTGACATAAATAATCTAAAAACGCATATGCTAAAACATTTTGAAAATAACCAAACTGAAGAAATAATATACAAAAAGTGGAATACAACGATTAGATGTGTTCTGGAAACGTTAACCACCAACCCAGAATCATTTGTCAGCGATTTTACTGAACACATCAAAGTTCTGATTCCGCATCCTTTCATAGCAAAGCGACAATCTGAATTTATCAGCAATAAAAGAGCGGCGCTGTTATCAGGAGAAATGTTAATTCAAACACAATATAAAAATAAATATAACTTCATTAATTTATGCCATCACAAATCTGATTTTGGGATTGACGCTGAATGGCACTTTTATGCTACCAGTCACGGAAAATCTGCATGTGATGGAATCGGAGGAACATTGAAGAGAGGTGCTCGAAATTATAGTATTGCAAATAAAAATGAAATCCAGACAACGAGGCAACTCTATCACTGGGCATCAGAAACATATAAGACCACCATACAAGTTGCTTACGCAGATGCTGACGAATACAACAACGTTAAAGAAAAGCTATTTTCAAGATACAAAGAAGCTAAAACTATAACAGGAACTCAAGGCTTTCATTCATGCCAAATTTGAGCAGCGCAAAATTTCTTACAAATAATTAACTTAAAAAAAATTTAAATAAAATAAAACACAAATTAATAAAAACATGGCAAATAATATAAACAATTGTTGATGGTTTTTTATTTGTAAACATTTAAAAAATGTTAGAATTGTTGAACTATTTTGTGAATGTGACCAGATATTTTCGCTGTTATTCGAATTATTTCGAAAACTTTCGGTACGTATTACTAGAAGTGACACTACTTAAAAAATTATATAAAAAAAACTAAAAAAGAACCCATTTTACTTTTTGGATATGTTATAGGTGAAGGAAATACCTTTCTAAAAAAGTAATACACTGTAAAAAATCCTTGATCTTTTTTGGTTTTTCGTTACCTAAAATTTTTTTTTGTTATAAAATATAAGGGCAATTACAAGAAGTGACACTACTTAAAAAATTATATAAAAAAAACTAAAAAAGAACCCATTTTTATTTTTTGATATGGTATAGATGAAGGATAAACCTTTCTAAAAAATTAATACACTGTAAAAAAAACCTTGATCTTTTTGGTTTTTTCGTCAGTTAAAATTTTTTTTTGTTATAAATTTTTTTACAGTGTATTTGTTTTTTTTTTTTTAAACGTGTCATAAAGCCTGTTAAAATATCTTTTTAATGATACCAATATCATGGAAATCGGTTTAGCCGATTCTGAGTTATTGTAGTTTAAATGGAGCTCTTTTCGACCATTTTCGCGTTTTTTCGAAAACGTTCCCACTGTGTCAGGCCCAAAAAATCGCAAAGCAGTCATTTCTAAAAATGAGAGTTTGTTTGTATTGATCAAATTTAGCTATGAACAAAATTTCATCGATATCTGAGGGGGTCGGGTTCAATGCATCTCGATTTTTACATGAAATTCATCTAAAGAAATATCCGACTTTCATTATATTTTTTTAATCTGGAGGGCGTTCATCTACATTTACGAAGCCTTTGACAACACTTCCTTAGACGCAATTGCAGTTTTATTTATGTACTTCATCGAGGACTGTTGAAACAACCAAGGCTTGTGCACAGGGTGGCTTTTAACGCCTCTTTTGTTTACCTTGGTCATCGATCAACTATTGAAGATCCTTTAAGACTTCGATCTGCAGGTTCGTTACAAGATGACACGCTTTGCTGAGTTTATGACAGGTGTATTTGTAGGTCGGAACGATCCATATACTGTAGATAACAGATATGAGAAAATTAAAGATTTCACGAAATTTTTTTTTATAAGCGTTTTTTTTAATCAAACATTTTTTATGAATAATTTATTTCTTAAAAAAGTATAGATAGATTTTGTATAGATACATAAGGAAAAAATCCGTTGCTTTTGAAATACTTTCTTAAAAGCGTTTTATTCTGGGTACACACTATGCAACGCGTTTACGCAATCTAGTGAATTAAATTCATTTTCATTCATTCTAGATTGCATCAACATCAAAACGCTTTGATATTTTGAGGTTGCATTGAAACAGATTGCATGTAGGTTGCATTGTGTGTACCCAGCATTATATGAGATATTCTTTTGGTTGGGGATCATTTAAGGGGATCAATTTAAGCTTTAAACCTAATAGGGAACAATGCGCAGAACAGTTCTGGTGGCTGGCGCGAGTGACCAGGTCTGATTAACCGACGGTGCGGAACAGACGAATGGTGATACTGGGACGTGCATCTTGGGCCCGGGCTTCCAAAGGGGGTTGTTCTGAGAAGGAAGGAAAGCAGCTTTAAATTATTTATAATGTCGGATAGCCAGGCCGCTCTTGGAGCATTATCTTCTCTAAAGGTAAAGTCTAGATTATTTATGCGCTGCATTACATCTCTGAACAAACTTGGGAAACAAAATGAGTTCCATGTGGGCAACGAAAGGGCTGACTGCACATTAAGGGGACGATACAATCACGGCCTGAACGTGAATTCTTTCACACATGGAAGCCGTTTCGCGCTGAGACAATTTTAGAGATTTGTGACTCTGGCCTGTGGCAAAGCTGGTTAGCTACTTTTGCTAAGGAAGGGGGAACGGGGCACTATTGTTTTAGATACCTTCAGTTTATAATGGGTAATATAAACACCAGGTGGTGCAGATTTTGTCAGTTTTATAAAGAAACTTCAGAACTTCTGCTCTGCTGCTTTCCCGTTTTGAGAACTACCAAGCGGAAATTTTTGAAGTTTTAGCAATGATCATACTAGATGATTAAGATATTTTTCTATATTAAATTGGATTATCGGACCATTTCAAAACTCTCTAGCAAATAATCAAACAGGTAAATTATAATTTTCTTCCATTGCAAAAGAGATTTAAAAACAAAAAGTGATACCATAAAATTTTATTTAAATTAAATAAATATTTAATTTTTTTAAGCAATTAACCACTTGCGAATTTATCAATTGGTAAATAATAAAAAAAAAAATTATAATGTGTAAATAGAAATAAATTATTTAAATTAACTTAATTTAGGCAACACACATTTTTAAGAACTGATAAGACAACAGTCAAAACGTCGAAGAAAAAACCGATATAAAAAAGGTACAAATCCAAACTTATCTTTAGTGATACTAAGGTTTTTAAAAAGAATAGTTTTTAATTAGAACCTGCTTCTGAAGATGTACAAGATAATATTAGTTGTATGTTTAGTTTTGGCTGTGGCGAAAGGACAGGTGAGTAAAAATTGTGTTAAATTTAAAAATATACATATTTTTAAATGCTTTCTAAAAGGATTTTAAAATTCTTTATACAAAATTCTTAATTTTCTCAATTTTTTCCTTAAAGAACAAAAATGTGATCAGTCTTAGCAATGATTATAACAGCAATTTTGAAGACCGTACCGATGATTTTATTGATCTTAACCGCCAACAGTATGCACAAACTGTACAGAATAATGATTTGCAAATAGAAAAATATATACAGCGGTTCAGTGAGCGTGTTGATGATATAAATAAACAACTTGTTTTGACTCTAGAAAGTCTGGTTCAGGCCGAAGAGCTTTTTAATCCTATGCAATTATTAAGCAATTTAAGAAAAAGCTGTGTTACCAAATATCGTGTTTCCATACCGACAGTAGCCACTATAAAAACCGCAATTACCGCTTGTGCTACTACGGCCAGCAATCAGGTTAATACTTTATTAAGTAGCGCGCGTAGTTCCAAGAGCTCTTTGGAAAGTTATTACTTAAATTATTTTGAAAAGGAGGTTAAAGCATGTGGCACGAAATTTAATAATAAAACATCAAATTACACCGTTTGTGTAGAGACTGTGGTAAGTATCTTTAAAATTTAAGTGTGTTTTCACTTCATAATTATTTAATCGTTTTAGATCTCAAATACTAACACCTACACCATAAGTAATCAAAAGACCTTTGGTATTCAAATGGATGCTGCTGATTGTTCGGGCAACGCCATTATTAAGACCGCTTTAGACTGCAGTTTTTATCATCAAAGTCGAACAATTTCCCAAATCGCCGAGGCAAATGTTTTAATTAAAAATTGTATATCAGGCATTGGTGAATGCAAACCATGTGAAAACAGTTGTTCTGACGTCTTTGTAGTCAAGAAATCTCAAGTGGATCCTAAAAGTCAAACTATGCCTAATCCATTTTATGGACGTGGAAACGACACAAGTTGTTTATTGTTAAATATTGAATAGAAGAAATTGTATGTATTTCAAAAACGAGTTAATAAAAATTTAAAGCCTGCGAGGCCTCGTTTACAAATAAACTTTGTCTTTATATTTGTAATTTCTACAATATTAATACTATACCCATAAAGAATACATAGTATATATTTTGCGTCCTTATGAATAACGAAACAATTTTAGCAATGTCCGCCTGCTTGTCCATCCGTGTGTTGGTTGTAATTGGTTTTTCGAAGACCCTTAGAATGATAGAGAATATATTTATATAAATATCACATAGTCATATACATACATACATACATACAGACATACATACATACATACATACATACATACATACATACATACATACATACATACATACATACATACATACATACATACATACATACATACATATTATGGCAACTGAACAATAATTGTATTTTCAAAATTGTATTGTTAAAATTTTATGTTTCAAATAGTTCCCCAAAAGTTTACCAAACATCTGTATTTTAAATACATAAAATAAATTTTAGGACATCTATTGAGTAACAATTGCTTGATTGACTTAGGGCCATTATTATAACTTGGCGTTAGCTGTTATCCGACAGTTAACAGGCGCTTTTAGACAGATAACACATTATTATCTGTCAATTTAATCTTAACTTTAGCTAACTTCAAGTTGTAATAATGGTCCTTAATCTGTCAGGAAGAATACATTACTTTTAGTTTTCCAAAAACACACTTTTAAATTTAATTAATTTTAATGGAAATAGATAAAATAACTGATTTAACTTAAAGTTGACATCGAAAACGACTTTTATACATATAAATAATGGGTGATTATCATGTTTTTAAACTGTCTTTTGAAGGACCCCTTCTTTTATATTTCTAAGGGCTAATAAATTAGTGAAATTTAAACTCTGAACAACTTAAAATCATGCGTTTTAACTACGAATACAGATAGGCAAAGTTTACTTTGCAAAGTCTTGAGTTTATAGAAAGGAGGGGAAAAGAGAACAGCAGGGAGTACATACTTTGCTGTACTCGCAAGTTCGTTTTGTTTTTCGTTCGTAGTTTGTACCTGTAGTTCAGCGAAGGGCAGATAGAGAACACTGAATAAAAGAGAGCAAATTAGTTGATTTACACTTAGAAAAATTCTTGAAAAGTTTTTCAAACTGTATGTAAATTTGCAAAACAAAACAACAAAAAAAAGTTTAGTAAAAATATTATTATTATATAATTCATCAAGTTTGCCTTAACGATAAATTATATATATGCATATGGTCACCTGAAATCGAAGAGACCGTGAGCAAAAACTTCAAAATGTGTACTATTTATATGTAAATATGCAAAAAAAAAAGGAATTCAATAAAAAAAACTTGATTATTATATAATTCATCATCCCACATGATTGCTGAAAAGTTTTAAAAACAAGCTGAAAAAACATACATAAGCACAGCTTGATCACAACACAATAAATATATTGCCAGTGTAAAACTACGAAATTGCAAAATTTGCCAAAATAACAACATGCGCAACAGTCCTGCTTTGTTGAAATTTATTAAGCAACTGAATACAATTTTACTTTTTTTCCTTCTGTTGTATTTGTTTTTCGGGTTGCCTTTGTTACTGTTTATGCAAGAAACAATGACTTCAAGATTTTCAGTTTGTGGGCAGTAGTAAATGAGCGAAAATAACATCACACAAACACGTGTGTGTGCTATACGGTAAATTTTTTCACATTCTGATTTCAATGTAAATATTGTTGTTTGTTCTTTTTTTGACTGCTAAAAAATAGTTTTTTATTTATTTTCTCTATTTTAAAAGTAGTATAATAAAACAAGTGTATGGTATGTTTTGGGGATTTTAAGGAATACCTTAGTAGGACAATTTTTGCATTTTTAGCAGCTCTGGTAAAAAAAACACGATGAGTAAATTTAAAAACCCGAAAAACTTCGTAATCCAGGCAAACCAGCGCCCACCGCTGCTGTAGTTGGCTGCAACCAGAGTTGTCAGAGTTTTTTGAGCTCCATCGCCAAACCGGATGTCAGAAATCGCCAAACGTCAATTTTGTACAGATTTCGTAACAAATTAAGTACACAAGTCTATAAGATCGTACACAAAAATCATGTGAAAAAAAGTTGTCAGATTTTATTTTAATTAGTAATGATAACAAAAAATTAAAAACTGTTAAAAAATCGCTGATCCCACAGCCAAACACGTTTCAAAATCGCCACGTTTGGCGAGAAATCCCCATATCTGTCAGCCCTGGCTGCAACTTTATATTTATATACAGAGTTGCCAGAATCTTTGGAAAGAAAATCTTCATTTGGAGATCGAGTGGTTGCGATCGAAACATGTCATGGTAAGAATGAAAGATTATCAATAACAATTTTGATTAATTTTCATGTCGTAAAATTCCTTTCTTCATAAAAATAATTTAATAAAAATTAAATTTCATGAACTTAAGCCTAATTAAAAATATTAAAAATTTGGATTAAAAACCATAAATAGTTCAACGAAATAACCACAATACTAATTATTGTTAAAGCTAAGGCACGAGCTCTATGTGTACATTTGTCCTTCAAGTTGTGCTGAAAAAGGTCAACGAAAAAAAAGAAAGACAAAGTGAAAAAACAAAAAATGTACTTGGACTTCAAGAAAAATTCTTGACGAAAGTACGAAAAAACAGAAGTAAAGGAAGAAACATGTAAAATCAATTAGAATGGATAATCATTCAGGAAAGCAAATTTCGATCTACCAAATGTTCAAATACAATTTGGTTTAAGGATTGATGTTTGACTAGTGACGTCAGCAGTCGTCGATGGCTGCGAGTGTAAGACGGCAAATCCATCTGAGGAGATCGAGTGGTTGCGATCGAAACATGTCATGGTAACCTGCCGGCCAGGGTTCGAGCCCGAGCCACGTCAAGAATGAAAGATTATCAATAACAATTTTGATTAATTTTCATGTTGTAAAATTCCTTTCTTCATAAAAATAATTTAATAAAAATTAAATTTCATGAACTTAAGCCTAATTAAAAATATTAAAAATTTGGATTAAAAATCATATTTTGAAGAGAAAAATCTAAAAATTTTTTTCTAACAGGGTCATAAAAGCAAAAATTATTAATCTATATCTATACCTATATACATATATAAAAAGGTTTGTGCCGTGTATGTGCTCCTAAAACTCATGAACCGCTGGACCGATTGACACCAAACTTGGACTTAGTTTTGTCTGGAGCCAGGTTTCTCTTAGGTTTAATCCCGATAGGTGGCGCTGTTGTGATATTTAAATTTTATAAGTTTATGGTACGATTTAACTGAAATTTACAAAATATATTTATTAAACAAAAATAAATTTCCTGATAAAATTTTGATCCGGTGAATAGCGCTGTTGTCAAGTTATTAACAAAATTCTCAATTATTTTTTTTTATTTTTATTTAAAAGCTTGTTTTTTATAAAAACATACTTTTTATTATGTAAACTATTTAAATTGAAATACAGTACTTTTCGCTTATAGCCCACTACTCTAGTTGCACAACTTTTGTGGACTATAAGCGAATTTGTACTATAACCGATTTTTTTTATAAGCCATTTTATGGATAATAAGTGAAATCTATTATAATCCACATTTTGGACTATATAAATATTATTTTCTTCAATAAAACCATTAATTTTAAACAAAAGAAAAGTTTATTTAAAACATAACCAAATATTGATTTAATTGAAATAAATTGTTAAAAACAATAGTTGCGAGAAAGGTAAAAAAAATATGTTGCATGTTGATTAAAAAATATAAAAAACAGAGTGGAATATAAGCGACCATTTTTGCATAAAGAATTATAAATTTAAAGCGACTCACCAAAAAAAGTACTCGATGTATCCTCCTAAAAATGAACCTTGGACTTTTTCAAGATGACATTTTAAATATTTCGGCTCCAGCTTTAAGCTTTTAGGAAACAGATTCTTAAATTCACAAAACATGCAAAAATAGACCCTTTTTCAAACTGGTCCAGCTCACGAGAGGTCAACCCTGGATCCAAAATATTTAAAATGTCATCTTAAAAAAGTCCAAGGTTAATTTTTAGGAGGGTACATCGACCACGAATTTTGCTTCCATACAACTTGAGTCGCTCTAATATACATACTAGTGCTGGGATACTATCGATATTTTCCACTATCGATATTTATCGATAGTTCAGATTTCACTATCGATATAACTATCGACAGAATGTTTTTACTTGTGCAGGAAAACTTTAATTATTTTTTTATAAGGCTACATCAGTGTTACCACCAGCAAGATTCAAAATTACACTTGAGATGAAACAAAATTACCCAATTTTAATGAAATTACACCTGATATAAAATTTAAGTTTTATTTAATAAAAAGACATTTACAAAGAAGCAAAAACACAACAAACTCATTAAAACAAGATCAATATTAGTCAAACTGCTAATTTTACTTAAATTAACAAAAATAACATTAAAGACTTAAGAAAAATTAATAAAAATTAAATAAAATTGCTAAAATAATGAGTTTAATTTCCACATTTGGTTGATATATCTTGGGAAGGTTTAAAATGTTCCTTGTCAATGCTTTATAATGGATGCTTTTTAGCCCCATAGAGCTTACGAAAGGTTAGCTGTCAAACAAACTGTCATACTATTTTCACTTTTTGATCAGACACATTATCATGAATAGATTCATGCTTGAACAACGCCACCAAATTATCCAAATATTCTTTGAAAATCAGACATTGATTTTCGCAACTTAAAGGTGACTTCATGATTTAAATGACGCAATTTTTTCACAAATGAAGGCGATGTGTTGATTTAGAGAAAATAAACTGTCAATTAGACTTCAAGGCCGTGCGATGTGACTCTTATTGATTATTTTCCGTAGGGCTTTGAAGTCAGTGGTTAATGCTGATAAACCAGCAACAATCGGTGTCTTGGAGGTCAACATCGTTCATTTTATTCGAAAAAGAGAAACAAGATTGGACGTCTGCAATGCGTTTCGTCAAGGACCGCGCCTGTCCTTCTATTTGTTTTAAATCAGTTTCAAATCGTAATGCCGTGTATCAATCTGCTATTAAAATAAATTTTTTTTGTGTTGTCCACCATTTTAAGTTTCATGGTCTTAAAAAATACCCTTTATAACTTATTTAGTAAGCAGTTTAACAACAGTAAAGGGCGTTAAATATTCTTTAAACTAAAGCATTAAAAAGTAGCAAGATAGAAATAAAATTAATTATGTGTTGCAATATTGGAAACATATCTTCCCCCAGGCAAGTTTTTAGTTTGAATAACTTTTTTCAACAAACTTCAGGTTCTATATCACTATGATAGGCATCTTTATCCAAATCTAATGGTCCATCTTGCGACATTCAATACCAAACATTTGAAAATATATGTATGTTTAATGATTGAAGTCTTTTCTGGGCTGTGCATTTCCTAGCAACAATATTTAAAAAGAAATAAATGTCATCACTGAAATCGAATCTTGATTTTATTTGGGCATCTAAAGAAAAATTTCAAATTACACCTGAATTACACCTAAGAGAAATTCCCCACGCTCTACCCACGACCGTAAAAATGATACCAAATTCGGGTAATTACCCACAAAGTGGCAATACTGGGCTACATACAGTCCGTTGTTTTCATCACTTTATTGAATGTTAGAGACGTATGTATGTACGCACGTTATTTTAGATGGCAGTTTTTTAAAAAATTTTCTGAAGGAAACGAAGTAACAGGGACTATAAGATATTCCATTGCAACTTTAAAAAATTTTCTTAATTCTTAACCCAAAAAGGTAATCAATCTAGCGGACTTATCCTCTAATGGTCGTTCATTGTTTTGTCCTATGCTTGCAATTGCATTTGGATTTGCAGTTTTTTTTACAACATCACAAAAATATTTGACATTTTAATCCCGATATAAACATGTACAAATTGCGACTTAAAGGCCTTTAATTAGCAGTAAAAAGCACTGCTAAGCAATCCATACCACTTGCCATTCTTGTTGTTTGTATTCATTGCTGTACACTTAGGTCTCGTTTTATGCGATAGATGCGTTCCAAAAAAATCTCATAAATTGAATTTGCATAAAACGATACTCTAGCTTCATATAAAAACTAATGATTCGTTCCAAAATTCTGAGAAACCGCTTAAATTCAAATTTTATTTAAAAAATCAAAACAAAATCGCATAAAAAATCAACAAATATAAAAACTAATTAAACAAAAAAAATTTTGGTGATTTTTAAATAAAAAAAAAATTTGTTCATCTGCAAAGCCGAAAATAACCAATTTAGATCAAAAATTTATATTTTTACCGAAATTAGCCTTCGTTGTAAAACTTATATTATGTGTTTTTCATTAGTTTTAAAGCAATAATAATTACATATGTACGTATCGGCTATGCATATAAAAAACACAAAATAAAATAAACTATAACGAGTATATCGTGATGCAAACTTGGTTTAAAGCTTAAACGACATCTAAAACTTCAAAAACGGTAAAAAATTTAAAAAAAATGAGTATTTTAAAAATCGCATAAAAAAATCCGCATTAAACGAGACCTGAGTGTAATTCAGCGCGAATTAATAATAGCAAGTAAAAAATTGCGGCAAAAAACTGTGTGTGTATAGCTGCTGTTAGATGTCTTCATATCTGTATTTTAAATACAAAAAATATCGATATTTATATTTTTCCTATCGATATTTTCGATATTTTCAGACTATCCATAGTTTCCCAATACTAATACATACATAAATACATATTCGTCAATATATGAAACTTTATAAATATACGTTTTTTTCTTTTCACAAAAAATTTTTTCATCAATATTCCCAAAACTAACAACCACTAATCGAAGATGCTTTTTTAATATATTGTATGCCCAGAAATAATGATGGAATTTAATGTATTCTAGACACTGGCTACAAAAGTGTGCAAAACCAATAAACAACAAGCTGATACAAAACTTCATTGTTTTAACAATTGACTGTTTTTAAAAAATTGTGTATCTTGTACACAATTTCTAAAAATAAAAAATCGTCATTTGAAAAAAAATCTTTAAATGATATTTTTGTCAAAAAATCAAAAATATGATAAAATCATCATTCTGGCAACGCTGTTTAAATATTATATTAAAAAAAAAAAACAAAAATTTGTCATATTAAACTTTGTGTGTCTAAACACGAAACAAAGTTTAAAAGAGAATTCAACAAGCTTTTCAAAGTTTACTTTGCCTTTCACTGATGTATTAGCCATAAGGCAAATGAGTTAATCGATCGACTTCTATAACATTCATACCAAGAATATCAACAAGATTTTCTCAAATTTAAATATAATATAACAAAACTCAACCTAATTTGTGTTATCCTTCACGCGAGAACTGCGATATCGTTTGTTGGCTTCTTAGCCGAAAATTCAATCAAATTTCTTGTTTTAAATCTGTGGTTTTCATTTTAAATCTGTGGTTTTCATGGTTTATTGACACTGACGTATATTTGAGCAGCGTTGCCACGATTTGAAATAAATTGCCAATGCGATTGCAAAAGTCTAAAAGAATACCAATTTTTGTTCGCATCGCATTTCATTTGCGCATCGCATTGATTTTCGCATCGCAATTCAGAATAAGCCTCCAGGAGAGCCGAAAAATTATTCTAGATCAAACTATGGGCTAGGTATTGAAATTTTTTAACTTGATTATTACGTTGAAAAATCGGAATTTGTCCAACTCATTTCAGAAAATTTTAGAACCATATCAAGAGAGTTACAAATTAAGCAATAGATATTAGTACACTAAAAGAAAAATGCTTCATATATTTAATGAATCATTTTCATAAAAAAATTTTCCTTGGGTAAATGAAAATGTTCATTGTCTAAATGGAATTTCATAGTTATAATGAAGTATTTTCGTTAAAATCGCTTCATTGGATTTCGTAATTACATTAAAAATTTTCATTGGATATATGAAAACTTAAGTTTGTTCAAGTTAAACAAAAAATTTTAATTGGGAACATAAAAATATAATTTACAAACAAGACTATATTATAAAATTATAGTTTCCTTAAAAAAATGTTTAATTGTTAATTAAAATATGTAAGATTTAATAATTTCATACATCTAATGTTACATGTATGCCATTAAATTTATGAAATAAAAATTTTTTTTTATAAAAGCAGCAAACCCACTTTTTTGTTGTTGATGTATTTTGTTCAAGCTTTGATATTGTTACAAGTAAAACTGTTGCTATAAGTCTTATACGTTTAACAGTTTTATTTGGTTTAATATCTTTAGTTTGTCTAAAATCTTTATGGATGAAGTTTCCTGATGATCTGGCCTAAGCAACCAGTGAAATGCATAGGAATAGCTTATCCCATCAACAGTAAATTTCAAGTGTTTTTATCAAGAATAAAAACTGGGAATTAAGCACGAATAACAAAATCTTTTGAAAAGCAACATATTTCAATAATTGCCTTCATAAATTTAAATTTTTATTATGACAATAAAAATGTCATTATAGTAATGAAACAAAAACTTTCAATCCACTTTCAATCAACGTTGTTATTGTTATTATGGACAATTAAATCTCATATTTACGCTCTTAATTGAGTAAAAAGCATAGTTTTTTAATACAAAAACTACACTGCCCCGGTAGACTAGCTGGTAGCGAGCTAGTCTATCAGCACCGAGGTTACGCGATCGATTCCCGCCAGAGACAGAAAAAAAAATACAAAATTAAATAAAGTAAAATAAAATAAGAAAAAATAAAAAAATAATTAAAAAAAAATTTTAAAAAAAATTTTTTTTACTCTATTGAAAGTATTCATCCAATGAATAATATTCATAGATCTAATGTAATGCTTTATTTAATCCTTTTAATGAAACAGGTTTCATTGATCCAACGAAGCGCTGCATAGGTTCCTTTTTAATGCAATTTTTCATGGGATTAATGTCAAAATTCATTGGTATTGCGAAGAAAATTCTTTCAGTGTAGGCCAACCAAAATAAAGCAAATACTTATTTTTTGGTTTACAAGATAGAATGTTTTTGCTTGAAAACAAATTCCGATCATACAAAAGATCTTTATTTGTTAGGGTTTTTTTTTTGCTTATTTTAGCAATATCGGTTTTTTTTTTGTTATTTTTGCAGTATCGGCTTTTTATACCCTCCACCACAATTAGTTGTGAAGAGGGTATATTAAGTTTGTCATTCCGTGTGAAACTTTTTTATTATTCATCTCAGACCCCATGAAGTATATATACTCTGGGTCCTTGAGTAATTCTAAGTCGATTAAGCCATGTCCGTCTGTCTGTCCGTCTGTCCGTCTGTTGCAAACACGCTCACTTTCGAACAACTCAAAAGAAATGAACAAACTTGGTGCCAAATTGCTTGTAGTTATCCTAAGCAGTTTGGGATTAAAATCCAGTAAACTCGGTTCAGTACGACCAGAGCTATGAATCAAAATGTGGAACCACCACCTAAAAAAATTGATAATTTTGTTACAAAAAATAACATAAATGCTGGAACAAGGCACGGAATGAGATAATATTTTGCAAAAATTTGTTTTATTTGACTGGAAATCACGCTGCTAAATTTCGTGAAGATCCGTTCATAATTTACCTTAGGCCCCATATAAACCCTACTACCGCAAAACAGTTTAGTACGCCTAAAACCGTAAAAAATAATGCAATCATAACAAATTTTGGCTCGTCATAGTTTTATAGGACTATAAATGATACTGTGAAATTTCGTGAAGATCGGTACATAATTTACCCTAGGCCCCATAGAAACCCTACATCCGGAAAACAGTTTAGTACACCTAAAACCATAATGTATAATGCTATCATAACAGAAATTGGTACGTCACAGTTTTAAAAGACTAGAAATGACGCTGTGAAATTTCGTGATGATCGGTCCATAATTTACCCTAGGCCCCATATAAACCCTACTACCGGAAAACAGTTTAGTCGCCTAAAACCATAATTAATAACAAATCGTCACAGTTTAAGATAATAATAACATCATTCAGATATGACTCCTTAAACATTCGAACTGTCGGTGGAGGGTATCAAAGATTCGGCGCAGCCGAATATGGCACTCTCACTTGTTTTTAGTTATTTTTCCATTTTAAGATAATTTTAAATTTTTCCATGCGAAAAAAAACTTATTTAAAATATCCCATCTTAAAGTATACCGATCGTCTCAGAATCACTTTCTAAGTCGATCTATGATGTCCGTCCACCAGGCTGGCTGGCTGTCCAATTTTGAAGATAATTTTATGAAATTTGGTACATAGGCTCTAATTGGCACAAGGTTGAATATAAGTTCACATATGCGATTGCTTTTGAGAACCACAGAAATACTTCGCATTTCAAGCAAACTATCAAAAAGGGATTTTTCGAATATCGAAAACGATTATTTACGATCTTAAAACAAGAAATTTCAAAATGAATGCCAAACAAAATATTTAATGAAATACGAAAATCTCAGAATTTTTTATTTTTTTTGTGCAAATTAGCGAACATTTGGAAGGAAAACATCTGGAATTCTCGTTTGTTTTTACATTCGTGGTCACACAGACAAATATGTTGCAAGAAACATTCTGTTAATATTCTTGCTTTTTTGTTAAAAAGAAAAGTAAATGTCAACAAAGAAAATGTGAACAAAGCGTGTCGCCGAGTACCGAACACAAAAACCACCCTACAAGAATAGTGACGGTCATATGACCTATCATATGACCGACATTGCTGATACAGATATCGGTCATCGCGTAGAACAAAGTGTCTATCATTTTCTTAAGGCCAACGTGAAAAAAATGACCTAAACTTTTGTGTACGTGTGATTTTGCATCCTTCTTTAACCTATGAATTTTGTGGTAGATAAAACATATATCTGAGCTGTTTACTCTTATACTCTTTACATATCAGTACTGATGTATAAACCGGACACAGCTGACTAGTCAATACTGATGCATATACCGGTCACAGCTGACTAGTCAGTACAGATGTATATATTAGTCACTGTTGACGTACTTTTTAGCTTAAATAAAACACGATTCATTTTATTCAATTCTCATACATATTTTTGTTTTTTTTATTTAAAATAAAATTCAATATTTGTTCGTTTTACAAAAAAAATAAAATAAATAAATAATTATTTTTTGTCCAATGAGGTAATTTAAATTTTATAAAGATTTTTTGCAATAGTCCAAACTTCAATATTTCACTTGGTTTTTGCTTAAGTCAACCTTTGGTTAACATTGATGGGAATATTGCAAAAAGGCTTAATAAAACAGGGACCGTAACAGTTATTCCTCCTTTCATAAACGTCAGATGATAACAGTTTTTTTTATTAAATATTAGACGTTGCTCGTAACCAATAGTTTTATTAAAAAGTTATTGGTTTCTGCAAAACGTTTGGCTAGATCAAACACCATTTAACTGTTTTTAAATATCATTGTACAATTCTGCTACATATTTTATCCATTCGAAACGTTTGCCGTGTTTAGTTTTTACTAAAAACTTTTTAGACAATTTGTTAAACCATAAAGAGTGTCTGATTTCCCACAATTGTAAAGAGCACACACTAAAGAGGTCACTGTGCGTACAAGAAGTGCTAGATTTGTGTTTTTCGCTACAATTTGCAAAATACTAAAAAAGATTTAATTTTATTTAAAAACTAATTTTCATGATTACATACCTCTTAATATCGTATAACCAACTCTGGCTCCTTACAATGCAACCAAATCAAGTTGACTGCTGTACATATGCGTTTACACCATTCACTGCAGGTGGAAGAATTAACACGGAAAAATGTTTTCGCCTCCAATCATAATATGACGATTATCCAACTGAACATCGGGATGAGCCTCTTTATTGATAATACTTTCAGCAGGAGCCAAACCAATTAATTCCCAGTAATCTACATGCAATTCGTGTCCACCTGGTGCATAAAACAAATAAATGAGTTTCTACGATATTGTTCACGAAACGAAACTTAACGATCTGCCTTCTGGCACAGGTTTTAGTGTACCAAACATTGTAAAAATCCGTAATGTAAATAAAAAATTAAACCTTTGCCTTGACGTCTTAAACGATGTGCCCATCCATAGATTTTAACGTTTCTGTTAATTTTCGACACATTCAAATATGCAGCTGGCCAACTGGGATCTTCGGATATGAGTCTTTTTGGCTTCATCCAAATTTTGTTTAGACTTTTCTTTTGGATTTTCTTTATTTATTTTAATAATTTAAAAATTATTAAAATATTTTGCAGTATTTAATTTAAACAATTCATAAATTTTCACAAATATTAGCCAGTAAAGCGTATGTATAACAAAAATTAAAAAAAAATTTGCATTTTTGTGGTGTTTTCAGTTGTTCTACTCTAACATATATGTTAGAGTGGTACAACTAATGTAAAATTTTTGCAAGTGTGTTATGGCGATTTCTTTTCTGAAAACAATATGCTACCGTATATACATGTAACATTTTCTAATGTTTCCTATAATCACTGGAAGTGTTACATGTTGTGCAATTTTAAAAGAACACAATTAGCTGCTTTTATTTACAACTATTACACTTTCATAATTAATGTACTTCATGAGCGATTTTTAATGCTATTTGAGCGGTTTCTGAACGCAATTATGGCTTGAAAACAAATATTGACCTCACTAATGGCTTAGAAAAATTTAAACGATTATAATATAAATAGACTTTTTTTGATTTTAATGTGTAAATATATTTATATTTTCTTTTAAAATAATTTTTTTTACAAAATTATGAGCTGTATGAATTATGACAAGCAAAATAAAACATTGGTTGTACAAACAAAGTAGTAAGTACCAAAGTTGTAAGACAGGGCAGTATGAACACCTTAAGTAAAAGTAAGGGTAAAACATGCAACATGTTTTGCATGTTTTTTATCAACATATTCACAAAAGAACTTGAACATTTTTCCCACAGTTGTATTTTATGTACAAACGAACACAAAAATGTAGAACATGTAACATTAATGCAACATTTTTCTCAGAAAAGAAATCGCCATTAGTAAACATTTTTTCGGTCATCCATTTCTTGTAGGGCATTCTCTCTTCCGCTTTTTCGATTCGAAAGCAAATTTATTTCTTATTCTTTCAGCCAATAATGAACGAACCGATTGTAAATAAAACCCACATGTATTTTACTAAAAAGTATATTTTTAAATAAAAATAGAGCTGATGGCCCAAGACGCTGCTGCTCTAACAATTAAACTGCATAATAATTTTATTATTATAAAGTTATAAAAAATAAAATAAATATGGATAAAAATTGCCACCGGTTGTGTTATTTGTGTTTTTACTTTCTTGTTTAATTCTAATCCATGAATTAATAAACGAAACTAGATCTTGCCTGAATATTTTCCATTTTTCCTACGCAATCACAAATAAATTTTATTTTGTTTGTTTACCAAACAGCAGAGTGCTAATCCAATCTAATTTAAATTCGGGTGTTAGCCGGATAAAATTATACCATCAACGCTCAGCGCATGTCTCTTCTAATTAGTTACGATAGCACAATTTAAGACACTTTTTGTTTACAAAGCAACGACAATATTTTTAAACTATTGTGAAATATTAGAACATTATGACAATATAACATGATAACACACCTTATAAATATCCCAATTAAAAAAAATTTAAATTTATATAAGGCTTAACTAAGTTTGTTTTCTAAAACGTGCAAATACTTAAAAAAAATTTTTTTATGTCAATTTATCATATCAGTGAAACAAGAGCCAATTTTCTACTTTTGCAGATTTAAGAGATTGTCTTCTTTTTGGAATACATTAAAATAAAAAAATACAAAATGGTCATAAATATCATGAGAGCCAAAATCTTCATTGTATGACCTAAATTTATTTTTACGATAAATAAGTGATAAGGCAAACTCAGCAATTAGTCTGTGTTCATACGGCTCTTGTCTTATTGACATGATTGCTACTTTATAGGCGAGAGGGACAAGGGGAAAAGAAACGAGTACACAGATGCATGTACTGTCTTTACGTTTTGCTTTTTCATTCGTTGTTTAATTTTGTTTTTGTTTTCAATCTATATATATAAAGAAGGATGTGTGTATGTATGTATGTATGTATGTATGTATGTATGTATGTATGTATGTATGTATGTATGTATGTATGTATGTATGTATGTATGTATGTATGTATGTATGTATGTATGTATGTATGTATGTATGTATGTATGTATGTATGTATGTATGTATGTAACGTATGGACTCCAAAACGGCTGGGCCGATTTTGATGAAATTTTCAAGGAATCTTCAGAATATTCAGGCAGGTGACACTGTGAAGTCTGAAGGTCTACGGGCGGAGCGGCGTGAGAAAATACAATTTTCATATTGCACCACCAATGACATCTATTTAATTTGGACGTTTTTTTCTTTAAAATGATCGCCATGGTCCAACTTAGATTTATACGAAAAGAAAATTTTGCCCCGCCCACTTTTACGCCAACTTTTTTCGAATTACCTAAAATCTTTTTCTATTAAGCGCATAACTTGAGAACGGCTTGACCGGCACCACCAATGACATCTGTATATAATTTGGACGATTTTTTTAGGTTTTAACGGAAAGAAAATTTTTCCCCGTCCAATTTAACGCCCACTTTTTTCGATTTACCTAAAATCAGAAAACGGCTCCCTCGATTTGACTAATTTTTCTTTCAAATGTTCGTATCTTTTTAACGGATTTTAAAAATCGAACGCAAATATTTTTCCTAATTTGGACAGGACAGCGTCTGTCGGGTAAGACATGAGCCGTATGAACTCAGACTTAAATAAAATTACTTTAACTTTAAGAACTACATATAAACGGTAAATGAAAAAGTAATTTCTTAAGGACTGATCTATTTATTTAATTGAAAGAAACTCTTTATGGCCATAGTAAATCGAAGTGCCTTTGGCGGTTTTAAAAAAGGCTGCTTTAAATAAAATGATTGCGATGGATCTATTAAGCGTTTGGGGATAGAGTTTCTCACAGAGGTGCATTTGTTCGGAAAGTTTTCTGTATATATTGAGCGTTGGCAACATTGAAGGTTAAGAGGTCCCATTTAGAATTGAGCGGTTGACCTTCTTAACAATAAAAATCCATACAGACATATGCTAAAATTAGAGTACAACAAATAAAGAATTATATTATTAAATAATATAAATAAACAATAATTTTTCTTTTCAAAACATTGTTACTATCAGAAAAGTCAATTAGATTATATAGACTATTAAATTTCACGCAAATTTGACGAAAGGAGTCGTTGTTAGCGTAAACAGAATTATAATACCTTAAATTTAACAGCTGAAAGTTTCGTGTATGTCTAGGTGGTACATTTAAGCTAATTTTACTCAACAAGAAATCGGAATCGACATCACCGCGTATTAGGCCCTTAATAAGACCAAGTCTGCTTTCATATGAAGGCAACACAAGCGAATTCCATCTAAGACCCCTTAAACAAAATAAAAGGAACTTTTTTATTGTACAGATTCAATGTTGTTGATGTATTTATTAAAGTAAGGACCCATACAATTGATCCATATTCCAGAATAGAGCGAACCAAAGACGTATGTAGATGTTTAATGATATATGGATCAGAAAATTATTTCGACTAACGTTTCATAAAGCCAAGTACTCCATTAACCATCAATGAAATGTGAACATAGAATTTTAGTTTATGATCTAATAGAATACCGAGGTCAATAATATTGTGAACTTTATCCAGTAATGTTCCATTTAGATAAAAAACAGTTCAGTTTTGTGTAGTCCGTACGGGAAAAACAGAAAGCCATATTATTTAAATTTACTTTTAGTTCCTGGGAAAGGACTTTTGTAGAAAGTAAATATCAAGCTGTATCGTAGGATGGTTACAATCTTCAGGTTAAGAAATAGGTAGCACGCTTCTAACATGTACATATCTGTCAACTTATTTTGACTTTTGACGATAAAGCCGAATCGTTGGTTTCCGTGAAACGCGGGTATAACATTTTTAATAGTGGGTGCAGTTCGCTCTGCGACAAAAGTGGAACAAACAAAATGGTAGTGCCAGAAAACATTGATGATGTGCGTGAACTAATAATGCAAGATCGGCATGTGACATATCTCAAAATTTTGATCAGACACCACATGAAAATGTCAAAAATATATATTTATACCCGCATAATAATTAGTATTGTGGTTATTTTGTTGAACTATTTATGGTTTTTAATCCAAATTTTTAATATTTTTAATTAGGCTTAAGTTCATGAAATTTAATTTTTCATTAAATTATTTTTATGAAGAAAGGAATTTTACAACATGAAAATTAATTAAAATTGTTATTGATAATCTTTCATTCTTGACGTGGCTGGGGCTCGAACCCCGGCCGGCAGGTTACCATGACATGTTTCGATTGCAACCACTCAATCTCCTCAGATGGATTTGCCGTCTTACACTCGCAGCCATCGATGACTGCTGACGTCAATAGTCAAACATCAATCCTTAAACCAAATTGTATTCTAACATTTGGTAGATCGAAATTTGCTTTCCTGTTTTTTCCTTACTTCTGTTTTTTTCGTACTTTTGTCAAGAATTTTTCTTGAAGTCCAAGTACATTTTATTGTTTTTTCATTTTGTCTTTTCTTTTCTGTTGACCTTTTTCAGCACAACTTGAAGGACAAATGTACACATAGAGCTCGTGCCTTAGCTTTAACAATAATTAGTATTGTGGTTATTTTGTTGAACTATTTATGGTTTTTAATCCAAATTTTTAATATTTTTAATTAGGCTTAAGTTCATGAAATTTAATTTTTCATTAAATTATTTTTATGAAGAAAGGAATTTTACAACATGAAAATTAATTAAAATTGTTATTGATAATCTTTCATTCTTGACGTGGCTGGGGCTCGAACCCCGGCCGGCAGGTTACCATGACATGTTTCGATTGCAACCACTCAATCTCCTCAGATGGATTTGCCGTCTTACACTCGCAGCCATCGATGACTGCTGACGTCAATAGTCAAACATCAATCCTTAAACCAAATTGTATTCTAACATTTGGTTGATCGAAATTTGCTTTCCTGAATGATTATCCATTTTAATTGATTTTACATGTTTTTTCCTTACTTCTGTTTTTTCGTACTTTTGTCAAGAATTTTTCTTGAAGTCCAAGTACATTTTGTTGTTTTTTCATTTTGTCTTTTCTTTTCTGTTGACCTTTTTCATAATTTAACAATGGCTCAAAAAGATGCTCGTAACAATTGAAATGATCACGAAAAACATTTGCGGTGCATTAAAACTGCATGCAGCAGTACGAGTGAAAAAGGGATAAAGGCTTTTAGTTACTATAAACATGACAAATTGTCAAATGTTAAAACGCTCTAAAAAGGTAGCAAAAATTAAACTTTTAATTCCCAACAGAGACTAACAAAAATTTTTTTTTTTTTTTTTTTTTTTTTTGGAAAATTCTAGTGATTCAAGGCAAAACAAGTCATGCGTAGAAGTATTGTAATTTACCTATATCGTGACCAATATAATAACAATAGGTTTACTGCTCTTAAAATATGGTTAAAATAGCAAAATGTTATTGTTGATAAACACAAAACAATTATAAACGGTTTATCCGATTATAATTAAATTCCAGGTGCCAATAAACGACTTATATTCCAGTTTAAGTTTTAGGCTCTATAAACATATCACGTGGGCCGCCATACGCTCCCAAAGTAGGGCAAAGCAGGTTTGCTAGCAGGATGACGCGCATTGCTGAGCATAGATCAGGCGACTTTGTAGGTCGGAACGATCCATCTACAGGAGATAACAGATATGAGAAAAAAAATTCACGAAAATTTTTCTTATAAGTGTTTTTAATCACATATTTTTTATGAATTTATTTTTTAAAAAAGTTTTTACTCTTAGAAGAAATTTATTTCTTTTTGTATAGAACTTTTTTATTTTAAAATACTTTCTTAAAAGCGTTTTATTCTTATATGAGATGTTCTTATATCCGTTATCTACTTTGTTTTGGTTGCGGATCATATGTCGCCTAGTCTAGTACTGGATATTAATTTATGCTTTATACCTAATAGGGAACAATGCGCAGAACATTTCTGCTGGCTGGGGCGAGCGACCAGGTCCGGTTCACCGACGATGCCAAAGGGGTTGGCTAATGGTAAACAGCTCACAATTTTTCAGGAGGAAATCTAATCTTTCTTCATATGCGCTGGTGAATGTCTGAGGAGGAGGGAAAATAGCTTGAGAATATTTATAATATCGGATAAATAGCCCGCTTTTAGAGCACTATCTTCTCTAGAGGTGAAGTCTAGGTTAGTTATGGACTGCATTACATATCTGAATAAACTTGGGAAACACAATGATTTGATTTAGTGTTAGCCACCAGATCTTAAGACCATGTGGACAATGAAAGGATAGACTGTTTTGGAAAACAGGGGCACTTACCATCCATTTATAGGCCCTGAGCTTTTCTTCGGCATCCCTAATGGTCACATAAAGGGGATGATACAATCACGGTCCGAACGTGAATTCTTTCACACATGGACGCCGTTTCGCGCTGAGAGAGTTTTAGAGATTTGTGACCCTGGCCTGTGGTAAATCTGGTTAGCTACTTCTGCTAAGTAAGGGGGAACGGGGCACTATTGTTTCAGATACCTTCAGTTTATAATGGGTAATAACATTAGAACTTCTGCTCTGCTGCTTTCCCATTTTGAGAACTACCAACCAGAAATTGTTGAAGTTTTAGCAATGAGCATACTAGATGATTAAGATATTTTTCTATATTAAATTGGATTATCGGACCACTCTCTAGCAAATAATCAAACAGGTAAATAATAATTTTCTTCCATTGCAAAAGAGTTTTAGAAACAAAAAGTGATACCATAAAATTTTATTTAAATTAAATAAATATTTAATTTTTTTAAGCAATTAAACACTTGCGAATTTATCAATTGGCAAATAATAAAAAAAAATTATAACGTGTAAATAGAAATAAATTATTTAAATTAACTTAATTTAGGCAACACACATTTTTAAGAACTGATAAGACAACAGTCAAAACGTCGAAGAAAAAACCGATATAAAAAAGGTACAAATCTGAACTTATCTTTAGTGATACTAAGGTTTTTAAAAAGAATAGTTTTTAATTAGAACCTGCTTCTGAAGATGTACAAGATAATATTAGTTGTATGTTTAGTTTTGGCTGTGGCGAAAGGACAGGTGAGTAAAAATTGTGTTAAATTTAAAAATATACATATTTTTAAATGCTTTCTAAAAGGATTTTAAAATTCTTTATACAAAATTCTTAATTTTCTCAATTTTTTCCTTAAAGAACAAAAATGTGATCAGTCTTAGCAATGATTATAACAGCAATTTTGAAGACCGTACCGATGATTTTATAGATCTTAACCGCCATCAGTATGCACAAACTGTACAAAATTATGATTTGCAAATAGGAAAATATATACAGCGGTTCAGTGAGCGTGTTGATGATATAAATAAACAACTTGTTTTGACTCTAGAAAGTCTGGTTCAGGCCGAAGAGCTTTTTAATCCTATGCAATTATTAAGCAATTTAAGAAAAAGCTGTGTCACCAAATATCGTGTTTCCATACCGACAGTAGCCACTATAAAAACCGCAATTACCGCTTGTGCTACTACAGCCAGCAATCAGGTTAATACTTTATTAAGTAGCGCGCGTAGTTCCAAGAGCTCTCTGGAAAGTTATTACTTAAATTATTTTGAAAAGGAGGTTAAAGTATGTGGCACGAAATTTAATAATAAAACATCAAATTACACCGTTTGTGTAGAGACTGTGGTAAGTATCTTTAAAATTTAAGTGTGTTTTCACTTCATAATTATTTAATCGTTTTAGATCTCAAATACTAACACCTACACCATAAGTAATCAAAAGACCTTTGGTATTCAAATGGATGCTGCTGATTGTTCGGGCAACGCCATTATTAAGACCGCTTTAGACTGCAGTTTTTATCATCAAAGTCGAACAATTTCCCAAATCGCCGAGGCAAATGTTTTAATTAATAATTGTATATCAGGCATTGGTGAATGCAAACCATGTGAAAACAGTTGTTCTGACGTCTTTGTAGTCAAGAAATCTCAAGTGGATCCTAAAAGTCAAACTATGCCTAATCCATTTTATGGACGTGGAAACAACACAAGTTGTTTATTGTTAAATATTGAATAGAAGAAATTGTATGTATTTCAAAAACGAGTTAATAAAAATTTAAAGCCTCGCAAGGCCTCGTTTGGAAATAATTATAATGAAAATCTAATTGGGGGATTCATAAAGTATGATATCTAGTAATGATATTCTAAAATTTTTTCAAGTAATTGTTGATGTGTTTCAAACAAAAAAATTTTAAAATAATAAGATTTTATGCCAAGCTTATAGGCTCTGGACAGACGCGATCGAAATAGATTGTAAAGATCTCCTGTGATCTTTCAGTTTTGGTTTTTTTTACCGAATCCTTGGTATGGGCTGGACCTGATAATGCCCCGAAGGATGAAACGTTAAAAGGTGTAATCATTTGAATGCCAATTCATGTTCAAAGAAGAATAAGGAAGAATCTTGTCAATAAGACATGAGCCAAAATAAAATAAATACGAATTAACGGGGGTTTTCAATTTATTTACTAAAACGGTAAAAAAACATAAAAAACAATTGTTGAAAATAAATACATAAGTATGTATATAAAAATTATTCATGCAACAAACTGATCTTAAGAAAATAACACACACAAGCAAAAGCAAAAACCGACGCAAAAAAATAGCGGTAAACAGGGTTGCCGAACATGGTCTTTTCCGACCAAATTTGGTCGGATATTTTTGGTTTGGTCGGATGGTAGACCAAACCTAATTTTGGTCGGTTTTAGAAATGTAAGTTAAGCGAACGAAGTCTTCGTACAGAAATAGATGAACAGGCAGTTAATCTTACTTATCAACGCAAAAATTATTAAGGTTCTTTGTGGTAATATTTAAAGTTTTTTCACATAGTCCTAAAAGAATAACATAAATAAAAGAATTTCAGGAATTCTGTTCTGTATTAAGTGTTTCTTATACAAGATGGACTTCTTAAAGGAAAATGTTGTAAGAATCGTAGAACAGCGGGATGCTTTGATACTGTATTTTGAAACATAGTTTTATAAAGGCAATTGTATAAGAACCGCAGAACTTGCAGAAAGTATGGATGAGTTACAAAAAAGAGCAAGTTATCAACGCGTATACAATAAGCCAACTATTCATTGTTAAACTCGTTGATACATTAAACTCGTTGCAATGTATTAGGATGTATTGGAGCTCAGCTTATGTCTTATAAGGTTAAACTTTTTTTTTAAATTGTTCAAACTTAAGTTAATAAATTTTGAATCATATGTGTTATTTCATACGATCAATGAATTATTCTAGTTTATAAGCGTTATTAAATGAATTTGTATATGGGCATTTCCCCAGAATGGTCTACCAGGATGAACAAATAAAATGTTGATTATCATCGTCTTTTATTGTTTATTATTATAAAAAAGTCTTTGTTCTTATAAAAGAATGGTTTCATAGCATATCTCAGCTGTTTTACTTGAGGAAATTGGGCTGGAAACTGGAAAATTTAAAATTTTTCTGTATTTTCTACTTCTAAAGACATTTTTATATACTTATTTTACATGCAAGAAATATGTTATGTTTACACTCTTTCTTCATAATCTCTCCATTACAATCAATTGTAAAAGGAGTATTTAGTTTTTTTGTTAAGGAAATTTGAAGACATTTATGGAAAAATGCGTGGTGATAATAAAAAAAAAAAACATATGGAAAAATAGTACGTTCGCGACCGGTAAATAAGCCAATTAAACAAAAACCGATATTTTATTTTGTAAATACTGGATGGAGACCTACATTAATACTCTTTTAAAAAAAATTAATCAATTTTGAATATTCCGTTCCATTGCGCAGATTTTTACATTTCACTACTGTCAGCCAAAGTTGACTTCTATTTTTCGTACGTTCGTGACCACACGTTTATAACTCTTATTATGAAAACTTAAACTCGATGAAATCCATCTTTTGCACTAACAATAGAGCTACCCAAATGCTATTGAATCGAAAGAAAAATGCTGGAAAAAGTTTTGTTTTCTATATAATTTGTACATCAAAAGCGTACGAACGTACGTTCGTGACCCCAGGAAATGCCCATATACATTTTGCTTAAGTTAAACGTTACTAGCAAAAGAACTTTTAATAAAACTAGAGGTTACGTGTAGGACGTTTAATATTTAATAGGTGTGCACATAGGCTTACTTTTTTGTTTTTACTATAATTGCATATTACCAAAAAAAAAAATTGAATAATATGTAGATTTATAGCTTTATCCATTAAAAATTATACTTTTTATCAAAAATACATATATATACATATCGTCATATAAAATAAAAAGGCAGCTATTGTAACAACGGGGTTTTCTGGTTAATATCGTTAACACATTACGCATGATTGACACTATCGTGAAAAACTGTTTTTGTAATCTCAGTCGTATCGCTACTGAAAATTTTTTAAAAATTTTGATATTCCCTTTTGCATTTTTATGACGATATAATTGTTTTTAAATATTTCAAAAATTTGGTCGGTTTCAAAGTATTTTGTAGGTTTTGCAGGCAATTTTGGTCGGATACAAATTTTTCAAACGGCAACCCTGGCGGTAAACAAGAAATCATTCTTTCCATATTTCTGTTGTTTTTATTACGAATTATAAGTGGTAGCTAGCAAACAATTACGATTTATAAGAGGTAAAGAAGATTTTATTTGAAAAAAAATTACGAATTAGCGAGGGGACCAAAATGTATAGAAATGTTACGAATTAACGAGATATTTTCAAGGGACCGACAGTTTATTACGAATTATCGGGAATTACGATTTATTGGGGTACGAATTATCGGGATTTGACTGTAGTTATTTTAAGCTTTTTTTAAATTTTTTTAGTTTCTACAAAATACGTTTAGCTGGACTTGCGCTGCAACATTCACGTTTGACATATTTTAAAAAGTGAACTGTATGAACTACTGTCTGGACGCCTACGCCACGAATACAGTTAGTAGTGGTTTTGGCAACTAATATGTATTTTCTTACTGTCGTGCCAGTACTATCAAATGTAAACGCTGTGTAACTCTATGCCTGCAAAACAACGTTGGTAATTTTCACATCGTTTTGTACACATTTGATTTGTGCATGTGTGAGTTTTTTTTATTGAAAGTGCTTTGTTTGCATTTATTGTTGCGCGCGCAATAGCACAATTGCTCAAAGTCAAAAGGCAGACATTCTTATGCTTTTGCATTCACGTAGTCATTGTCCACTCGATGAGACAACGACGAACTAAATTGGTATGAGTGCGCGCGCAATAACACAATTGCTCAAAGTCAAAAGGCAGACATTCTTATGCTTTTGCATTCACGTAGTCATTGTCCACTCGATGAGACAACGACGAACTAAATTGGTATGAGTACGAGTCGCTTTGTAACATTAACAATATTAATATCAGCTAGTTCACTCGCAATCAGACCTCTGGTGTCACCGTGACGTAAGGTCGGTATTAACGTTATCAATTTACGAACAAAATACAAAGAGACTGAACAGATTCTTGGTAACGAATGATACCCAAACACTCAGAAGACCATGACGAAGTCGTAATAAACCAAAAAAGTAAGCTGTGTAACATCTGTCCTTCCAAACTAAAAAAAGTCGCCTCATCAGTGCATCAAATGTAAAATATACATACATATGTCTTCAATGTACCCAAAAAGTCGGCCAGAATTGTGCCTTAGAAGACTAGTTCTTTAAAATATTATTTATGACTTATGAATTAAAGTGTTTTTTGTTCAATGTATAGGAAAATTTTTTTGTTTTGTTTCTATTTTTATGAATTAATACGTATTTTTATATACAGTGGAGGCTCGAAAAAGTTGTGTAGTTTGTTTTGGGGGTGATGAACTTTTCCGAAATCTTAACTTTTCCGTGGTATGAAAAATGCATGTGGTTATATGTGTATTTATACATTGTTTATTTATTTTTAAATTGAAAATTAGAATTATATGTACATACATACATACATATATACAAATTTATTATATATATATATATTATTACACGTTACGATTATTTGGTATTTGTTGCGGTGAAGTAATCAGTAACTTTATTTTGATGGAGCTTTTTATCTGAATGCCATTTTACGATATCCGATCGCAGTTCGAGAAGCTGTGAAATATGTCGGAGGACTTCGCATTGTACTCATTCCATTTGATTGGAGTATTAACCGCGCATATTGCATCATTGTATGATACGAATTCTGGAGCTTCGGTCACATTGTCATCCTCTTGATCTGTTCCTGTGTCCGTTTCATTGTCATCAAGGATATCGGCATTCCATGCAGTAATCTCTTCACTTGCGAGAATACAATCAGGTGCAAGCGTCGTTAATTACAGTTGATTCTCTTCGAGTTTACGATTATAAAAAGAATCCGATGGAAATAGCACAGATAAAGGGATATCGTCTTCGTCATCATACTGATTACTATCCCAATTCAGCAACTTATGCCATGCTTTTTGTAAAACGCTTTGAGAGCACTCATCCCATGCTATTTTCAAAAGCAAAATTGCACTACGAACAAAATCGAAATTTATTTAATTTTTAAATTAATTAACGAATTAAATTATTCCTTACTTCTTTTACAAACTTTCCATGAAACCATGTGTTAAAAATTTTAGACGTCATCCATGCATTTGCAGAATAATCGTAGTCTAGCGGATTTTTAAAGTTCGAAAAGCATCTCGGCTTTGCCGCCTTCCCGATTACAAGCGGCTTAAGTTTGTGTGACCCTTCTGCATTGGCACATAACATAAAAGTTATTCTTTCTTTACGTATTTTTCTGCCTGGTGCAGTCTTTTCACAAATGGAAACATAGGTTTTATCAGGAAGGCATCGGAAAAAGAGGCCAGACTCATCAGCGTTGTACAGTTGCTCGTTTGTGATTTCCATTTCTTGCATTTTTGCCCGCAAAGCAATAACAAATGGTGCGATTGCTGACATTTCGCTAGATAAAATTTCACCACAGACCTTAAGAATGCGTATTCCATACCGACGCTTGAATTTTGAAAACCAGCCTTGACTTGCCCTAAAGTCATCTCTAGTTTTATCTGGACAGATTTGTTCAAAAAGTTCCTTAGCCTTAGCTTTTAAAATAGGACCACTTATTGGACAGTTCCTTTCGCGTTGATCTAAGAACCATTTGTATAATTGCTTCTCCAAATCGACGTATTCTGCTTTATGTAAAGTTTTTAACTTAATTTTTTCATACGTATTTGACACTGCTGCATAAATGTTTGCTTTGTTTTTTTTTTAATTTTTGAAATTGCTGATTGAGAAACATGAAAATCCTTGGCCAATCGATTAGCAAGAACGCCTTCATCTAATCTTTTTTGCTTCATTGCTGCTAACATTGTTGCGATCAAACCAAAACAAATTCTACGACTATTTTCTTTCACAACCAAATGATGAGAGCAAACACATTATGCAAGATTAGGTTTGTATATAAAATTCGCAAAAAAATTAATTAACGGTAAATAATACACTTAGAAACAGAAAAACAAAATAAAAAAAAATTGTCTCTAAAAAGTTAAGAAGCACTTAACTTTTTAGAATCACGTGTGGTGAATGAAAGCTGCTTAACTTTTCCATATACTTAACTTTTCTATGACTTAACTTTTTCGAGCCTCCACTGTACCTAAATTTTTTTTTCCTAAAAAAGTGCAATTTTAGTTATTTTGCAATAAAAAGGTTTTAAAGTTTAATTGTGTTTTTTTTTATTTAATTCCAATTTTCTCGAAGTAATTATTTAGATTTTGTACAATTTAAACAACTTTTTGACACCGATTCTCTTAAAAGTACGTCGCTAAAATTGGTGTTACCGTGATTTATCGTCGGCAATTATGTACTGAAAAACAGGGTGGGCAACTAAAGGTGTATACTCTTTCAAATTAACAAGTGGTAATTTTTTCCATTGTGTTTCATAAACATCTTTGAAATATCTTTAACACAACGAACAGTGATAATAAATTTTTTTAACGTAAAAATGTTCGTTAGCTTTAAAGATATTTATTTTAAATATGCAAAACTATTTTCTCGAAGATTTTCTAATCTTCATAAGCCATTTCAACATTCCATAATTTAATTTCAAATACTGACCATACATATGAATGCCTGAAATTTCATACATAAAAATACTAGAATAAAAAAAATAATGCTTCATCAGAAACAAAATCGCACAACAAGTTCTAAAACGCCATGTTTTCGAAATCGCTACATCTGAAAGCCCTGCCAATAAGAAATGGGCAAAAAATATCGATATATCAAAATATCGATATTTAAAAAATAATAATCAATATATATCGCCGATATTTAAAATACCGATATATCGATATTGATATACGACTATCGAATTCGATATTTTTTAAAGTCAGTCTTCATTAAAATTCAAAATTTTAGCCGTTTTTCAATTAATATGGCCCATAATCATAGTCAATCGCTAAAGTCGGTTCTTTTTAAAAACAACTTTAAAAGAAAAACATTGGCCCATAATCATAGTCAAAAATAAAGTATACTTTAAGAAAACTAAAGTCGACTTTACTTAAGAGCCGATTTTAGGTCTTTCATAAACAAGTTAAAGTATACTTTTGACGTTAAAGTTGACTTTATATATAAAACTAGATGAAGCTGTTTTTAACTCATTTAACAAGAGCATTAGCTGTTTTTCGCCAAATAAAAAAGTACTTGCAAAAAGTTAAAAATGTTTATGTTACAAGATATTGGCCGATATTTTGCAATTATAAATGATTTGGAGGAAAACTTTTATGGAAAGAAACACAAAATACATATGTGTGGGCCCTAATTGTGCAAAACGCTAGGCCAAAATTACATTGAAAGCAAAAACAAAGCCAAAATGTTTTGTAATTTTGTTGTTGCTTTCTACATAAATTCATATGTCGCGTTAAACATTTTTCAACCCCACAAGATATGCAGTGTTTTATTTATATTTTAAGTTTCAATGTCGGCTGCTTAAAGTTGCCACTTGCTTATATTTTGTTGTATGTTGTATGAAAAATTTTCTACATTTGAGTTGGCACCCAGTTAAAGTCGGTTCAATTTAAAACATACTTTAGTTTCGACTATAGTAGCAAAATCATTAAAAGTATGTTTTTATTTTAAAGTTGTTTTTAAATAGAACCGACTTTAGCGTTTGACTATGATTATGGGCCATTGTTTTAATTATTTTGCTTCTAAAGTCGCAATTAAAGTATGTTTTAAATTGAACCGACTTTAACTGGGTGCCACCTCAAATGTAGAAAATGTTTTCATACAACATACAAGAAAATATAAGCAAGTGGCAACTCTAAGCAGCTGACACTGAAAATTAAAATATAAATAAAACACTGCATACCTTGTAGCGTTGAAAATTTTAAAAACGTAATGTAAATTTATGTAGAAAGCAACAACAAATTTACAAAATATTTTTGCCTTGTTTTTGCTTTCATTGTGATTTTTGGCATTGCGTTTTACAGAATTAGGGCCTATACATATGTATTTGTATTTTTGAGTTAAAAGATAAAAGATTTCCTCCAAATAAATAATAGTTGCAAAATATCGACCAAAATCTTGTAACATAAATATTTTTAACTTTTTGCAAGAACTTTTTTATTTGGCGAAAACAGCTGATGCTGTTGTTAAATGAGTTAAAAACAACTTCAGCTAGTTTTAAAATTAACACCGGTTTTAACGTGTAAAGTATGCTTTTGTTTGTCTATAGTAGATTAAAAACATACTTTTTATAAAAGTACTTTAGAACTCATAAAGTATGCTTTGTTTATGACTATAGTTATGGGCTTATGTTTTTGAAAGAATTACCATCACTGCATGCATCATATGTTTTTTTAAATTAATATGAAGATCTAAAATGATTGGCATTTATAAGAAGAAGAATTAAGAAAAAAGCGGGGTTTTTACATTGCAGATTTCTAATTAGAACAGTAAAGTCAAACCAACTTGAAAAGATTTATTTTGTGCGGTTTTGTAACAATCAATGTGCCTATATATCTGTGGTCACAAGCGATAACCGCCTAAGTCGACTTAAGAAACAATTGAGTTTTTACTTGTTTTTACAAAATATTTCTGAAATAAAAACAACTTTCGCTATAATTTTTTATCTTCGCATTGTGGGAGTAAGATTCTTTGATTCTGAATTCATTTTTGTCTAATATAATTCATTTTTTTAGAAACTCAAGCATAAATATAAATTGCCTTTTCTCAAAAACTATTTCGACTAAGGCGGTTATTGCTTGTGACCACAGATATATTTGGAATAAATAAGATTTGTGCATATGGGCATTTCCATTTTAACGTGTCGTGATATTTGTTCCCCAAATTTAAAAAAAATTATATGAAGAAGTCAAATTTGTAAAAAGAGTTTGTATATATAAAAAAATTAGCAATCGGCGCTTAGGATTTGCAGATATAAGCAAAAATTACAAAACTGAATAAGACTGCGAATTGAGCAAGATGTTTTGTATAAAACCTTTTTTAGTAAACTTTGGACTTATAAAGCTTTATTTTCCAAGTTATAAAATTAATTTAAAAATCTTTGCTCTTTGATGGAACATATGGGCATTTTCAGCTTTTCAAATAAGCTTGTATTTTAGGACCATGTTGTTCAACCGTTATCCCTTTTGTTATTAAATGTAGAGCTAGTTGCGCTTTACACCAAAATAAACTACATATACATATAGTAGAGTTTTCGCTGGAACTGCCCATATATGTATATATATATTAAATTTTTTAATTATAGTTCCAGCAATATATATATTGAATTATCGATATTTTTGAAATAATATATATCGATACTCTTAAAAAATATCGATTCGATATATATCGATATATTTTTTCAACTTGCCCATCCCTACTGCCAATTACTGCATTTGAATATAAGTAGTTTTAAGTGTCATATATAGGTGGCGCAACGCTAAGTGGTTGTTGTATTTGCTGTAACTATTAAATTAAATATGAAAAGAAGATGGCAGCAGCACACAAATTTTATTATACATAATAATGTACTATATTATCTATAATATACGTTTCTAGGTAAGAAGTGGTTATATATCTACGAAATTGTAAAAAGTTTGAGTAATCTGGATCATTTAGATGCAGCTTTCTAATTAGTAGCCAACCATTCACAACGGAAGCATCTAACAAATACAGTATTTATCGGATATAAGAACATCTCATATAAGAACAAAACGCTTTTAAGAAACATTTTCAAAAACACCATGTCTTTTTAGTGATTTTTCTAACAAAAAAGGTTTCATATAAGAAAAAAGCTTATAAGAAAAAAACTGATTAAAGAACATTTTTCTTAAACACCAAAACCACAAAATGTATAGAAAAAGAATTTATATAAGAAACTTCCAACGGTAACACAGACTTTATGTAGTTTGCTTGGACAACGCTGTTTTCTGACAGTTTTACAACAAGAACATAGTTTTTTTACTTTTAGTTTTAGATGAGGGAGCTGGTACTCATGAGAAGCTTTGTGTTTTTTGCCAATAAAAACAAAAGTAAACATTTTTAAAGAAATACAAAACGGTATAAAAAGAAGCGAAATTGCAAAAACATCTAAAATAGTGAAAAACTCAAAAGACATAGAAAATAATTATTTAAAAGTTAGAAATGTTAACAAAAAAAGAGACAGAAAACCAAAATATGGAAGTCTTATGGCTATAGCTACTTATATAAGAAATAAGTTTCTTATATTAAATAATTGTATATAAGAAAGAAACGCTTATAAGAAACTTTTTTCGTGGATTTTTTAAGTTTCTTATATCCGATAAATACTGTATACGAATATTGGCCACCACCACTTACGTTGTCTTATACGTGACCGATAAACAGCAATTAACTGATCCATTTTGTCTTCACCACCCATGCCTTGATTGTAATGTTGAAATACTTTTGGTTGGGGTATCTGCATGACGCCTTGTCCTCTTGCATAACGCTAAGACGTTTCAATTTCATTGTTGTCAAAATAAGTTCCTAAGGTGACTACGTTATTTTCTTTCCATCGTACGACGAGTATATTGTCATTATCAGAAAAACGATGTTCCGTAGATCCTCTTTGATCTTTTTCATTTCTGAAACGGGACGGAGTGGGCATTTTTTGGTTCGACTATCTCTTATTGTACCAGATGAGCATATTCCAGAAGCTGACAAATGCCGAAGAAGCTTCATGGAAGTAAAATAATTATCAATAAAAACCTTATGTTAGAAAAATTCAAATTTTCAATTGAAAAATTTTTTATAAATAATATGAGAATCTTTCCATCCAAAGGAGGTATTGCAAATATGTCGGTATTTTGCAAGTTGTCATCTACATATATATTCTAGCTGCTCCAATAAATCAGCAACTGTTAAGGCTCAACCATAATATGCATAGCATTGCTTAACCTACTGTCAAAAATTAACAAAAAGTCTCTCAAATCTATTTAAGAAAAAAAAAAAAACAAAATAAAAAAACATTTGATTCCGTACGGAATGTTCGATTAGATTCGCACCTTGCTTAAGCAAATGACAGTTTCACTAAACTTAGCAAAAAGTGTCCTTAAGTTCAATATGGTTTGCCTCATATAATTTACATGTATTCGCTCATTCGCTTAAGCCAACTTAAGCACATTGTGATTGGGCCGTAAGTCTGTATAATAATAGCAATGAATATTACTATAGAGCATAATGTTGCTTAAAAGGGACATGAATAAAAAACGCCAATTGCTTATGTTTTAAAAATCATTTATATTTTAAAACTTTGACAATTCAGTTACTTAAACAAATTTTAATAAACACACATTAAAAAATATGTATAAATTAAGCAATAAACTGTTATTTTTTTTTTTCATTCTTACATACCCTTAACGTGTGGTGCGAATTTTTATATTCCCGTTATACATTTTTTACACAATATTACGCACTCAATAGAATAAAGTTGAATAAAAACACTTGTTGTTATGACGAAGGCACACAAGAGAATGATATGCTAAATGAAAGTTTAATTTTTAATTATTCGTGTTGCTGTAAAGTGGAAATAAAAGAGCGTCCCTTAAAAGGGTCCGTAAGCAGGGTTAAGATGATAAAAAGTTTTTAATTTATTTGAAGTTTTTTATAATTATATAAAGTTGTTCAAGTTTTTAATATATACATAACAATAAAAGGTAACTTAAAGAGTATTGCTCTATTATGTGTTATTTTGCTAAATGCTGTAGATCTAAAGGCTAGTTTACACTATTATACTTTGTATTAATAAATACATGTCAAAAACTCAAGTAATATGTTAAAGTCTGATAGTGTGAATCAGGGATGATAAAGTTAGTACAATTGTACTTTTTTCAGCACTATTTGCATTGCAAAAGTAATGAAGTACTCCAATGACATAATAAGTACAATTTCAGAAGAATTGCCAAAGGTATATTGTCTATACAACATTCGTCGGCCATAATGGAAAGGATTTTTTCGTAGCAAAATATGATAAGAACGAAGCGAAGAAACTGCTTTTTTGTGATAATTGCATCGAATTTAATTCAGACAAAAGATTTACTACAGTCTAATGAATCTTGTTGCTATATATAAACGAAAACTTTTAAGCTTGATTTCTTAAGGTATGGTGAAACGGGTGCGGCCCTACATGTTGCGACTTGTTGTACAATTCGATTAAGCTGTACAGCCACTTGTTGAATAAAAAATCAATTTGATTTCAGCTTTCAAATTGGTACGAGTGATGGCGATTTTTTCTTTCGTTTTTCATTTTCATTCTGACGTTTTGAAAACAACAGCGTGTGAAGTAAACAATATTTTGGAAAGCTAATACGAAATTCCAGTGCACAATTTAAGTAAAGAATATTAAAACTACCGGAACTGTTATTTATTTTCTTGTTCCTCTTTTATAGGCTTGTGTCGTTCTTTAATGAATTACTTCAACTGAATGATTCACTTAAGTGAAAGAATGAAATATTTCCGTATTTTCTTTCCATTTCTTTCATCTTTCGGTTTCATCTTGTATTCTTTCATATTCTGTTTTATGCCTATCTTGTTTGTTATGCTTTTTCCCTTCTACTGAACTTTTATTTAAATTAAGTTTTTTTTAAACTTTTTTTACCGAATGACAATAAGAGCAATCTGAACTTTAACATACATACATAAATATACTAAATGTGTGCTTATTTTATAAATGTTTCTAAAACAACTCTTTAACTTTAAATCTAATTTCCATTAACTATAAAAATACGTTTTTGTTTTTCAACTCAATTGTACGACCAGTTACAACGTGTAGGGGCAGCATAAGGGCCCTTAGACAATATCTTTTGGGCTTATTACTGGGTTATCGTATTTATACTCCGTTCCACTTTGGCGCGCTATGATCAGTGGGTGCTAGAGGAATATAAAAAAAATACCCTGTTCCACCATCAAATTTAAAAAAGCTGGATAAAAAACATCGTCTCAATTTCTTATTACGTATTAACTTAAAGTTTTTTTTTAATTGCCAAAGATGTATTTTAAACAGGGACCGAAAATAACAGTTATATTGGAATTTTAAAACAAAAAAAGCATATAGAAATAAATGTCGAAAAACTGATTCAAGTATACCATATTGATCCTTATGCACTTGTCAATGATAAAATATATTGATTTTTATAATTTTGATTTTTATATTTTCGATCAAACTTAACAGTTATTTTTTGATTTTTATTTTTTTTTGAACCAAAATAACTGTTATTTTTTGATTTTTATTTTTTCGATCAAAAATAACAGTTATTTTTTGATTTTTATTTTTTTGAACAAAAATTACTGTTATTTTTTGATTTTTATTTTTTCGAGCAAAAATAAAAGTTATTCCCTAAACAAATGTACGCGATTTAATAATTTAGATGATTTTAAATTTTTATTTTAGTGTGTAATTATCATAGGAATACCTTATGCACATTAAAATAATTATTAAAGTCATCTAAATTATTAAAATACGAACATTTATTTAGAGAATAACTTTTATTTTTGCTCCAAAAAATAAAAATCAAAAAATAACAGTTATTTTTGTTCAAAAAAATAAAAATAAAAAAATAACTGTTATTTTTGATCGAAAAAATAAAAATCAAAAAATAACTGTTATTTTTGTTCAAAAAAATAAAAATCAAAAAATAACTGTTTTCATCTGACTTTTATGAAAAAAGGCATAACTGTTACGGTCCCTGATTTTAAATACGTATGTATAAAAGTATAGTACAAGTGAATTTTAATGTACATATGAATGTTCGTACATTTTCGGTCATTTTAATAATAAAACTGTTAAAAAATATTTTTAGTACAATTAGGTTCAAAAAAGTCCATTTTATTACTGAATTAAGTACAATTTAGAAAATGTCATTTATCATCCCTGGTGTGAATCAGAGAACGGCTTTGTGCAATTGCAAAAAATCGCATTAAATGAACAGCAACAAATACTAGAGTTGTGTCGGTCAGTCAGATGAACCATGAACGGCCCAAAAACGTTTTCATTATACATTTAAATATGAAATAATCCCCCAAAAAATATATTGGGGTTTTATTTCATAATGATCTTTTGGGGGATAATTTCATATAAAATAATACCCCAATTAAAAAAATGAAATAACACCCCAAACAAGATGAAATAACCCCCCAATAATCGTTTTTGTTGTTCTCTGTACAAATTTTGGGGGGTTATTTCATTATTTTTTTAGGGAGTTATATTTTGGGGGGCCGGATATGCAGAAAAGCCTTAGTTGGCGAAACATGTGTTTGGTATATATCGCGTGATTCTTTTAAGCAAAACTGTATAATTAATTGTATTACATATGTATATTGGGCCTTTATTAATTTTCAGAAATTGGGGTTTTATTTCATATGAAATAAGCCCCCAAAAATTAGGGAATTATTTCATTTATGTTTTGGGCGTTGTTTCAATTCGTTGGGGGCTAATTTCATTTTTAAAATTGGGGCTTTATTGTATATGAAAAAAGGCCCCACGCTTTGGGTGGTTATTTCATTATTTTTTTGGGGGGTTATATTTTGGGGGGCTGTTTCATGCCGCCGTAGATATTACTTAAGCTTTCGTTTATGAATGATGCCCGTAATTTCTAAAAAAGAAAGCTGGTCGTGTTCGTACCTAACAGTTATCTTTACCTATTTGAACATTTATTTAGCGTAGATGTTTTATGCTTCAGTTTTCATTTAAAATATGACATCTTTTACACCATTGACTTCTATGCACTGCTATATTTCTTTTTGTAGAAATTACGGGCATAAGACTGTTAATATAAAAAAAATTTGTTTAAAAGAAACTACTTATGAATTTTAAAAGCTTTTATTTAACTTGCAATGTATGTTTGTGGGTAAAATCTTGCAACTCAAATTAAAAGCAGATACCTCGAACGGATTTAGCTGACATTTTGTAACATATGTTCAGTTTGGATGACAATGCATGGTTAACTGTGTAAAGTTATTATACAACCAACATGGAAAAACACCCAAGATGGCGGACTTATTTTGTAAATGCAATCCTACAATAAGAGTATCAAATATGGGTATCAACTGAAAAGACTTACTGAGAATACGAATGCGAGTTTTGGAATAAATTAAAAGTAAAAAAATATTTTAAAAACCATCTTTTATTTAAATGCTCTAAAAAGAAAGAAGTTCGTATTGCATTCTAATTCGAAGGCGAGTTTTAGTGAAGTTCATAGTTTCAACACAGGCATTACTACACCTTTTCCAGTTGTAATTCAGAAAGCGTCAATTGTAATTCAGAAAGCGTCAATTGTAATTCAGATTAATCAACTGTAATTCAGAACGCGTCAATTGTAATTCAGATTAGTCAGTTGTAATTCAGAAAGCGTCAATTGCAATTCAGAAATTGTCAATTGTAATTCAGAAAGCGTCAATTGTAATTCAGAATATAATAAAAATACAACAAAATATATACGAATATATATTAATATATTTAGCTCTTTGGTGCACATTTTTTTATTTTTTTGTTATAATAAAATTTGTAATAAATTTTCTTTGCTTTCTGAATTACAATTGACAATTTCTGATTTACAATTGACGCTTTCTGAATTACAATTGACTAATCTGAATTACAATTGACCCTTTCTGAATTACAATTGACGCTTTCTGAATTACAATTGAAAAAGGTGTAGTTGTAATAACCGCATATTAAGGACAGCCAAAGTAAAGTCCTTAAAATGTTACATACCTGCAGTATCCTTGTAGCTTTAAAATGTTTTCCTAAACTTATTTAGTTATCTTTCCAATTAACCAACGCTTATTTTTTCCAATGTGCTTCATAAACGTCCAAAGATATGATAGGATTCATAAAAATCTTTAAAATATCACTAACAACAACATATTTTTTCTGTGATAATAAATTGCCATATACATATAAGTATAATGTGAAAATGGTTATAGACTTAAAACATATTCGTGTGTTAAGGCATTATATTTATTGATTTTTTCAAGAGCAGTTTGATATATAAAAAACACTTTTCTAGAAGATTTTTATTAACTTCATCAGCCATTTGAACATACCTTCAAATACCTAAAATTTTATTCATAAAAATACGAGAATTAAAATAATATTATTTCTAAGTATTGAATTTAACGAATTTCAAAACAAATTCATATGTGATCAAACATAGCCAGTTGGCGATTTTAAAAATTTTATAAATCGCCATGTCGCCAAATCAAAAATTAGGTCGCCAAACATGTTTGAAAATCGCCACGTTTGGCGAGAAATCGCCACATCTGACAACCCTGGCAATTATTACTCATGAAGACATTCAGGAGTTACTATGTAGTACAAGAAAAAAAATTTAAATGAAACTAAACTCACATACTGATGTAGGTACAAACAATTTCCATAGAAACAGAATACTTTTTTTTATCATCTTAAAAAGTACAGTAGTTCTGTATGTACAATGTATTCTTGTTATTGTTGTTAATGTTAACAAAGCGTCTCATCGAGTGGATAATGACTACTTGAATGCAAAAGTGTAAAGCCGTGTGTCCACTAGCAAGTTACTTGCGGAAGAACTTCTGCAAGTTCTTCCCGGAGTGTTTTCACTTAAAGCGGAAGTAGTTTTTAGAACTTTTTACGACGAACTTGCGCAAGAAATTGCAGGAGTGTTTACACATAATAATGTGAAAATAACTTCCAGTAGTTTGTTTTTTAAATATGACAGTGTGAAAATGTCTTGTGGCCAAATAAGATTGGCAGCTGCAATTGCAGCATATATAATTAAAATGAAAAAGCAAGTTAAAAAAAAGAAACAAAAAGAAGTGTTTGGGTGAGAAATTTGGAGCTCCGGAGAGTAGATTTGAGTTTCCAAAATACGTTACTTGAAGAATTACGGGATTCCACGCAGCTGAAAAATTTCATGAGAATGCCTAATGATGATTTTGAATACAATTTGTCTTTAATTAAAACAAGTATTCAAAAGCAGGATACTAAAATGAGATTGGCTATATCTCCTAGAGACCGGCTTTTAGTTACTCTACGATTTTTGGCAACAGGTAAAAAAAAAGAAAATGTTTTTTAATAATTTTATTCGTAAAAAAACAAAAGCAATATTTTTAATTCATTTTATTTACATAAGTAGTTAAAATTTTAATTATGAGTACGTTTATTTTGTAGGCGATTCCTTTCATTCGCTTATGTATCTGTTCCGAATCCCCGTATGTACGATTGCAAGGATTGTGTTGGAATGGAAACTACAATCTACAACACTACGACATCCTGTAAATTGGAAAAATGTGTATTTTGCTGTACTAACCAAATTATCCTCAGTTTCTTTGGGTACATAAGTTGACATCATGTATTTCAAGGCATTATAAAAGTCCCACTTGCTTTCATATACATCATCAGTGCCTTGCCGCTTTTTTTGTCCTTTCCTTTCTTATTTCTTGACCAAACTGCATTCGGAGGTTATGCAATTTCCTTTTAATCTCTTCTTCAGGCATGTCTATGTCATTGGATATTTCCTTTAAAGCGTTTTGTTTTTATAATCTTTTGAAGACGTGTCCCACAATTCAGGATAATTTTCTTGTTTTTCAATTAAAACAAGTATTTTTCCAGTACTCCAAACGAATTTACTCCCATCCATTTTCATAAACTTCTGCAAGTTTTCAAAATACTTGTAGTGGCAGGAAGTCGTGCAATTTACTTCCAGCAAATAACCAACAGGTGTTTACACATAACTTCTGAAAGTAACTTTTGAAAGTTTGCAACTTCTGGAAGTCGACTTCTACCACGTGTTTACACGACAAAAACTTCTGGAAGTTACTTGTGCAAGTAACTTCCGTAAGAAAACTTGCTAGTGGACACACGGCTTAAGAATGTGTGCCTTTTGAATTTACACAAGTATGTTATATTGCGTGCGCAACAAAAATGCAAACAAAGCACTTTCAATAAAAAAACGAATCCATGCAAAAATCAAATGTGTACGAAACGATGTAAAAATTACCAACGTTGAACTTTGTTTTGCAGGCAAAGAGTGAATGTAAATTTGAGCGTATGACTTAATAAAGAAAAATTGTGATTTTGCAGTTCTATGGTATGAATGCATGTGTGATGAAAATGACAAGTATTATGAAAAAAAGTTTGACATCCCATACGACTTCATCGGTTTTTGAAAAATTTCTAAACAATAATACTTTTCATTGTTTCAGGGTTGCATTTTATTTCATGTGTGAGTGTTTATACTTTGTGTGATGGTGTAAACACAAACTGTCATATTAAATTAGATTTTTTGACAGTCGCAACAAAACTCATTATAGTTCTATCCCACAAAGTATTATGGAATACGTAAGACTTGTGAGATAATGTATTCTAGCCTTAAGTGACATTCCAGAAGTTGATAATGAGTCGTGTGAGCACTCCAGTTGGATTTTTCAGAACATAATTACCAATATCTGCAGCAAATTTGTTACCAGCGCGGGGGTACTGCGGTATTTTTAAAATGAAAAAGTACTGAAAAAGTACCAAAGTACTAAATTTTTCAACACTGGTATGTATACACATCGTTCGCTCTTTTTGAATTTTCATTTTGAATTTGCCCATAGCTGATCATTTTGTTACAAAAACTAGCATAACTAGTGGCGAAAAGCACATATTGACATACGATTTTACACATATTCGTTCTATATGACTAAAATTCATACTTATAAGCCTCAAGTAAGCTTAAAATCGTAATAAATAATGCTAGAGTTATAACTTTAAGTCTGTCAGTTTTATATGACTAGAAATTACACTGTTAAGTCCGCATTTACATTATACGATTTTTGTCGTTGTGATTCTTACCTTATAGGCAAGAGGGGAGAGTTGAATTAAAAGGGGTACACAAGCGAGTGTACTCTTCGATTCGTTTTGTTCGCTCATTCGTTCTCTCATTTAACAATTAAATGTATTAAAGTTTGGTGGCATCGAAAAAGTTGTAACGACAAAAATCGAACAATGTAAATATCAGACCGACTTCAAAGAAGAAACGACAATAATCGCAACGACAAAAATCGTATAGTGTAAATTGGGACTAACTTTCGTGAAGATGGGTCCAAAACTTTAAGGTGACCATACGTACTCTTTTTAAGAGGACAATCATCTATTATAACTGGCTGTCATCTATAAAATTTGTGTCCATAATCTGGAAATTTTTTCAGGCTAAAAAAACACTCAGTTGACGTACCAAACCAAATCCATCATAGGCGGTAAGGGTATTATGCTTTTTACCTGCTAGTATACCGATCAAAAACGATCTAGTCACGTCCGTCCGGCCGGCAAGCTGCTTTCCTCCAGGTTAACTATGTGCGCAAAGTACAGGTCGGAATCGATGCAACTTAATATTTACTCCTAAATTGTCATAAGGACAAAGCCTAATGCAAATGGTAAAAATCAGTTCAGAATTTTACAAAGTTCTTTTTTCTGCAATATAATTTTTTGTGACTTTTTACCATTTAATTATCTTGTTAATAGCCAAGTTAATAAATTCGGCGCAAAAATATTTTATTGCAAACCAAATCACCCCACCGAATCGGATCCGCACACAGAGAAAAAACATGTTTATATATGGTCACCTCCAACAGAACTATTTTTAAAGAAAATTTTAGATATATTATGTTTAATTTAATCATATTATTGTCACCGCCAACCATTGTTAAATAAGTCATCCATAAGTCATAAATTAAAAATAGTATTTTCCTCTTTTCCAAGAGCGATATGCTATGGTTGAAAACAAACCATATTATTATTGTTAAACAAATTTTAGTTATCATTAACCATGACATGTTCGGAGGCAACCATAATATGGTTATATCTTCTTGATGGAGGACTACTTTAACAAAAATATGGTTGTCGGTGGCAATAATATGATGAAATTAAACAAAATATGGTTAAAATATTCCTTAAAAAATAGTGTTTTTGGAGGTGACCATATTTAAAAATGTTTTTTTCTCTGGATGCATATTTTATTATACCTCCTTCTAAATATTGCTTTTGATAAAGTGAAATTTGACGACGATAACTTTTATAATATCTTCTATTCCATGGCAAAATTTTAAACAAGTGAAATATAACGTTTTTCCCATGAAAAATAAATATGACAACAATATCTTACTACAGTACTTTTCGCTTATAGTCACATCCCTTAGTTGCAGACAAAACGCGGACTATATCGCTAATTCGTTTATAATCAAGTTATGTGATTATATAAAATAAAAAGTTCATTTAAATTACAGGCTTATAGTTTTGCAACAGAGTTGTTAAAATAGTTTAAACAATAACAAGATATTTCATAACTGATACGAAAGGCAAAAACAAATTTTTTACGAGTAGAGAGTTGATGCCAAAAATTAAACGATTAAATTCTTTCTTTCTTTGTATGGATTGTGGGTTTCGAAAACTAAAAAGAACTTAGCAAATATTGCTAATGTGACTATATCGCCATTAATTAGCTTAACTTTTCTCTTTGATGACTGTTTGCTAGATGGCATATATTGCAAATGTGCTTATATCGCTAAATGGACTAAAACGTCAATACTTTATATCAAATTAACTTATAGTGCCATAATAAACAGATAAAATGGACTTGATAGCTAATGTGACTATAAGCGGTAGTGACTATAAACGAAAAGTACTGTAATATTAAATAAATATCTGAATTTAAGCAATTAAACATTTACAAGTTTATTAATGGGTAAATAAGAAAAAATATAATGTAAACAGAAATAAATTATTAAATTTAATTCATGTGAAGCAATAAAATTTGTAAAAACTGATAAGACAAGAGACAAAACGTCGAAAAAAAGTACCTTAATTTCTTAATGAATTTTCACCAGAAATTAATAATAAAATTTTAAGATTTTAAATGATAAGAACACTATTGTAATACAATATAAAAAGCTTAAAATCAGAACAATTTTTTTAGTAATATTGAGTCCATTAAAAGAAAAGTATTAAATCCGAAATTATTTAAAAAAAATGTACAAAATAACATCCATATTATGTTTAGCCTTGGCTGTGGCAAATGGAGAGGTGAGTACAAATTTAAGAAAAAAAAACCCGAACTATTTAAATTCCTTCTACTCAAAGGATTTCAAAATTTCAATATTTATGAAATCGATATATATTGTATTACAAGTATATAAAAAACGAAAAAATAAACCATCCTTTTATTATTTCATAATGCCAATAAACGATTTTTTTTTCTTGATCACATCAAATTCTCTATGTTTTTTTTAAAAGATCCAAAATGTGACCAGCCTAAGCTCTTATTATAACAACAATTCTGCAGCTCGTACGGATGATTATGTAAATCTGAACCGTCAACAGCATTCGAAAACGATAGAAAACTACGATTTACAAATGGAAAAATTTAGACAACTTTACGCAGGACGTCAAGATGTTATTAATATACAACTTGAAATGCTTGTTGATGGTCTAGTTCAGGCCGAAGAACGTTTAAATCCTCTGGAATTATTAAGTGATTACAGCAAAAGCTGTGTCACCCAATATCGTTCTTCGATACCGACAATAGCCTATACAAAAACCACAATTAACAATTGTGTTACTACTGCCAACAATCAGGTTAATAGTATGTTAAGTAGTCCCCTAAGTACTCGGAATTCTCTGCAAAATTATTACACCAACTATTTTGAAAAGGAGATTATAAACTGTGGCAAGAAATTCGATAATACAACAGCAAATTACACCATTTGTGTAACAAGTGTTGTAAGTATCTTTATAATTAAAATTGGTTTTGTATAAAATTACATTTTAAATACCTGTAATTTCAGACCTCAACTACTAACACCTATACCATTAGTAATCAAAAGACCTTCGGCAACCAAATGGATTCTGCCGAATGTTCCGCCAAAGCTAATATTAAGAGGGCTTTAGACTGCAGTTTTATCGCTCAGAACAGTACAATTTCTCTTATCGCTGAGGCCAATACCTTGATAAATAATTGTCTATTACGTATTGATGAGTGCAAGCCATGTACTAAATATGAATACAGTTGTCCTGACGTCTACAATATCGATTATTCTGAAGTGGATTACAAAAATAGAACTATGTTGAATCCATTTTATGGACGTGAATATCATACGGACTGTTTAATGTTAAACATTCTATAGGATGTTAAATTTCAATAATGAGACAATAAAAATTTTAATCTCGGATAAGCAACTGAATACAATTTAACTTTTTTTCCTTCTGTTGTAATTGTTTTTCGGATTGCCTTTGTTACTGTTTATGCATGAAACAATGAATTCAAGATTTTCAGTTTGTGGGCAGTAGTAAATGAGCGAAAACAACATCACACAAACACGTGTTTCAATGCAAATATTGTTGATTCTTCTTTTTTGACTGCTAAAAAATAGTTTTTTATTTATTTTCTATATTTTAAACCTACTTTTTTTTTAAGTTAAAAAGTAGTATAATAAAACAAGTGTATGGTATGTTTTGGATATTTTAAGGAATACCTTAGCAGGGCAATTTTTGCATTTTTAGCAGCTCTTATAAAAAAAACACGATGAGTAAATGTAAAAATCCGAAAAACTTCGTAATCCCGCCCACCGCTGGTGTAGGGCTATATAAATAGGGATCTATCTATGTTTGAAATTTCATTAAAATCGGTTTGATAGTTTCTGTGAGGCAAATTTTGCCCCCCATTACCCCTTGTGGTCCTATTTTTAAAAAACTGTATAGTTTATGTTTATGTTTATAAAAATCGGTTTGAGAGGCAGAAATTGCCCCTATCTGCCCACGTGATACTATTTTTTTAAAAAATGCATACCTTTTGTGTCCATATAGATATGGTTGTATATATGTTTTGATAGTTTCTGAGAGGAAGAAATTTCCCCCTATCTTCTCTCGTGGTGCTACGATTCCGCCCATTAGGGCTTGGTCCTTGTGTCAAATTTTATCAAATTATCTCCAAAATTGCGACCTGTAGTTTGCGCTGAAAGTTATATGGACAGCTAGCCAGCCAGCCAGCCGGACGGACATCGTTAGTTCGACTCAGAAATTGAGTCGATCGGTATACTTTAAATTGGGTATAGGACCAATAGTTTAAGGCGTTACACACAATAATATATGTATAAAAATGAAAACTGTTTGTCTGTTTGTTTGTTGGATTATAGACTCCTCAACTACGGAACCGATTTTCCTGAAATTTTTACAGTAACATCAAATGAGCCCCGAAAATAAAATGGGCAACTTATTTTTTCCATAGGGGCCAGGATGCCAATATTAAGTATTGCATATCTTAAGAGCCGCTGCATCCATTTTCTTGAATTGTTCGCAGGAGCATCTTTTGAGCCCTAAAATTTAAATAAGAAGTGGAAGTGGAACCCCCATAGGAAGCCAATGTTAAATATCGCAAATCTAAAGAACTGTTTGAGTAAGAATGTTCAAATTTAGTAGAAGTCACTCTCATGGTAAACTAGACCTTTTAAAATAAAGGGGGTTAGTGCAGGGAAAACAATACATTTTTACAGAAGCATCCTGTGAGTCAAAAAATAAAATATACTGCTTATTTTGTCGATAGAAGTAGGGGAGTAGTACCCCATAGGACGCAAATGTTGAATAAAACTTGTGACTTTATTTATGAAACAAGTGACTGATTCATCATCATCGTGCAGCCCAAACGGCTGAAGTTAGAGACATGAAATTTCGAGGATAAAATGGGTTAAATTACTTAGCATAAGGTATAAATATTTCTAAAATTCCAATTGGGCGTGGCACCTTCCAAACAAAGACAACATGAATAACTCGATATAAGGGGAACGGCTACAGAAAAGTTTTCAAATTTAAAACAAATAACTTTGCTATCAATACAAAACATCTGCCAAAAATTGGACTGGATTGGTGTAAATAACAGTGATCCGGAGAACGCTGAGAAGAAAAAAATTAAGATTTTATACAAATATTTAGCTTGGTTATCAATATACATCATTTATCAAAAATTGAGCTAGATTGGAGAAGTTGTACACTGATAGAAAAATGCATCTTCATATCTAACATCAGAATTGTGACATCAATGTTTTTACAAATGGCATCAATGATGAAAATTGTAACATCAATCCAATGACTAACGTCTTCGTAAAATTTTGTCATTTTTTACTTGTCATCTATTTTATGACTATAGTGACATCAATTCGATGCCACATTTTGTATATTATTAACATTATTTTAATGATTACAATGTATTATAAGAACCAAAAATTCCTATATTCTATTTTTTTTTTTTAATATTTAGTTAAATACATCAAATTTCAAAAGAAGAATGAATACGAAAACCATACGGGGCATAGTGTTGGTGTCTTATTATTGAGAGTTATGCTGTAAGCAAAGGTCGTTATTCAACAAACGTGAAACAAACATATGTAGCGGGTAAGTAAATAATAATATTCTCTCACTTTGACTTAAGTCAATTCCAATGACTGACTTAATGACAAACTGTCATTAAATTGATGCTAATGTGTCCTTTCTCCGATGTTACTGCGTCATCGCACTGAGGACATGTTCGTCATTTCTGTGATGCCGATGTGTCATCCCATTGATGACATAATTTCATTTTGACCCTGATGACACTTTGGCCAAGTGATGTTAAGGTTGACATCACCATGATGAAATGTGCCATGGGGTCAAAAAAGAAGACACTTGTCATAGTACTGATGTCAAAATACATCAGCGTTCTATCAGTGTACCTCCCATACAAAGACATTTTAGATGTCTTTATAACTGAGGAATGGTCACAGCAACAATAAGCTTGGTATTCTTTACAAAATATCTGACAAAAAGTCGGCTAGATTAGCGAAATGATTATGACACCTTCAATATAAGCACAACATAGGATTCTGTATATCAGTAGCACGGTAACAGTAAAGGTATTTGACTTTTTTTATTTCAATTGGGAAAGCGAAGCGCACCGGGAAAAGCTAGTATAATATAAAAAAATATGAAGAAAGTAACGGTACTATACCTTCAATTATTTGGCTAGGGAACAGTTCAGTAAATTGATAATCAGTAGAAAAAAATCATTACACGAATTAAAACGTCGCATGTTGATTTGAAAATTTTGTAAAAACAATCCTCATAAGAGAAAATATGAAAATTTTCGTCCCTTTTCTGAATTCAAAATAAGCTTTCAAAGGTTAAAAAAAGTTTAATAGAAAGCCACAATCTGGTAAATATATTTCTTACAATACAACCAAAATCGATTTATGTTGAAGGTAAACATTGCTGGATGTACTGCAAAATCTTACCGAGCGTTAGCAAATAAATGCAATGTTAAAGATAAAACGGCACAGAAATACGTAGCACATATGAGAGTATACTCAGAAAAAAATATTGCCGAATTATTTTTAAACAAGCGCTTGCTTGAAATTTTTTTTGATTTCTACAATTTTTTTTACTGATTCAATTAAAATTTTTATTTGATTTTTATTTAACCAACAAAAATGTGGACAACTATTCAAAAACATAATATACGCGTTATTGGTTTCAAGTTTTCATAATTTTGTATGAAATATTTAACGCTTTTTAATGTTGTAGTCTTTTCGCATTTTTTTATTAGATCGTAAGCAACATTTCTTTATGTGAAATATTAGAACTACAACAGTGATGTCAATTATGATTGTGTTGGTGAGATTACTCCCTGCAAATAAAATTGGACCACCTGACCCATTTTGATAAAATGGACTACTCCATGGACTAGTCCGATGTAATGCAAGCATGGACCATGCCATTGTTAAAAAGTGTTTGTAGTGAGCCGACATGTCTTCGTTTTTTAACGACATGCTTTCGTGTTTAAACGACTTCAAAACTAATCCTCTTGAGTATACCATGGAGTAGTTTTAAAACTACTCCTTACTGGTCCAAAGGTGGGTTATATACCATGGAGTAGTTTTAAAACTACTCCTTAGTGGTCCAAAGGTGGGTTATATGGTCCTCTCCTAGGACATCGTAATGTTAAATAGACCAGGTTTTTTCCATACGTTTGGGTTACTTTTGGACTAGTCCTGGTCCCTTATGGACTACTCTTTACACGCGTGTTTGGACTGGTCCTATTATTTGCAGGGCTCTTATCTCTTACATGCCCAGCGGGCGAAATATGCGGTTGCGAGGCCTATTGCGAGGCCTTATTAAAGACCTTTTCTAAGGGTCATCTATGTTTGATTAAATTGTTGGGAATCAGGTAAGATATTAAAACTTACAAAATACAATTTTCATGAAAGGGCGATGCAAACACCAGGGCCAGCATTATGCGAGGAACTATAGTTCATGCTTTCCATTCATTTTTCATCAGACCATTTAAAGTTAACTTACATTTAGTGCTATGAAGACTTAAAAGCAATAAATAATAATACAATTATCGAAAAATGTTGAGTTATGGACAGACACAATCAGTTATTATTTAAATAAATTTAATTTGGAACCTCAGAAACTTTGCTTATTTTTTGGAAAAATTGCGCAGTTCACAATATTTGAAGTCTTTTTACAACCTAATACAATTCTTTCCAATATTTTTCGTTTTTTGCTCAACATACCTTTGCGAATTCTAACAATGAAAATTCATTTGCTCATACTAATGCAAATATTAAGTTTATAAATATTCTGTAAGTATTTACCACCATTATAAAAAGAGAAGATTTTACTAGCCTATAATAAATACTTTTATTTACCAATAATATCTTCTAAATTTATATTGCAGTTTCGTAACAACAAAACATTTTTTAGGTTTGCGGATGTTAATTTATTGCGTTGTTTTGAGCAAATGTATTTCAAATCGGAAAATATTTGTTCGCAAAGATATGTTGAGGAGAAAAGCGACAAACGCAATTGGTACAGAAACAAAAATATTTTTACAATCACAAAATACCAACAAATTCTTGTGGCTTTTTCTTTTCTTAATAATTTCTGCATTTAGGTAGGTACGTCTTTTTAACGAAAGAAAAAGGGACCCTGTTACAGGCATCAACGAATTTTTTTCACGAACAAAACACATATCGTTAGCTTAAATGCAAAACAATTATTTTGAAAATTTGAAATTTTTGTTGATTAGGATTCACTTTACATATATATTTTTCAGTGTTGCCACTTTGTGGGTAATTACCCGAATTTGGTATAATTTTTACGGTCGTGGGTAGAGCGTGGGTAATATCTCTTAGGTGTAGTTCAGGTGTAATATCAAATTCTTACTTCAGATACCCAAATAAAATTAAGATTAGATTTCAATGATGACATTTATTTCTTTTTAAATATTGTTGCTAAAAAATGCACAGCCTGCTTAACCAAAGTCTCGGTTTGTTTTTAAGAAACGACTTCAATTATTAAACACACATATATTTTTAAATGTTTGGTAATGAATGATGGACCTTTAAATTTGGATAAAGATGCCTATCATAGTGATTTAGAACCTGAAGTTTATTAAAAAAATTTATTTAAACTAAAAACTTGCCTGGGGGAAGATATGTTTCCAATATTGCAATTTTATTTCCATCTTGCTACTTTTTAATGCTTAATTTGAAGAATATTTAACGCCCTTTACAGTTGTAAAACTGAATTACGAAAGGGACAGTTGTATAAAATAATTTATTTTTTAAGACCATGAAACTTAAAATGGTAGACAACACAACAAAAAAAGTTAATTTGAATCGCAGATTGATACACGGCATTACCATTTGAAACTCATTTAAAACAAGTAGGCACCGCACCGCGCCTGTCCTTGACGAAACGCATTGCAGACGTCCAATTTTGTTTCTCTTTTTCGAATAAAATGAACAATGTTGACCTCCAAGACACCGATTGTTGCTGGTTTATAAGCATTAACCAGTGACTTCACAGCCCTACGGAAAACAATCAATAAGTGTCACATCGCACGGCCTTGAAGTCTCATTGACAGTTTATTTTCTCTAAATCAACACATCGCCTTCATTTGTGAAAAAAAAGTTGCGTCATTTAAATCATGAAGTCACTTTTAAGTTGCGAAAATCGATGGCTAATTTTCAAAGTATATTTGGATGATTTGGTGGCGTTGTTCAAGCATGAATCTATTCATGATAATGTGCCCGATCAAAAAGTGAAAACAGTATGACAGTTCGTTTGACAGCTAACTTTTCGTAACCTAACCTTTTATTCCCTAGATATATGCAACCATTTTAGGAGTTTTATTTTATGTTTTTTAATTTTTTTTTAGGTCTTTCATGTTATTTTTGTTAATATAAATGAAATTAACAGTTTGACTAATATTGATCTTCTTTTAATGAGTTATTTGTGTTTTTGCTTCTTTGTAAATGTCTTTTTATTAAATAAAACTTCAATTTTATATCAGGTGTAATTTTATTTAAATCGGGTAATTTTGCTTCATCTCAAGTGTAATTTTGAATCTTGCTGGTGGTAACACTGATATTTTTGTAAAATTTTAAAATTCTATCTTAAAAAATAACCACAATTGCACAATTGTGCAAAGAAATGGAAATCCCTGTTTTAAAATCATTGTACAATGTCAAAAACAGAAATAAAACAAAACAAAAACATAGATACTAAATAAAATAAAAAAGATAATAAAACAAAAAAAAAGATGTACCTACATACAGTTATTGTATATTTATTTATATACATAAATATATTTAGAGGCCTCAAAACAGGCCTTGCAATATTTGCGATATTTCCCGCTGAATGAGAGTGTTTCTCAGTCAAGAATGATATAAAAAGAGATTACGCCATGCGCATGTTTTCCCGTTAGATGACGTAGCTTAACCCAAGCTAGGGTTACCCATTTTATTTATTTCCAAAATATTTAGGGCTATGTGTGTATTCTTGACTATTTTTATAAACTTGAGGTATTTTTTTATTAATTTGTTTTTTATTTTTTAACTTCAATATTTCGGTATCACGTTGTGTATCTTCTTCATAAAAATATTTTAGTTTTGATTTTTGATACAATTTTATAAAATTGAAACCCAAAAATTTAATTGAAAACTTACATACATGTGTATCAGTGTTGCCAGTGAAATTTCGAGAAAGATGCATTTTAGTTGCCAAAAAGATACACTTTTTCCCAAAAAGATACATATTGAAAAAAATTTGAAAATCTATTTATAACGTTTAACATTTATTAACAAACTCTTTTATTTCATATTTAATGAATATTGTAAAGAAAATGATCAGGTATGTTTTAGATTTCGACTCGAATTGAAATTGAAATATTTTTTGAATCCGCATAATTCATAAATTGGTGTTTGAAAAAACTTTAGTTGAACTAAAGATCACTGATTTGCTAACCGCAGCATGATAGCAAAGTCTTATATTTATTAAAAAATCGAGAAAGCCGTTAAGAATAACAGGAAAAAACGCTTCTTTCGCGAATATGGCTAAAATTCGCAAAAAATTGCAAACTTTCAAACAAATAATAAAATTAATTTGAAATCGCTAAATGGGTTAAAAAAACAAAATGTCGGAAAGAAACAAAAAAAATCCAAAAAGCGGAATTTTTAATATTTCGCCATAAAATTAATTTTAAGTCCCAAAAACAATAAGGAATGGCAAAAATTCGTTGAAAATTGCTAAATTAGTAGAAATTAGCAGAGTATACTTTTTATTATTAATTGTTTAAGCTGTAAGGAATTAGAAAACTTACAGGAATAAATCGCGTTTATCGCGAAGATGGCTAAAGTTCGCGAAACATTGCAAAATTTAAAACAAACTTAAAAAACTAGTTTAAGATCGCTTAATCGATTAAAAAAACAATTTGTCCGAAAATAACATAAAAAGTGTTAAAAAAAAATGAGCTATAATAACATCAAAATCAATGAAAAAATCGATTTTTAATTTTTGGTTAGTAAGGGCCTTTTGCAATTTAGTTAACGAAAATACCCAGATACCGTATTAATTCATTTGTATAATTATTTAAGTCATTAATATTAGGTATGTTTTAACTTTGGCGATTGATTATATCAAAAAGTTCATATAAATTTCCTGAAAATAAAAAAGATGTTCAAATTTCTTCAGAACAACTTTGCACTACTAGTAATCATCGATTTAGGTGGATACTATGTGTAAACATCCTTTATGCTTTCTTTCTTCATTATTAAAGCTGCTATCGTATAAGTACTAGGCCGGCAACGATGATCAGTCTTCTAATATTTTATTTCTGTACATTTTGCGAACAGATTCAGAAGATACGAAAAATGTCAGGATTATACATGGTACTGGAAGTCATCAAAAGATACGAAAAATGTATCTTTCGTATCCTAATGGCAACACTGATGTGTATTCAAATTAACTCCACATGATCGAAAAAATTTCTTTAACTTAAATAATAACATTTAACCTTATACATAATGCACTTTATATAACAAAAGAAAGAAATAAAATCAAGTAAACTAAGACAAAAAACCTAATCTATATTTTTAGTTCCTGATTTAGGCATTTGTATGTATATTAAATGTATGTATATTTGCCTTATTCACAAGAAATATTTTATGTTTATTATTACATATTTGACAAATTTCCTTCAGTTATCCGTCAAATAAGCGCTTAATAAACATTAAGGCCCGTTTTCACAACTTACCAATAGCTAAAAGTAGACTTTAACCGGCCTTATAAAAAGAGTACCATTATTAAAACTTTACTTTAACCTTAAGTGAGCGATAAAGTAGATTAAGGTTCATCCTACCTGGTAGGTTAAAGTAAAGTTGTAATAATGGAACACTTTTTATAAGGCCGATAAAATCCTACCTTTAGCTATCGGTAAGTTGTGAAAACGGGCCTAAATGTTTTTTTATGAGTAAGGCCGATCCAATGTGGGTTTTAATAATTTCCGGCATTACTAACATGTACATATGTTTTTGATAATTTTCTATATTCAAATTAATAATATTTAATTTAGTTTACACAATCTCTTGCAATTGTAATGAGAGCATTGTGTTTTTTTTTTTATCTAAAGGGCATTATTTATTCATGTAGAGTCTCGAAATATTGAAGTTAAAAAAGAAAAAACATATTAAAAAAAATACCTAAAACTCAAGAAGAGTAAAGAAAAATTCAAAAATTAGAAAACTTTTAATTATATTATTAAAATTAAAGATCATTATATACTGGATTTATTCCTAAATTTGTTCGAAACAATTTATATGTTATGTGAGACTTGGTAACCCTGCAACAAAAATCACTTTGACAATTCTCCAAAAATTAATTTATCATATTTCGTTATAGATCAAGAATATTGTGTTTCAATCTATTAAATATTGTGTAAAAAAATAATTATTATTATAATAACAGTGTGTGGAGGCTGCTTGAAAGCTTTAAGTGTAAAAAATTCTTGTTTAAAAATTTGAAGCAAATTGTAAACATGAAGTGCGCAGTGGGCAAATTCATGCGAAACGATAGAAAGAAATCAAGTGAGAAATTGTGTTCAAAACTAATTTTGTGCGTGTTTTTAATATATCTTATCTTAGATGTGTCCTTTTACACTTTCCCAGAAAACAATGAGCAACAAAAAAAGCTTTGGATAACATTTTGCAAACGGAAGGCCACCATAAAGATACTTAGGAAAAGAATTTGCTCATTACATTTTAAGCCGGACGATTTTGAAAGAAATTTTAAATTTGAAATGGGTAAGTTAGAAGTATATTGGTTTGCGCAGTTCTTTATTTAATAATTGTGTACAGGATGTAGTAATAGAGCAACTTTAAAATTGAAACCGGGAGCAGTTCCGACTATAGATGCCAGCGAAGAAGTGAAAAACTTTTTTTTAGATGTAGGATGTATTTTAGATTAAGATCGCTTAATGCGGAAATTAAACAAAATATAAGTAGTCGAAAAGAAAATAGACTAAAACATTAACGTAACAGATATTATATTTTAAATTATATTAATCTTTATTTGAAATTATTCTTAATTTTATATATTCTTTGAATATTTCACAATTTTTATTTAAAAAAAAAAAATCAACGAGTAATATAAAAAAAAATTAAGAAATTGTCCCACTGTCATGTTTAAATGTCAGACTGTTTCGTGACGTCATTTGACCCACCTGCGCATAACATTCAATTTTTGAGTTCGTGTTGTCGTAGTCTTTCTTCTATCATTCTTGTTTCTCAGTAAACAATTATATTTTACGCTCGCAAAATAAAAGAGCGTAAGCGTACATGTGAATTAATTTGCACAATTGTGCAAGGCGCTGACATCCCTGAACTACAACAAAAAACACATGCAGTCTATTTTTGGACGCTTTATAAAAGTACAGCAATAAGAAAAATGATAAAATAGCGTGACGAGGTTTGTAGTAAAAAGACAACAAAAAAAAAAAAAAAAAATGGCAGGTAAAATTTTTGGTTGGTTTCAAAGTTGGTAAAACAAACGAAATCCCGTATTAAATTTTTTCAAACTGTTTACTTATGCTGGGTACACACTATGCAACGCATTTACGCAATCTAGTGAATTAAATTCATTTTCATTCATTCTAGATTGCATCAACATTAAAACGCTTTGATATTTTGAGGTTGCATTAACACAGATTGCATGTAGATTGCACTGTGTGTACTCAGCATTGAATACATCAAATACAGAAATAGAATGATGGCGAAAAACATATCGAGTCGGTCTGCCGCCATTTTTGGTTACATTTCTTCTTCATTCGCAAAGGAAAGGATTCAGCAACAGTGAGTGATGAAGAAAAACATTGTGTGTATGAAAAAATAAGACTTCGTTCAAAAATTATTCCAACAAAAAAAAAAAAAAATGTGTCTCAAAGCCAGCCGGCCGCTCTGCTCTTCTTCATCTTCTCCAACAATGCTTGCTTGTGTGTGCGTCATTGCTTGTGCAAAAACTTTTTTGTTTGATTCAGCAAAATTATTTGTTTGAAATTTATATGAATTTCATTAACCTTTTGTTTAATTCAGTTAAATTATTTGTTTGAAAAAATCGGTGTTTTTTTCAATAAACAAAATGCAAATAAATTGTGTGAATATGAGAATTTTTTTATAGGACCGATTTCAGACAAAAAATTTTTTGATTCTACAAATTTTTTGTTTGAATTGGAAAAATAATTTTTTCTGTTTCTTTTCTCTGACTATAGTCAAATGTGCAAAGAAACCTGTTCCAGCTGTTAATTTCGATTTTTTAATACCTGATTAAAATTTTGTATTACTGCTAATGTTTCCGACTATATATTTTTCCTCAACGTTAACTGTTGAAACGAAAAGAGTTTAGCCTTAAACATTTTGTCCTCGAGAAAAAATCAATTTTCTTAGCTAATGAAAATCGTTTCAACGCTCTAGCGAGTTCCCCCCTTCCCCCTAAAAAAACAAAGCCCTTAACATTACAACCATTTTTTTAAACAACTATTCAAAAATATAATATACGCGTTATTGGTTTCAAGTTTTCATAATTTTGTATGAAATATTTAACGCTTTTTAATGTTGTAGTCTTTTCGCATTTTTTTATTTGATCGTAAGCAACATTTCTTTATGTGAAATATTAGAGCTACAACAAAAAACACATGCAGTCTATTTTTGGACGCTTTAAAAAAGTACAGCAATAAGAAAAATTATAAAATAGCGTGACGAGGTTTGTAGTAAAAAGACAACAAAAAAAAAAAAAAAAAAAAAATGGCAGGTAAAATTTTTGGTTGGTTTCAAAGTTGGTAAAACAAACGAAATCCCGTATTAAATTTTTTCAAACTGTTTACTTATGCTGGGTACACACTATGCAACGCATAGTATGCTGTATTTTACATGAACGGAAAAAGCCAAAGTTTCCAAATTAGGTACACACAATTAGGTTGTCAATACACACCATCCTACAAAATGTGGGCGGGATTGGAGAAGTGGGCGTGGTACCTCCCGTAGAAAAAATTTCAAAAACTTCATAAAAACCTGAATTTGTGCACTGCTATATGACCGATGGTTACACCTTATATATCAAAAGACCGGAAATCTTTAGTAGAAAATATTTTCTGAAAATTTCGGAAAAATCGGTTCAGATGCAAAAAAGTTATGGCCAAAATAAAATTTTTTTTTATTAAAATACCCATTTTCGGGAATCATAGATCTTCCCGAGTCCAAACTTTTTAAGTCAAGTAAATGGTAAATTTCTTCCTAAGCACGTCGGTATTTAAATCTTTCAAATCGTTTTAAAAATGGCTAAGCTATGATCAAAATACTGCAATCCCAAAAATTATTTTTTTTATACCCTTCACCGAAGGTAAAAGGGTATATATAACTTTGTCATTCCGTTTGTAATTTCTACAATATTGATCCTACACCGTATAAAGTAGATATATTCTGGGTCCTTATGAAAAGCGAAGTTCAAATCCGGTGAATTAAATTCATTTTCATTCATTCTAGATTGCATCAACATCAAAACGCTTTGATATTTTGAGGTTGCATTAACACAGATTGCATGTAGATTGCAGTGTGTATACCCAGCATTGAATACATCAAATACAGAAATAGAATGATGACGAAAAACATATCGAGTCGGTCTGCCGCCATTTTTGGTTACATTTCTTCTTCATTCGCAAAGGAAACGATTCAGCAACAGTGAGTGATGAAGAAAAACATTTGGGGGATTCACAAGGTGTCATAAAGTCATATGTCTTAAAATAATAACATGAAAAAATACGACTGTTGTGAACAACCCCTAATAATTTAGTATGCTATTTTGAATTTAAATCAGCTGATTTAAAACAAATATAAAAAATAAATAATTACCTAACATCAAAATATTTTTTAATTCTTTTCAATGAATCAATAAATTAAATTAGATTTTACCTGATTATTTTCCATTTTGCAGACGCACATCAGAAATAAATTTTATTTCGTTTTTTACCAAACAGCAGAGTCATAAGCCGATCTTATTTGACGCAGCAAGTGATTTGTTGCAAAAATTGGTAGCCGCAGGTCAAATTTTAATGTTAGCCGGATAAAATTATACCATCAACGGCGACGGCTATAAGAACTAACGCAGTACGGCTCAGCCGCTCAGCTCTGGTCTCTTCTGATTAATTACGACAGCACAATAAACATATCAAGCAACGTTCTATTAATTTAAAACACTTTTTGTTTACAAAGCAACAACAATATTTTTAAACCATTGTAAAATGTTAGAACATTATGACAATATAACATGATAGCACACCTTGTGAATACCCCAATTGTGTGTATGAAAAAATAAGACTTCGTTCAAAAATTATTCCAACAAAAAAAAAAAAAAAAAAATGTGTCTCAAAGCCAGCCGGCCGCTCTGCTCTGCTTCATCTTCTCCAACAATGCTTGCTTGTGTGTGCAACACTGATGTGTATTCAAATTAACTCCACATGATCGAAAAAATTTCTTTAACTTAAATAATAACATTTAACCTTATACATAATGCACTTTATATAACAAAAGAAAGAAATAAAATCAAGTAAACTAAGACAAAAAACCTAATCTATATTTTTAGTTCCTGATTTAGGCATTTGTATGTATATTAAATGTATGTATATTTGCCTTATTCACAAGAAATATTTTATGTTTATTATTACATATTTGACAAATTTCCTTCAGTTATCCGTCAAATAAGCGCTTAATAAACATTAAGGCCCGTTTTCACAACTTACCAATAGCTAAAAGTAGACTTTAACCGGCCTTATAAAAAGAGTACCATTATTAAAACTTTACTTTAACCTTAAGTGAGCGATAAAGTAGATTAAGGTTCATCCTACCTGGTAGGTTAAAGTAAAGTTGTAATAATGGAACACTTTTTATAAGGCCGATAAAATCCTACCTTTAGCTATCGGTAAGTTGTGAAAACGGGCCTAAATGTTTTTTTATGAGTAAGGCCGATCCAATGTGGGTTTTAATAATTTCCGGCATTACTAACATGTACATATGTTTTTGATAATTTTCTATATTCAAATTAATAATATTTAATTTAGTTTACACAATCTCTTGCAATTGTAATGAGAGCATTGTGTTTTTTTTTTTATCTAAAGGGCATTATTTATTCATGTAGAGTCTCGAAATATTGAAGTTAAAAAAGAAAAAACATATTAAAAAAAATACCTAAAACTCAAGAAGAGTAAAGAAAAATTCAAAAATTAGAAAACTTTTAATTATATTATTAAAATTAAAGATCATTATATACTGGATTTATTCCTAAATTTGTTCGAAACAATTTATATGTTATGTGAGACTTGGTAACCCTGCAACAAAAATCACTTTGACAATTCTCCAAAAATTAATTTATCATATTTCGTTATAGATCAAGAATATTGTGTTTCAATCTATTAAATATTGTGTAAAAAAATAATTATTATTATAATAACAGTGTGTGGAGGCTGCTTGAAAGCTTTAAGTGTAAAAAATTCTTGTTTAAAAATTTGAAGCAAATTGTAAACATGAAGTGCGCAGTGGGCAAATTCATGCGAAACGATAGAAAGAAATCAAGTGAGAAATTGTGTTCAAAACTAATTTTGTGCGTGTTTTTAATATATCTTATCTTAGATGTGTCCTTTTACACTTTCCCAGAAAACAATGAGCAACAAAAAAAGCTTTGGATAACATTTTGCAAACGGAAGGCCACCATAAAGATACTTAGGAAAAGAATTTGCTCATTACATTTTAAGCCGGACGATTTTGAAAGAAATTTTAAATTTGAAATGGGTAAGTTAGAAGTATATTGGTTTGCGCAGTTCTTTATTTAATAATTGTGTACAGGATGTAGTAATAGAGCAACTTTAAAATTGAAACCGGGAGCAGTTCCGACTATAGATGCCAGCGAAGAAGTGAAAAACTTTTTTTTAGATGTAGGATGTATTTTAGATTAAGATCGCTTAATGCGGAAATTAAACAAAATATAAGTAGTCGAAAAGAAAATAGACTAAAACATTAACGTAACAGATATTATATTTTAAATTATATTAATCTTTATTTGAAATTATTCTTAATTTTATATATTCTTTGAATATTTCACAATTTTTATTTAAAAAAAAAAAATCAACGAGTAATATAAAAAAAAATTAAGAAATTGTCCCACTGTCATGTTTAAATGTCAGACTGTTTCGTGACGTCATTTGACCCACCTGCGCATAACATTCAATTTTTGAGTTCGTGTTGTCGTAGTCTTTCTTCTATCATTCTTGTTTCTCAGTAAACAATTATATTTTACGCTCGCAAAATAAAAGAGCGTAAGCGTACATGTGAATTAATTTGCACAATTGTGCAAGGCGCTGACATCCCTGAACTACAACAAAAAACACATGCAGTCTATTTTTGGACGCTTTAAAAAAGTACAGCAATAAGAAAAATTATAAAATAGCGTGACGAGGTTTGTAGTAAAAAGACAACAAAAAAAAAAAAAAAAAAAAAATGGCAGGTAAAATTTTTGGTTGGTTTCAAAGTTGGTAAAACAAACGAAATCCCGTATTAAATTTTTTCAAACTGTTTACTTATGCTGGGTACACACTATGCAACGCATTTACGCAATCTAGTGAATTAAATTCATTTTCATTCATTCTAGATTGCATCAACATTAAAACGCTTTGATATTTTGAGGTTGCATTAACACAGATTGCATGTAGATTGCACTGTGTGTACTCAGCATTGAATACATCAAATACAGAAATAGAATGATGGCGAAAAACATATCGAGTCGGTCTGCCGCCATTTTTGGTTACATTTCTTCTTCATTCGCAAAGGAAAGGATTCAGCAACAGTGAGTGATGAAGAAAAACATTGTGTGTATGAAAAAATAAGACTTCGTTCAAAAATTATTCCAACAAAAAAAAAAAAAATGTGTCTCAAAGCCAGCCGGCCGCTCTGCTCTTCTTCATCTTCTCCAACAATGCTTGCTTGTGTGTGCGTCATTGCTTGTGCAAAAACTTTTTTGTTTGATTCAGCAAAATTATTTGTTTGCAATTTATATGAATTTCATTAACCTTTTGTTTAATTCAGTTAAATTATTTGTTTGAAAAAATCGGTGTTTTTTTCAATAAACAAAATGCAAATAAATTGTGTGAATATGAGAATTTTTTTATAGGACCGATTTCAGACAAAAAATTTTTTGATTCTACAAATTTTTTGTTTGAATTGGAAAAATAATTTTTTCTGTTTCTTTTCTCTGACTATAGTCAAATGTGCAAAGAAACCTGTTCCAGCTGTTAATTTCGATTTTTTAATACCTGATTAAAATTTTGTATTACTGCTAATGTTTCCGACTATATATTTTTCCTCAACGTTAACTGTTGAAACGAAAAGAGTTTAGCCTTAAACATTTTGTCCTCGAGAAAAAATCAATTTTCTTAGCTAATGAAAATCGTTTCAACGCTCTAGCGAGTTCCCCCCTTCCCCCTAAAAAAACAAAGCCCTTAACATTACAACCATTTTTTTAAACAACTATTCAAAAATATAATATACGCGTTATTGGTTTCAAGTTTTCATAATTTTGTATGAAATATTTAACGCTTTTTAATGTTGTAGTCTTTTCGCATTTTTTTATTTGATCGTAAGCAACATTTCTTTATGTGAAATATTAGAGCTACAACAAAAAACACATGCAGTCTATTTTTGGACGCTTTAAAAAAGTACAGCAATAAGAAAAATTATAAAATAGCGTGACGAGGTTTGTAGTAAAAAGACAACAAAAAAAAAAAAAAAAAAAAATGGCAGGTAAAATTTTTGGTTGGTTTCAAAGTTGGTAAAACAAACGAAATCCCGTATTAAATTTTTTCAAACTGTTTACTTATGCTGGGTACACACTATGCAACGCATAGTATGCTGTATTTTACATGAACGGAAAAAGCCAAAGTTTCCAAATTAGGTACACACAATTAGGTTGTCAATACACACCATCCTACAAAATGTGGGCGGGATTGGAGAAGTGGGCGTGGTACCTCCCGTAGAAAAAATTTCAAAAACTTCATAAAAACCTGAATTTGTGCACTGCTATATGACCGATGGTTACACCTTATATATCAAAAGACCGGAAATCTTTAGTAGAAAATATTTTCTGAAAATTTCGGAAAAATCGGTTCAGATGCAAAAAAGTTATGGCCAAAATAAAATTTTTTTTTATTAAAATACCCATTTTCGGGAATCATAGATCTTCCCGAGTCCAAACTTTTTAAGTCAAGTAAATGGTAAATTTCTTCCTAAGCACGTCGGTATTTAAATCTTTCAAATCGTTTTAAAAATGGCTAAGCTATGATCAAAATACTGCAATCCCAAAAATTATTTTTTTTATACCCTTCACCGAAGGTAAAAGGGTATATATAACTTTGTCATTCCGTTTGTAATTTCTACAATATTGATCCTACACCGTATAAAGTAGATATATTCTGGGTCCTTATGAAAAGCGAAGTTCAAATCCGGTGAATTAAATTCATTTTCATTCATTCTAGATTGCATCAACATCAAAACGCTTTGATATTTTGAGGTTGCATTAACACAGATTGCATGTAGATTGCAGTGTGTATACCCAGCATTGAATACATCAAATACAGAAATAGAATGATGACGAAAAACATATCGAGTCGGTCTGCCGCCATTTTTGGTTACATTTCTTCTTCATTCGCAAAGGAAACGATTCAGCAACAGTGAGTGATGAAGAAAAACATTTGGGGGATTCACAAGGTGTCATAAAGTCATATGTCTTAAAATAATAACATGAAAAAATACGACTGTTGTGAACAACCCCTAATAATTTAGTATGCTATTTTGAATTTAAATCAGCTGATTTAAAACAAATATAAAAAATAAATAATTACCTAACATCAAAATATTTTTTAATTCTTTTCAATGAATCAATAAATTAAATTAGATTTTACCTGATTATTTTCCATTTTGCAGACGCACATCAGAAATAAATTTTATTTCGTTTTTTACCAAACAGCAGAGTCATAAGCCGATCTTATTTGACGCAGCAAGTGATTTGTTGCAAAAATTGGTAGCCGCAGGTCAAATTTTAATGTTAGCCGGATAAAATTATACCATCAACGGCGACGGCTATAAGAACTAACGCAGTACGGCTCAGCCGCTCAGCTCTGGTCTCTTCTGATTAATTACGACAGCACAATAAACATATCAAGCAACGTTCTATTAATTTAAAACACTTTTTGTTTACAAAGCAACAACAATATTTTTAAACCATTGTAAAATGTTAGAACATTATGACAATATAACATGATAGCACACCTTGTGAATACCCCAATTGTGTGTATGAAAAAATAAGACTTCGTTCAAAAATTATTCCAACAAAAAAAAAAAAAAAAAAATGTGTCTCAAAGCCAGCCGGCCGCTCTGCTCTGCTTCATCTTCTCCAACAATGCTTGCTTGTGTGTGCGTCATTGCTTGTGCAAAAACTTTTTTGTTTGATTCAGCAAAATTATTTGTTTGAAATTTATATGAATTTCATTAACCTTTTGTTTAATTCAGTTAAATTATTTGTTTGAAAAAATCGGTGTTTTTTTCAATAAACAAAATGCAAATAAAAACAGAAGTAAAGGAATAACATGTTAAAAATAAATTAAAATAGATAATCATTCAAAGCAAATTTCGATCTACCAAAGGTTGAATACAATTTGGTTTAAGGATTGATGTTTGACTAATGACGTCAGCAGTCGTCGATGGCTGCGAGTGTTAAACGGCAAGCCCTCTGAGGAGATTGAGTGGTTGCAATCGAAACATGTCAGGCTAACCTGTCCGTAAACACCTGGGTTCGAGCCCAGATTGAGTCAAGAATGAAAAATTATCAATAAATTTTAATTAATTTTCATGTTGTAAAAATCCTTTCTTCATAAAAAATAATTTAATGAAAATTAAATTTAATGAACTTAAGCCTAATTAAAAATATTAAAAATTTGGATTAAAAACCATAAATAGTTCAATAAAATAACCACATACTAATAATTGTTAAAGCTAAGGCACGAGCTCTATGTTTGCATTTGTCCTTCAAGTTGTGCTGAAAAGGTCAACAAGAATAAGAAGGACAAAAAATGAAAAAACAAAAAATATGTACTTTGAACTTCAAGAAGAATTCTTGACAAAAGTACAAAAAAACAGAAGTAAAGGAATAACATGTTAAAAATAAATTAAAATAGATAATCATTCAAAGCAAATTTCGATCTACCAAAGGTTGAATACAATTTGGTTTAAGGATTGATGTTTGACTAATGACGTCAGCAGTCGTCGATGGCTGCGAGTGTTAAACGGCAAGCCCTCTGAGGAGATTGAGTGGTTGCAATCGAAACATGTCAGGGTAACCTGTCCGTAAACACCTGGGTTCGAGCCCAGATTGAGTCAAGAATGAAAAATTATCAATAAATTTTAATTAATTTTTATGTTGTAAAAATCCTTTCTTCATAAAAAATAATTTAATGAAAATTAAATTTAATGAACTTAAGCCTAATTAAAAATATTAAAAATTTGGATTAAAAACCATAAATAGTTCAATAAAATAACCACATACTAATAATTGTTAAAGCTAAGGCACGAGCTCTATGTTTGCATTTGTCCTTCAAGTTGTGCTGAAAAGGTCAACAAGAATAAGAAGGACCAAAAATGAAAAAACAAAAAATATGTAATTTGAACTTCAAGAAGAATTCTTGACAAAAGTACGAAAAAACAGAAGTAAAGGAATAACATGTTAAAAATAAATTAAAATAGATAATCATTCAAAGCAAATTTCGATCTACCAAAGGTTGAATACAATTTGGTTTAAGGATTGATGTTTGATTAATGACGTCAGCAGTCGTCGATGGCTGCGAGTGTTAAACGGCAAGCCCTCTGAGGAGATTGAGTGGTTGCAATCGAAACATGTCAGGGTAACCTGTCCGTAAACACCTGGGTTCGAGCCCAGATTGAGTCAAGAATGAAAAATTATCAATAAATTTTAATTAATTTTCATGTTGAAACTGGGAATTATTTCCTTCCGAAGGTAACTTTATATTATATTCAACATTTTTAATTTTTCGAATTTATTCTATGAGCTAAATTTCAGTTACGTATTTTATAAAGCTTTTTTGTAATAGTTCTATTCCTACAATTTTTCAGAAATGACTTTATACACTACCAGACTATTATATTGTATTTTCTTTTTACATAAGGAATAACATGTTAAAAATAAATTAGAATAGATAATCATCCAAAGCAAATTTCGATCTACCAAAGGTTGAATACAATTTGGTTTAAGGATTGATGTTTGACTAATGACGTCAGCAGTCGTCGATGGCTGCGAGTGTTAAACGGCAAGCCCTCTGAGGAGATTGAGTGGTTGCAATCGAAACATGTCAGGGTAACCTGTCCGTAAACACCTGGGTTCGAGCCCAGATTGAGTCAAGAATGAAAAATTATCAATAAATTTTAATTAATTTTCATGTTGAAACTGGGAATTATTTCCTTCCGAAGGTAACTTTATATTATATTCAACATTTTTAATTTTTCGAATTTATTCTATGAGCTAAATTTCAGTTATGTATTTTATAAAGCTTTTTTGTAATAGTTCTATTCCTACAATTTTTCAGAAATGACTTTATACACTACCAGACTATTATATTGTATTTTCTTTTTACATAAGGAATAACATGTTAAAAATAAATTAAAATAGATAATCATTCAAAGCAAATTTCGATCTACCAAAGGTTGAATACAATTTGGTTTAAGGATTGATGTTTGACTAATGACGTCAGCAGTCGTCGATGGCTGCGAGTGTTAAACGGCAAGCCCTCTGAGGAGATTGAGTGGTTGCAATCGAAACATGTCTGGGTAACCTGTCCGTAAACACCTGGGTTCGAGCCCAGATTGAGTCAAGAATGAAAAATTATCAATAAATTTTAATTAATTTTCATGTTGTAAAAATCCTTTCTTCATAAAAAAAATAATTTAATGAAAACAAAATGCAAATAAATTGTGTGAATATGAGAATTTTTTTATAGGACCGATTTCAGACAAAAAATTTTTTGATTCTACAAATTTTTTGTTTGAATTGGAAAAATAATTTTTTCTGTTTCTTTTCTCTGACTATAGTCAAATGTGCAAAGAAACCTGTTCCAGCTGTTAATTTCGATTTTTTAATACCTGATTAAAATTTTGTATTACTGCTAATGTTTCCGACTATATATTATTCCTCAACGTTAACTGTTGAAACGAAAAGAGTTTAGCCTTAAACATTTTGTCCTCGAGAAAAAATCAATTTTCTTAGCTAATGAAAATCGTTTCAACGCTCTAGCAGTTCCCCCCTTCCCCCTAAAAAAACAAAGCCCTTAACATTACAACCATTTTTTTTAAACATACAATTTTTTCCGAGTTAATACTCTTGAAAATCATTTAACTTTTTTACATATTTTATTATTTAATCAATATAAAGTGCATAATATATTTTTTTATATTTAAAATTTTATTAAACAATTATTGAATTACAATTTTTCTACACAATATTCAACAACAAACAACTTGTGTTGTTTCCACGTCCATAAAATGGATTAGGCATAGTTTGACTTTTAGGATCCACTTGAGATATCTTGACTACAAAGACGTCAGAACAACTGTTTTCACATGGTTTGCATTCACCAATGCCTGAGATACAATTATTAATTAAAACATTTGCCTCGGCGATTTGGGAAATTGTTCGACTTTGATGATAAAAACTGCAGTCTAAAGCGGTCTTAATAATGGCGTTGCCCGAACAATCAGCAGCATCCATTTGAATACCAAAGGTCTTTTGATTACTTATGGTGTAGGTGTTAGTATTTGAGATCTAAAACGATTAAATAATTATGAAGTGAAAACACACTTAAATTTAAAAGATACTTACCACAGTCGTCACACAAACGGTGTAATTTGATGTTTTATTATTAAATTTCGTGCCACATGCTTTAACCTCCTTTTCAAAATAATTTAAGTAATAAGTTTCCAGAGAGTTTTTGGTACTACGCGCGCTACTTAATAAAGTATTAACCTGATTGCTGGCTGTAGTAGCACAAGCGGTTATTGCGGTTTTTGTAGTGGCTACTGTGGGTATGGAAACACGATATTTGGTGACACAGCCTTTTCTGAAACCGCTTAATAGTTCCATAGGATTTAAATATTCTTCGGCCTGAACAATACTTTTAAGAGTCATACCAAGTTGAATTTTTATAATATCAAGACGCTCACTGAAAAGCTGTATATATTTTTCTATTTGAAAATCATAATTTTGTACAGTTTGAGCATACTGTTGGCGGTTAAGATTTATATAATCACCGGTACGGTCTTCAGAGTTGCTTGTACTTAGGCCGATCACATTTTTGTTCTAAAACAAATATAAAAAATTAGTCAAAGTAATTTTTGGGAATACTAAGTTTTAATTTAAAAGATTTTGTTAAGCACGGAATGCAAAAAGCCACATGCGCATGTGATTCTGACGTACTTTTGACGTCACCACAAAGTCACAATGACCATTGCGTGTTGTGCTTTTTACATTCCGCTACATTCCCCGCTACAATTGGTTGGAATTCTTCCAAAATTAATTGTAGTTGTAAGTAGGTAAAGAAAAAACAAAATGAAAACAAAAATAACTTGCAAAAGAATGTTGCCAGTTAAGTTTTTTAAGCCGTGCACTTGAAAGTTTATTATCAAAGTAATTTTTGATAAAAACACTGAAATTTATTGTTGAAGGGAATGTAAGAAGAGATAAACTGTTGTTGTTTTTGTTTAAGCTTTAATATTGTTACAAGTAAAGCTGTTGCTTACAATTCTTATTCGCTTAACTTTTTTGTTTGTTGAATATCTTTAGTTTTTCTAAAACTTTGGATGAAGTTTCCCGACGATCTGGCCTAAGCAACCAGTGAAATGCGCATAGGAAAAGCTTATCTCGTAACAATAAATTTCAGTGTTTTTATCAAGAATAAAAATTGGGAATTAAACACGACTAACAAAATCTTATAAATTAATAAAAAAAAAAAAATTATAGAAAATGTGTAATTAAAATAATTTTGTTATTACAAAAATTAAATAATATGTATATATAGTTAAGCTTAGTTTTATAATTTGAAAGACTTAGGTAAAACAATAATGTGCCTAAGCTTGCTTATGCAAATGAGCGAATACATGCAAATTATATGAGGCAAACCATATTGAACTAAAAGAAACTTTTTGCTTAGTTTAATGAAACTGTCATTTGCTTAAGCAACGTGCTAAATATAATCCCACATTCCGTACGGAATCAAATGTTTTTTTTCTATTTTGTTTTCTAAAGTACATTTGAGAGACTTTTTGTTAATTTTTGACAGTTGGTTAAGCAAGGCTATGCAATATTGCCAGTAAAATGTCCTAAAAATGTCTTTTTGTTTAACAGCGTTGCTAGAAAAAGAATTGTCCGCCTATGATAAGACAACAATATTGTTAGATACCTGACAAAAGTGTGAACACTCTTATGGCGATTTCTTTTCTGAGAAAAATATGTTACAGTATATACATGTAACATTTTCTAATGTTACCTAGAATCACTCGAAGTGTTACATGTTGTGCAATTTCAATAGAACACAATTAGTGCTTTTATTTACAACTATTACACTTTCATCATTAATGTACTTAATGAGCGATTTTTAAAGCTATTTAAGTGGTTTATGCACGCTATTACGGGTTGGAAACAAATATTAACATCACTAATGGCTTATAAAAATTAAAACGATTATAATATAAATAGATTTTATTTGATGTTGATTTGTAAATATTTTTATATTTTGTTTTAAAACAAATTTTTTACAAAATTATGAGGGGAATGAATTATGACAAACAAAATAAAACATTTGTTGTACAAACAAGTAGTAAGTACCAAAGTTGTAGAACAGGGCAGTATGAACAACTTAAGTTAAAGTAAGGATAAAATATGCAACATGTTTTGCATGTTTTTCATCAACATATTCACAAAAGAACTTGAAAATTTTTCCCACAGTTTTATTTTTTGGACAAACGAACACAAAAATGTAGAACATGTAACATTTATGCAACATTTTTCTCAGAAAAGAAATCGCCATTAGTTGCAATTGACAGATAATTATCAAACGTTGAAAGCTTATCTTTTATTGTCAGATGTGCGAAGTATATGCATCATTGTCCGAGACCTTTTTCTATTCGCAACGCTGCAAATACATGCGTATCAGGGATGGAAATGAGCTTTGTTTTATTTAACATTCATTTTTATTTTGTTTTTTTCCTTGTTTTGATTTTTTTGAGAACTAGTTCAGATAAACTAACGATGATTGTTATCAAAATTGGAGATGATAGTACATTTTACCTGTTTCGCAGCATGTTTCAAAATGAAACGACCTGTTTCGCTCTCAAAATTTTGTATGGCAAAACATGTGGTTTTAATCATGTTTGGGGAGCGAAACACGAATGGGAGAGCGAAACACGAATATTGCTGTCCGTGTGAACATGGTTTTAGTTTTGAGACTATGACCAATTTTATATTTTTTTGCTCATCTGTTGATATTTATATTTGGAAAAAACACTTTTTTATTATGAAATTATTTTTTTTTACTCAAGTCCATATACCCGGATATAGGTGGGCCAGTATGTATCTCCTAGTAATGTACCTCCTAAATCGCTTAACTTCCTGTTTTTCAAAACAAAATAAAAATTTTCGCTTGGAAATTTATATTGAAACAACAATGAAAAACTCAAATTTGTTTTTGTTTTCAATATAAATTTCTAAGCGAAAATTTTTATTTTATTTTGAAAAAACAGGCAGTAAGAGTTTTTGCTAAAACTCCGGATCTAGAAAGATTGTGCAAATCTGCGACGGTTGACATCTACACTGCTGTTTTATGTCGAAGACATTGAGGAGCTATGAGCCACCAAAGTCGAGACACCCCAAGAACGTATACCGAAGTTTAGGTGAACTTGGTGTAATTTTAATGCAAATTTCTAAATTGACTACATAATCAAAGAATGTTTTTGTGTTGGTACTGGAAATTTATGTTTTCATGTTCATATAATAATTATAGCATTAATATTATAATAATTATTTATTATAACTAAAAGTATTTAAATTTTGTCCTCCATATCGTGATTTAATTGACATTTTAGAGTACACAATGTTGGAATTTTTAGGATGTTGACAAAATAGGGTGCTGAAGTTATCCCGATCACATTGTGTTTTTATGACCACTTGAAATATTCGTAAATATATTCAGCTACAAAATAGCATTAAAAAATTTTAATTTTCTTTGAAAATATAAAGAAAAACGGAAAAAATTGACTGGCCACACATGTACTTGGGTATCAGTCTCGTAGAAAAAGTTGAGTATAAGGACTAGGGTTAAAGATAACCACTAATGTATCAAAGAAAAAAAAGTACAACTGCACTAAAGTTTCCATCCCTGATATGCATGAATGAAAAGAAAAACAAAAAACTTAATTTTGCAAAATTAAAATTAATTTGAATAAAAATCAATTAAACAACAAAAAAAAAGGAAAAAAATCTATTGCTATTGCTTTTTTCCTTAAATAACAGTATTTCCATATTTACAAGCAATTTTCATTTTCATACAATGTCTTAAGGTAGATCTGGCAATTCTTACCATGCAATTAGCTGACTACCGTGTGAACTGACAATTTCAGCTGGTAGTTATAATCGACTGAAGGTCTGGAAATATGCTGAAAATATACTGCCAAAGGAAATATTGCCACCAATACTAAATTGCATAAGCTTCGCACATCTGACAAAAAAAAATAAGCTTAAAACGACTGACAATGGTCTGCCAATGGCAACAAAGAGTGTTCAGACTATTCACAGATATTTAATAACATTGTTATCTTACAAAGGACTGATAATGCTTTTTCTGATAACGTTGTCAAAAAAAAAAAAAATGCCAGTTCACACGGTTTCAAGATATTTTTTAAGCACATTTTTCTGACAATATCGTTAGATCTGCCCACCGTCTGAACGAAGCTTTAAGTCCTTTGAAAAGGCATTTCAATTACTCACCTGTCCTTTCGCCACAGCCAAAAGTAAACATAAAGTTGTTAATACCTTGTACATTTTTTAAATAACTAACTATTCTTTTCAGTAGACTCAATTTCACTGAAGATAAGTTCTAACTTCGAGCTTTTTATATCAGAAAGTTATTCTTATTTTACTTTTCTGTAGAAAATTCTTTTTCTTTGATGTTGTGTTTGTTGTCTAATTAGGTTAAGCAAATGTTTGCTTCATTAGAATTGGGCTAAACAATTTATTTCTATTTACATATTTATTTTGTTTTATTTCATGTTTATAAATTCGCAAGTGTTTAATTATTTGTGTGTTTTAATATTTATTTAATATTAAAGAGTATTATTATCAAATTTTTTGGTACCAATTTTTGTTTGTGGTTTTCCTGTTCTTTATTTCCAATTTAGAAATTCGCAAGTGTGTTATTTTTTGAATATTTATTTAATAATAATACGGTATAACTATTAAAATTTTTTGTTTTAAACTTTTGATTGCAGGTCTCTTCTACATTAGAAAAGTTTTATATTTCGCCGTTTTCACAGTGGAAGATTTTGGAAGTATTAGGTTAATACTTTGTTAAGAGCGCCCTTGAAAATTATTCGTTATAATGAAAAAATCTAAGGTGGATCCAGAAAGCGAAACTATGCCTAATTCATTTTATGGACGTAAAAACAACCCAGGTTGTTTATTGCCAAATTTTGAAAAGAAAAATTGCATTCAATAATTTTTTAATAAAAATTTAAAGCTTTATTTGGTGTTAATTATCAAAAAATATAATTTTTCCTTTATTTGGTTAAAATAACAAAATTTAAAATAAAAAGTTGATTTTCAAGAGATGTTTTTTGGACGGGTTAAGTATTAACTCGAAAAAATGGAGTAAGAAGAAATGTTTGTAATGTTGTGGGGTTTGTATTTTGGGTGTAATCGTCAAAACCGTTGAACCGGTTATTATAAAATTAGCTAAGAAAATCGATTTTTACGCGAGGGCAAAATGTTCAAAGCTGAATTCTTTTTGCTTTAGAAGTTATTCACAGTAATGCCATAATTTTTTTGTATGTATTTCTTTAAACATGTGGCTTTTTCTTTTAATACTTTCATAAGGACAATTGTAGATAGAAAGGTAACAATTTTATTAACGTATGTTTTAAAAATTTTACCCATAACTTTGGCCCAGAAGTAGATTTAATGGGCTAAAAAGGGTAACACTATTAGGAAAGAGTTTTTAACTATAGTATGCAAAAATTAAAGCAGAATTTAAATAAAATAGAAAATGCAGTTTGAATATTTATATTAAACAGAAAAATATAAATCTTATGATTTCCCCCGTTTGGGGGTAGGGACTTTTTAGGAATTTGTTTAAACAAAACAATGCAATTTTGCTATTACATAGCAGCTTATTTAAATATGAAAAAAAACTACAAATTAAGTGAATAATAAATATAATACGACACTATAACTCAGAATATAATTCAAGAAACAAGGGACTGAATATTTGTTTATAAACATAATTCATTGGAAACGTGTTCCTAATTACGTAAGAAGCAGGAACAATTTCAAAAAGATTATTTCTCCAAATTCTGAAAGACCTATCAATCCTGAAACCAAAGCTATACTAGTTTTCAAGAACTGTAAGTATGTAATTATTATTTTTGAAATTTTGAAGGACAAAAAGCAACCACAAAAAAATAAGTATATATTAGTCACCTTAAATGCAAAAAGGGCGTAACAACACTTTTTTTAATTTTAAACGGACATGAAATTTAGTCTAGTGCATTGTAATCAATCAAAAACTCGATTTTACATTTTTTTTGTTACTACGCCCTTTTGAATTTAAGGTGACGATATGTACATGCAAAATGTTGAAATTCGATAACTGCGTCACATATTTTTCACAATACATATACATACATATATACATATTATGTGGTGAAAATTTGAGCCAACTCAGATATTTCTAAACTGTGCCACACGCAGGTAAAAAGGTCACATTCGCCATTTTTCCCCAAAAACATCCTGTAAATTTTTATTTTTTATAATTTGCAAACAAAAAATTATTTGAAAAGTTACTTTTTATTTCTCCGATGTATTAAAATATTTAACCCTTGAAATGTGTTGGGTCAAAAATGAACTGACATTTACATTTTCACCAGATTTGTCTAATATAAATGCAGTTTTATTCAATTTGAATATATGATTTAAGCAGGTCCTTGTTTAGGAAAATAAAACTTATAGTAAAAATAATTTCATTAACAGGACAAAACTAAATATTACTATATAAAATCGAATTTTATAACTTGAATTCGGCGAATAAATCTTTCGAAGAAAAGTTTTTGATATATTGTTGTCTATACACAGAACCAATTCTCGACTTTGTGAGATCTAATGAGTTTTAAATTTTACATTACAGTTTGTATTCAAACTATCACACATGAAATAATACCATTATTTGGTTTTGTTAAAATGCAGGGTTGCACCAAATGAAAAGTATTATTGTTTCGAAAAATTTAAAAATGCGATGATGTATTGTATGGGATGCCAATTATTTTTTCGTAATATGTACTTGTCATTTTCATAACACATTGCATTCACACCGTCACACTTATACATATCAGATTTTGGGATGTATTAATACAAGGTATAACAGTTTTAAGTAGCCTTAAGTATTTTGAAGTTGTGCTCCGTTTTTATTAAAAAATTATCGCTTAAATGATAGCTGGGCACAACCTAAAATAAAATGTTTGTACACTAATACAAATGCTCTTATTTGTATTTATATTTTGTAGAAACAAATTCTTTAACGCGTACGGGGCTTAAAATGATCAAATCGAGAAAAGTACACATATTTTTTATTTTCTTTCATAACAACAATTAAAATAATTTGTATTTATCATATTAAATTATCTATACTTAAATAAATATAAAAAAGCAATAATTAAAAACAGAAATTCTTTAGACCGTACCGATGATTATATAAATCTTAACCATCAACAGTATCCGCAAAATTTTACAAAATAATGATTTTAAAATTAATCCTTTGGGGAAAACTAAGTAATTTCACCAAATATAGTTCCTAAATACCGTCGGTAGCCCAATACATAAACGAATTTGTTATGTATTTTTCACTACTGGTACACACAGAAAAAAATCAATGTAAATTCGTTCAAAACAAGGTTGATTTTAAATTTTTCAGTAGTGATTTTGCTTCATTGTTGTTTCATGTTAATTTAACATGATTTTACAATAACTTGCAAACATCATTTTTTCCTTTTAAAATAACTATAATTCATGTTAATTTAACATTGCAGTAAAGTAAAAACAAAATGTCATTTACATTGAAATAACTATCCGAATCACGTTGAATGAAAGTTATTTCAATTTGAAACAACGTGAATTTCATGTAGAATCAAATTGGTTGGAGTGTGATATAACAGTGTGAAGACAACATATGCATTTACTTAAGAATAATTTAAAACACTTACCCCTGTAACACATGTTTCACTTATTTTGTATATCCTTTGTTAACAGAAGCATCAGCAGAATGGCCCGATATGGTTTTCGTCATCATTCTACTTTGAAAACTTGATGTACTATTTAACTTAATAATTTTAATTAAAAGAATACGGGAATTGTCTTCCTTTTATAACATACTTTAAACATGAAAATACAAAAATGTACATACTTAAGTATGTATGCATGTTAATTTAACAAGATAAGCTTTTGATTTTAATATGAAACAGATTTTTATGGATTCAATATTGAACAATGTTATTTTAACAGTGAATAATATTAAATAAACGTGACTTAAGGTTATTTTAATATTTTTCATTTAAAATTAATATGAAATAATGATAAATTTAAATAAAGGGCATACTTTTGCAGAAATTTACCATGGTTCTCAATCAACATTTCGCCATGTTGTTTTAACATTGGTATTTTTTTCTGTGTGTATTCTAATCAGTTTTTGCGTTTTTGATATTTTCGATTTTTCTAATTTTCCGACTTTTCCAAGGGATTTTCTCCCGAAAATACGAACGACTGACAAAAAATTTTGCAGAAATCGGCCCAGCCGTTCTCATTTTATGAGTAACTATACATTTTTTACACCATTTTTATATACATACTAGCTGATAAAAATTTCGTGAAAATCCCCAGGGGATTTTTTGGGGAAAAGCACTTTTTTCGCTGGGGATTTTTGGGGATATTCTATTCTATTATTATAAATTTAATTTTTGCAATGGCAAGACCGATTTGGTCAAGATGTGGGTGCAAATTTTAGTCTTTTTTGCGGCTTTTAACTATTTCAAGAACTTGTTGAAATAGGGTTAAATATGCTTTTTGTACCAACTAGCATTTCTTCTGTTGAACTAGATTTTTTATGTAATGAATACAACCAAATTCAATATTTGCAAAAAAATACAATATGAGTTATTAGGAGCTCTTCTTAGAATAAATACACACTTTAAAATAATGCAGCATGCTGTGACAAATTTATTCGATTATCTCAAATGCACTTTTAAAACAAACAATATGTAAAACAAAATTGCATTGGCTTATGAATTAGAAGATTATGGATTCCCTAGTTTGGGAAATGATAAATATGTATTGACACATAATTATTTTCCTATACATGTGTACATATTTTAGATTTTACGTAGAACCAAGGAATAAATAACATTAGTTTTAATTATATTACACAAATATTTAAATAAATCGATGTATGCATATTTTCCCATTGACATAATATTATGTATTTTATTTTTAAGAAAATGTGGGGATAAGAAAATGGCTATTTTGGGGATGAAAAATCACAAATTGGGGATAAAGCTTAAAATAAAACTGGGAACTCTGGTCAAATGGAGCAGAGCACTCTTTCCTTTATGCAACAGGAGTTACAGAACTAAACCAAAACAGATTTTTAACCAAAATAATATTTTTTTTTATAACGCCATCTTTATCTGATGATTAAATTATTAATTTCAGCACAGATCCCAACTTCTGATTATATTTTTGATAGCGCCATCTATCAGTGATATTTAAAAAATATTTCAAACACTACAAATACACTACTTAAGAGAGCAGAAAGGAAAATAAAAAAAAAATGGAAGCAAACAAGTGGTTTCATGGCAAATTGTAACCAACTTTTCAACACTTTTTTCACTATAAATTTATTATCAAGGCCCATTGAAAAGGTCTGCGCTAGAAGCCTGATGATCATTGTTTTCGTTCCCTGTAGTAAATAAAATAGTCAGTTGCAAAAAACACTAACTATAAATTAACTTTTTTTTAAATGACTACAAATTGGTTTAAATCTCATGCAGATATCAACCAAAAAGGCACACGTAAAACTCAAATAAAATCAAAATAAGTAAAACAAGCATGCCATGAAGTCAAATGAAAAAAAATATATACAAACATTTTAAAATAATTAAAAAATGAAACAATACAAATCTGTTTATGTACTAGCAATTATGTGGCGTATTTATTTCAGGACTATTATACATCATCATTTCGGGCAGTTTAATGCAAAATTTTCATAAATATTTATTTCTATAACAAAATATATAAAGATATACATACATACATATGTATGCATGTTCATATGTACATATATTTTTTGACAAAAATTATTTAAAAAATAAATAATTTATTATAAACTGACAATACTTTTAATTAATTACAAATAGGTTAAAAAATAAGTAGTAAGTAGTCAGTTAAAAAGTCATGCAAAGATGGCCAATTGACTACTGCCTATGACATGCCTATGTTTAAATAATGAGTCGTCGACAAGGAAAAAAGTCACTTAATCAACTAGATGTGGTTATAAAAAAACCAGTTTGAAGTTAGTTATAAATGTGTTTGACTTCCTACAGGGATTCTTTTGAACTTTCAAATCTTGTTTACATACACATTTTTTCCTTTTGCTTTGTATATGTGGTAGTAAGTTTTTGACAGCTTAAAAGAAAAAGTTTTTTGTTTTTGTACAAGTAAGCAGACCTGATAGATGGGCTTTGTTTATTATTTTCTCAAATATTTTTTATATAACGACAAAATATAGACATTTAGTTTAATTTTTATATAAATCTTATTACAGAATACGCGTTTATTATCCAATAATTAGTTAATTAAAATCACACCAAACGACCACGACTTCTTTACCGTAACGACTAAAAACACGTACTAAATGACAAACAAAAAATGCAATTAAGAAGTTGCTCTTTGTTGTTGGTATAATAGTTAATTGTTATTTCTCTACTATTGTTCTTGTTGTTGATTGGGTACAAAAAAGAAAATAAGTAAATAAGATTTTTAAGTAAACTGAAGCACTCGTCCCTTTATGCCACAGATATTACAGAACTCAACCAACACAGAATTTAAACTACAAAATTGTTTCATGCCGCCATCTTTATTTGATATGTTAATTAAAAATAAAAGCACAGGCACCAACCTCTTTTAATTTATTTTATGATGGCTCCATCAATAAGTGATATTCTTAGATACTTTACTGCACTAACAATTAAAAAGAAAAAGCACAAAAGAAAATAAAAAATGCAAGCAACCAAGTAGTTTCATGGAAAATTGTAACAAACTTTTAACACTTTTTTCACTATAAATTTATTATTTTCTTAAATATTTTTTATATAACCACAAAATATAGACATTTAGTTTAATTTTTATATAAATCTTATTACAGAATACGCGTTTATTATCCGATAAATTATTAATTAAAATCACACCAAACGACCACGACTTCTTTACCGTAACGACTAAAAACACGTACTTAATGACAAACAAAAAATGCAATTAAGAAGTTGCTCTTTGTTGTTGGTATAATAGTTAATTGTTATTTCTCTACTATGTATTGTTCTTGTTGTTGATTGGGTACAAAAAAGAATATATGTAAGTAAATAAGATTTTTAAGTAAACTGGAGCACTCGTCCCTTTATGCCACAGATATTACAGAACTCAACTAACACAGAATTTAAACTACAAAATTGTTTCATGCCGCCATCTTTATTTGATATTTTAAATAAAAATAAAAGCACAGGCACCAACCTCTTTTAATTTATTTCATGATGGCTCCATCTATAAGTGATATTCTTAGATACATTACTGCACTAACAATTAAAAAGAGAAAGCACAAAAGAAAATAAAAAAAAATGCAAGCAAACAAGTGGTTTCATGGCAAATTGTAACCAACTTTTCAGCACTTTTTTCACTATACATTTAATATTTTTTTAAATATTTTTTATATAACCACAAAATATAGACATTTAGTTTAATTTTTATATAAATCTTATTACAGAATACGCGTTTATTATCCGATAAATTATTAATTAAAATCACACCAAACGACCACGACTTCTTTACCGTAACGACTAAAAACACGTACTAAATGACAACCAACAAGTAAGAGTGCTATATTCCGCTGTGCCGCTCTTATATACCCTTCACCATTGTGCGAGTAGAATAGAGAGCAACTAAATAATTTTTACATATACATATACATACATATTTACAATACTTACAACTTCATTATACATAATTGAAATTTAAAAAGCGATAACTGGTAAATATTTTTTATTATGAAATAATAAAGAAGGGTGATAACGAAAATCATACTGGGCATTATGCTAGTATATGTAAACAAATACGAAGGGTGGTGAGGGGATAGGAAGAAGAGACGACAACCGGATTTGAACTTCGCTTTACATAAGGACCCAGAATATATATACTTTATAGGGTGTAGGACCTTCGGTGAAGGGTATAAAAAACAATCTTAATTATAAAAAAGAGTAATTTTTTGGGATTTCAGTATTTTGGTCATAACTCTGCTATTTCTTAACCGATTTGACAGATTTATATACCGACGTGTTAAAGAAGAAATTTTCCAGTTATTTTAGCTATAAAACGTGGACTCGGGAAGATCTATGGTTCCTGAAAATGGGTATTTTTCAAAAAAAAATAATATTTTGGTCATAACTTTTTCGTATCTGAACCGATTTTCCCGAGTTTTTCAGAAAATATTTTCTATTAAAAATTCTGATATATAAGGCGTAACCATAGGTCATATTACAGTCAAAAAATTCAGGTTTTTATACAATTTTTAATACTTTTTGTATGAGAGGTACCACGCCTACTTCTCCAATCCCGCCCACATTTTGTAGGATGGTGTATATTTATAACCTAAATGTTTGTACCTAATTTTAAAGCTTTGGCTCTTGCCGTTCTCCAGATATACAGAAAAAAGTAATACAAATACAACAACCAGAAGGGATTTTTTGGAAAAATTAGAGGCAGTCGTGTTTTTTTGGTCATATCTCAGCCATTGTTGGTCCGATCTGGCTGAATTTCAATAGCAAAAAATGGTGGACTATATGTGACATAAATGTAAAACAACGTAGCCGCTATCATGTCTGGAGTCTCCGGAAAACACATATCAAACGTAAGACGGACAGATGGACGGACGGACGGATATCGTTAAATCAACTTCTCTCCTCATAAGGACCCAGAATATATATACTTTATAGGGTCTAAGATCAATATTGTAGAAATTACAAACGGAATGACAAACTTATATATACCCTTTTCCACCTGTGGTGAAGGGTATAAAAAGAGGAAATGCAATTAAGGGCTTGCTCTTTGTTGTTGGTATTATATGAAGTAACTTGAGGGTTACACGATCAAGTTTTGGCTATCAAGTTTTAATACACTCACACCATTTTACCAATACACTCATACTTTTAAAAATTGATACGAACTTGCCTCTAAAATTCTCTTGCCAGTGAGTGTATCAATTTTCGTTCAAGAAAACAGCTTATTACAAATCTTTTGAAGTTGTTTTTGTTTTTTTTTTCACAAATATTTTGCCGGCAAAAGCTGAAGTTCTTTTTTTTTACAAATTGTTGCGGGAATTTTAAAATTTTAACTAAAAACCTAAAAACATAGTGAAATATGTTTATTAATAAAATTAATAAGCAAAATGATAAAGTCCCTTCGAACAGCCTACAGTGCAGAAAAATCAAAAGTGGAAAATAGCAAAACATTTTGAGTTGTTTTCTCGGCGACGACATCTTGAAAAAGTAAATTGCTTTCAACTTGCGTGCAGCCTACGTCACAGCTGTCAACTTTTGCATATTTTGACAATCAGTATATGTAAAAGACTATCAAGAAAATCTTGATCGTGTGGCTGCACTGTTAGGTGCTATTTTTCTCCTATTGTTTTTGTTGATTGGTTGCAACCATGGCTGCCAGACTTAACGATTTATAGTCATTTTAGCGATTTTGGTGGCCAAAAATGGGCCCTTGATGATTTATACCCTAAATTTGATGATTTCTCAAATCTATATAATTTGGACGATTTTTTCTTTAAAATGATCGCCATGGTCCAACTTAGATTTATAAGGAAAAAAAATTTTGCCCCGCCCACTTTTTTTGAATTACCTAAAATCAGAAAACGACTCCATCGATTTGACAAATTTTTCTTTTAAAATTTCGTCGAAAGAAAAATTTACCACGCCTACTTTTACTCCCACTTTTTTTATTAAAAGCATAGCTTGAGAACGGCTTGACCGATTTGGACGATTTTTTCTTTAAAATGATTGTCGTGGTCCAACTTAGGTTTTTACGGAAAGAAAATTTTGCCCCGCCCACTTTTTTCGATTAACCTAAAATCAAAATACGGCTCCATTGATTCGACTAATTTTTCTTTTAAATGTTCGTATTAATCCATTTTAAGTTCATCGAAAGAAAAATTTACCACGCCTACTTTTAAGCCCACTTTTTCAATTAAGCGCATAACTTGAGAACGGCTTGACCGATTTTTTCTATAAAATCATCGCCATGGATTTTGGATTTTTCCAATTTTCCGACATTTCGAAGGGATTTTCTCCTCGAAAATACGAACGACTGACAAAACATTTTGCAGAAATCGGCCCAGCCGTTCTCATTTTATAAGTATACTAGCTGACCCGACAGACGTTGTCCTGTCCAAGTTAGGAAAAATGTTTGCGTTCGATTTTTAACCCTTAATAGCCTGATTTATTTTTTTGAGCAGAAAAAAATTAATGTTTTAAAACTCGCGTTTCTAAACAACTTTTGTTCTACGACTTTGTGCATAAGTTTTATTTACCTGAGCTAGGTAAGAAAAACCTGGTTTTTCCCGGAGATCAAACATTTTAAAGGTGTATATATTTTTTTTAACAAAAATCATCATATTTTACTTAGGTAATGCAAAAAGTGACAGGAAAATAAAGAATTATTAACATTAAAATATCAGTAATAAAATCACGAATGCTATGCGACATTTCTAATAAACAAACTGATATAACCGTTACGAAAATTGGAAAATTTCGAACTCCCGGTGCCTGACGGTTCCGCAAGGGACCAACCATAGATTTTAAAAAATCCACTAAAATAAAATAAAAATTATTATTTCAAACACTCACATAAGCTTCAAGGCATTATAACGGTCACGGAAATATTTTTTTAAGCTTCAGTTTTTACGTATTTGACACAGAATTATTTTTTTGAAAGTTCGCAATTTCGCAAAAGCTGTTTTTTTCGAGGTTGTGACACCTTTCTGAACATACATGAGTCAAATAAAGTCTGACTAAAGTGGCGACCGGCGCAAAAGGTGACGCTTGTATCAAGAAATATTTATAAAGTCGCAGGTGCAAGGTGAAAAAAAAATCGTTGAACAAAGTTCTGATTTGTTTTGGTTGGTTCCTAGCGGAACCAGTAGGCTTTTAAGGGTTAAAATCCGTCAAATCGATGGAAACGTTTTCTGATTTTAGGTAAATCGAAAAAAGTTGGAGTTAAAGTGGTCGGGGCAAAATTTTCTTTCCTTATAATCTAAGTTGGACCATGGCGATCATTTTAAAGAAAAAATCGCCCAAATTACATAGATTTGAAATATCATCAAATTTAGGGTATAAATCATCAAGGGCCCATTTTTGGCCACCAAAATCGCCAAAATGACGATAAATCGTTAAGTCTGGCAGCCATGGTTGCAACCAATCAACAAAAACAATATGAGAAAAGTAGCACCTAACTTCATATAATACCAACAACAAAGAGCAAGCCCTTAATTGCATTTCCTCTTTTTGGTTGTCATTTAGTACGTGCTTTTAGTCGTTACCGTAAAGAAGTCGTGGTCATTTGGTGTGATTTTAATTAATTAATTATCGGATAATAAACGCGTATTCTGTAATAACATTTATATAAAAATTAAACTAAATGTCTATATTTTGTGGTTATATAAAAAATATTTAAGAAAATAATAAATTTATAGTGAAAAAAGTGTTAAAAGTTTGTTACAATTTTCCATGAAACCACTTGTTTGCTTGCATTTTTTTTTATTTTCCTTTGTGCTTTTTCTTTTTAATTGTTAGAGTAGTAAAGTATCTAAGAATATCACTTATAGGTGGAGCCATCATGAAATAAATTAAAAGAGGTTGGTGCCTGTGCTTTTATTTTTAATTAAAATATCAAATAAAGATGGCGGCATGAAACAATTTTGTAGTTTAAATTCTGTGTTAGTTGAGTTCTGTAATATCTGTGGCATAAAGGGATGAGTGCTCCAGTTTACTTAAAAATCTTGTTTACTTATTTTCTTTTTTGTACCCAATCAACAACAAGAACAATAGTAGAGAAATAACACTTTACTATTATACCAACAACAAAGAGCAACATCTTAGTTGCATTTTTTGTTTGTCATTTAGTACGCGTTTTTAGTCGTTACGGTAAAGAAGTCGTGGTCGTTTGGTGTGATTTTAAATAATTAATTATCGGATAATAAACGCGTATTCTGTAATAAGATTTATATAAAAATTAAACTAAATGTCTATATTTTGTGGTTATATAAAAAATATTTAAAAAAATATTAAATGTATAGTGAAAAAAGTGCTGAAAAGTTGGTTACAATTTGCCATGAAACCACTTGTTTGCTTGCATTTTTTTTATTTTCCTTTGTGCCTTTTCATGTCTATTGTTAAGTAGTGTATTTGTTGTGTTTGATATATTTTTTTAAATATCACTGATAGATGGCGCCAGCAGGAAATATAATCAGAAGTTGGTATCTGTGCTGATATTATTAATTAAAACATTAGATAAAGATGGCGTTATAAAAGAAAATATTATTTTAGTTAAAAATCTGTTTTGGTTTAGTTCTGTAATATCTGTGGCATAAAGGAAAAAGTGCTCTGCTCCATTCGACCAGAGCTCCCATGTTTCTTTAAAGCCTTATCCTCAATTTGTGATTTTTCATCCCCAAAAATCCCCAAAGTAGCCATATTTTTTATCACCAAAAATCCCCACATTTTCATTATTAAAAATAAAATACATAATATTATGTCAATGGAAAAATATGCATACATCGATTTACATATTTAAATATTTGTGTAATATAATTAAAACTAATGTTATTTATTCCTTGGTTCTACGTAAAATCTAAAATATGTACACATGTATAGTATGTAACAAGGGTAACGTAAAAAACGCAAAAGAAAAATAATTATGTGTCAATACATATGTATTTATCATTTCCCAAACTAGGGAATCCATAATCTTCTAATTCATAAGCCAATGCAATTTTGTTTTACATATTGTTTGTTTTAAAAGTGCATTTGAGATAATCGAATAAATTTGTCACAGCATGCTGCATTATTTTAAAGTGTGTATTTATTCTAAGAAGAGCTCCTAATAACCCATATTGTATTCTTTTGCAAATATTGATTTTGGTTGTATTCATTACATAAAAAATCTAGTTCACCAGAAGAAATGCTAGTTGGTACAAAAAGCATATTTAACCCTATTTCAACAAGTTCTTGAAATAGTTAAAAGCCGCAAAAAAGACTAAAATTTGCACCCACATCTTGACCAAATCGGTCTTGCCATTGCAAAAATGAAATTTATAATAATAGATATATTATCCCCAGCGAAAGAAGTGCTTTTTCCCAAAAAATCCACTGGGGATTTTCACGAAATTTTTATCCCCAATAACAAAAATATCCCCAATTTGGGGATAAATCCCTAAAACTGGGAACACTGCATTTGACTTAAGCAAAATCTGAAATTGAGATCTTCAAAGGCAAAGTTACAATTATTTTATACCTTTTGATTATTTTTAATTTTAAGCTCCAGGTCTCTTTTTTATATAAAAAATATTAATTTATTTAATTATTTTTTCGATATTTCGCTAACCTTTGGTTAGCATCGTCAGGAAATTAAATTTACAATATTTTTATAACACAAACAAAAATAATTATGGAAAAAATTATTTCAAAAATTAAATTCAAAAACCTATTTGTCATAAAATTATTTTCAAAACCCATATAACATAAAATAAAAATATTATAACTAGAGTATAACATTTTATATAAACTGAAAAAACATTTCCTATCCTTAAACCAAATTCAAAAAATCAATTCATATAAAATGAAAAAATAATTTCCCTACTATAAAACGAATTCAAAAACCATATTTACAATAATAAATTCTGACTAAAGAATAATACCATAATATATAACAATTTTTATAAATTAAACTTATTTTGTATCTAACATATTTATATAGATCTATTTATTCTATCTCTTAATAACTAAATTTCTACAACTACTAGCTATATTTTCTGTGTCTGCTTTGAAATTCATTCTTTGTGCTGTTGGTGTATTGATTATGTGTAACATTTCTAATATATATCTACGTTTGTAGTTGGTTTCAGTGTTTAAAACTGATGCATTTTCAAAATTTGGATAGTGATTCAATTCATAACAATGATGAGACAATGCTGTTTTTTTAGAATTAATGTTTCTATGTTTTTGATCTGATCTATGTCCAGCAACTCTAGTCCTTAATTTATTTTTTGTCGTACCTATATAAACCTTGTCGCAATTTGCATTATCATTTCCGTTACAAGGAATTTTGTAGATAATGTTTGACATATCCCATTTATTTATTCTATCTTTTGTCTTGCTGAATAAACTATTTACCGTGTTGTAGGCCTTAAAAGTCACTTTATATTTGTTAGTGTCGTATATACCTAGCATATCGGAAAGAATTAAGAGATCAAAGATCTTTGACACTAACAAATATAAAGTGACTTTTAAGGCCTACAACACGGTAAATAGTTTATTCAGCAAGACAAAAGATAGAATAAATAATTCTATTGTTTGTGTTATAAAAATATGTATTGTAAATTTAATTTCCTGAGGATGCTAACCAAAGGTTAGCGAAATATCGAAAAAATAATTAAATAAATTAATATTTTTTATATAAAAAAGAGACCTGGAGCTTAAAATTAAAAATAATCAAAATATTATTGTAAAAGGTCAATTAAAACTGAATTATAATTATTTTATACCTATAGAAAAATTATTTTTGCTTATCCTTTCTCAATGTATTTATTCATAATAACCAGGGAAACCGTTAATATTCACTTACATGTTCCTTGTATGACCAATGAATTTTGACATTAATTTTTTAGTGCATATTTTACCCTTTGTACCATTTTTGTTTTACATAATTTAATTGAAAGGGAATTTTGCAGAATTTTTCAAAAAAGTGCTTTTCCCCAAAAAATCCCCTGGGGATTTTCACGAAATTTTTATCCCCAATTACAAAAAAGTCCCCATCGCCATCATATCGCTCTTTGGTTTATTAGGTGAGGACGAAAATGTAAACAATAAGTCCATAATTTCCATCCAAACTTTTTTCCGAAATAAAGTCTTTGTTCTTAATAAAGGCTCTTTTACACTATCATACAAGTCTTGAGTATTTTAACGAAAATGGTTCCCTGATCTAATTACACTATGCAAAAATTCCCTGAAGAAACACTAAAGTTTTTTTTTTAAATTTTTTTTCTAAAATTTGAGATTTTTTAGGTGGCTGCTCCATACATCTTGTCGTAACTTTGAAACGACGTACTCGATTTTGTTATGCAATCTGTCAAAAAATTATTTTATCTTACAACTGATTTAAGTCTTTTTTATATCATTTTTTGATTAAGCCATTAGTTTTGCAGTAATTGAGGCACAAGTGGACAATTTTTTTATTTTTTTTTTGTTTAGCTAAAAACTTTTTGAACTCGAAAAACTCATAAAAAAAGATATCAACAAATACTTCCCAGTTTTAGAACTTAATCGTAAAGCTGTATCTTTTAGAAATAAAATAAAATTTATTTCAAGAAAATCCATGGACAAATTTCTGGTTTATTTCCAATTAATATTATTCCCAATTTTAGAATTAATGCGGCGCAACTATTTAAATGCAACCAAAATCATCATAATTTCATTGGATTCGGTCCAAATTTGCACGTAGCTGCCATACTTTTTCCTTCCCCTTGTTGATATGTATCGATAAGGCGAAATAATTTATTATATATTTTGATATTTAGGTGAGAGTAATACAAAAACTACTATTATATAAGTCGTAGCCTCATGACATATTTTTGTTTTGGAGGGTCCATGACGGCCCATATTTCATATGCAGGGTACACTTTTTGTTATGCCTGTAAATACTTTGGTATTTTATGTTTTTCATCTGCAAATATCATTAAATTGCTGAATGTTTTGTTTTCAAATAAGCATTTTTTAAGGCATATTTTTTACAGCTTTTACAGCATACATATTTTTATGTTTTACTGCATATTTAATGCACAAAAACACTCTTTAGAGCATATTTTTTGACAGGTAATAACATTTGGAATAAAAACTCAAGTTTTAGTCTGATGTGTGACACAAGGAATATTTTAAAACTATAAACGTAGAGAAGTGATGATTATGGAATATGAGTAAATTTTCAAAAATCACCTTTAAAGTTTAAGATTGCTCTTCTAGAAAACTAAAAAAATTTACCTTAGCACTTTTTCCTTGTTGCCTCCTGTTGGTTATATTATTATAAAATTGGAAAATTTCCAAATTAAAAAAGGCTTAAAACTAAAACTATGTTAAAAACAAATTAAAATTTAGAAGAAATAACGTGGAACGAATAATTGCAGAAGAAAGGTAAGTCTACTCTCTATATCTTGTTATTTCAGATCTAATTTATAAAAGAGTTTAGTGTTACGTAATTCAATTTACGAAGAATTATAATGTTTCATATAAAATAGCATTTAAGTACAAATGAAGTATTTTTAATAGAAACCCTATACAATGAGTCCTAACAGCCTGACAATATTTAACAAGTGCCAAAACCTATACGTGTACATATATCGTCGCTGTTTTTACTAACTGAACTTACATTCAACAAATTTTACAGGAGAGCATTTTTAATGTTAATTGTCGTAAATGTAGTCATTTCCTAGCCAAAATACAAATGAAATTGGGGTTATGCTTTATTTGTTATGTAGTATAACATGTTTTGTTATGTGTTAAATAAAGAAAAAGACAAATATGTTTATTTTAAATACTTAACTCATTTAAACGGTATATGGGGTACGACGAATATTAGGGCTCGCATTTGCGAACTATTCGCTAATTTAAGCTATTTACATTAAATAAAATTTTTCACAGAAATTAATATTGTAAAGAGAGAAAAAAAACCAATCACACCTTTTAAACGAAGAGAAATAATATCATACAATTTTGAATTTTTAAAAATTTTTTATGAAACTTTGAACGATATGGGTTAATATATTTTTAAAAGGAATTTTTTTTATACTCAACAGAAAATACTTTTTTTTAATTCTACAGAGCTTTCCATTTCCCCGTTTGCTAAAAAATATTAGAAGCTTATACCTGTATTAAAAAATGTTTTAAAATAAGTATTTTTAAAAAATGTTAAGTCCTTTAAAAAGGAAAAAAGTTTAGGAATGTTTTATATCTAGATACTTAAAAGGATTTCGTTTAAAAATATTCGCTGCTGGTTTGCAGTCATTCAAATATTGCACATCGTGCTTTGTTATTTATACAATCGTTAGCTTCGTTTTTTAATGAAGATGTTTGTGTGTTCTTTGCGACAATGATTGTTTTGGTAAAGAAAAAAAAAATACAAGCAAAAAAGTCAGAAATGAAGCAATTATTACTCATGTATTCATTCAGCATTAACTATGTAGTACAAGAAAAAAAAAAATTTAAATGAAACTAACGCACATATGAGTCGTTCAGTGGATAAAGGGAATGAGTCCAAAAATTTGAAATGGAGAAAAACGACAGAACAGTTGACGTTGACTTTAAAACTAGATGTTGCAACAAAACTCAAAACTAAAATTGCAAAATTAATTATTAGGGCTTCTTTTACAATTTGTAAATATATAATGTTAGTATGTTAGTGTATGTGTTCACAAAACCTGTTAATATGATATAAATAAATTTTTATTGATAAGAGTTTCAGTGGAAAAAGGGAATAAGTCCACCAAATTTTGTGTGGTTAAAATCGATAGCGTAAAAATTCAAATTAATTATGCTTTGACTTTGAGCATTCGTTCGGAAATAAAAAGAAAAAATACATATCTAAATATTGGCTTACCTCGCGTAGTGTTTAAATTGAATTAGTATATTTTGGAAAGAGTACATTTTTTATAATTTGGCAAAAAAAAAAGGCTGCAGCTAATTTTTTAGTTCAGTGCATTCGCACAGTTTTATTTTTAATGAAGTTAAAAAAATAACATAAAACATTTCCCCCCGTATTTATAAACGATTATTAAATTTAACTAACGTTTATTAAGACAAATTTTCATACAAAATTTGTTTTGTAAACCTTTATTAAATTTGAAAAATTTTTATAAATACAACCATTCTTCTTTTTAAAACAAAAATAAACTAAAAAATTTCTTCATTTTAAATGAATCGTAAGTATAACAATTTTAACAAAATAAGATGTCTTCTTCAGAATAATCTTCCTGACTTGATACTGTTTTCAAGTTTTTATAGAAAGTATGGTACGCGGGAGGGATATATTTTAATAAATCAATTATATCCTTTTTCTTTTCTTTTGTTAAAGATCTAGTTTCAGGATACAATAGACTTTGACTCACGCTATTCAATAACATTACTTTACCTTTCTTTCTTATGTTTATATTTCCAAATCCAAATTTTTTATGGATATTATTTTTATATTGTATTACCCATGGTTTCGATCTATCAAGTTTGATCCACCTCATTTGGAGCCAGTTTACCGGTTTTACCGCGGTGTTGGCTTTGCGATTGCATACGTTATTTTCCAAAGATTTTGTAGAGAAAAAATCAAAACTGGTCATTTTAACCACTCGAAACTGTTCCTTTATTTTGCATGTTGACCACTAAACAATCCGATCGTGCGTATCAGCAAACATTTTTATGTATTTGACCAAACAAGATGCGATATCTTGCGAGCCTCTTAAGCCCACTGTTTCTGGCCAAACAAACATGGCTCTAGCATTGTTTTGAAACTCATGGAAAGCAAAGTTAACAAGTGATTAATGCAATATAAATGCAAGCGTGGACTTATTCCCTTTTTCCAATGAAAATAAAAATTTTGTGTTTCGTACAAAAAAATGTTTTGTCTTTAAAAGGGGGTTACCGTTGACATTTGACAACAAAATTTTTACCATACATTGTTAGTCATAAATGGAAGTGTATCCACGCTAAATCTCAAAAACGCCAAAAATGGACTCATTCCCTTTATACACTGAACGACTCATATGTAGGTACATACATACAAACAATTTCCATAGAAAGTCCCAATTCACACGTTGCAAGTCTTATTGATCAGCTTGCTACTTTATAACGAAAGTGACGAGAGGAAAAGAAACGTTTCTCTCCCACTCTCTCTCGCCTATAAGGTAGCAAGCTGATCAATAAGACTTGCAACGTGTGAATTGGCACTAACAGACTTTTTTTATTTAAAAAAGTACAGCACTCGTAAAACTGCTCTGAGTGGAGAAGCAGCTCGCGCTTTTTGTCATTATTTCTTAAGGGCAAACAGGTCGTTTTTGTTTGTCTGCTTTTGTTGCGTTTTGCGGTGTCACCCCGCATTGGTTAGTGTTTCGGCGTCGTATAACTGTACCGAGTTACAGTTTTTGCGGTATCTGCATTAACTATATGCAATCGTTTTTAACCTCAATTTGAGGTTTTGTTTGGTGGAGAACCATTTATAACTCATGTGACTGGTGGAGAACCAATATAACTCAGACGTTTTACTGGTGGAGTACCAAGAAAAAAACTCAGAAGATTACTGGTGGAGACCAATATACTCTGGAGCGGATTCTGGAAGCTCTCGCCTTCCTATGCGAAGGCTTAGGTCGAACGAGGACTTTGCGGTTGAGGCTCCTAAAATTTGTGTGATACCCTGGCAATATAACTATGATTAGTTCGCCAAAAAAATTTTAGTTTTAAGAAAGCCAAAAAAAAAAAAAAAAATAAAAAGTACAGTAGTTCTGTATGTAGGTACCATGTATTCTTGTTATTGTTGTTGTTAATTTTAACAAAGCATTAGAGTGGTTTATTGTTGTTATTGTTGTTAATGTTAACAAAGCGAGTCGAGTCGAACAACGACTACTTGAATGGAAAAGTGGACCATCGGATGGCCGATATTTTGTTCCATACATAATTGAGTAATACCAATATATCATAATAAAATAAAATTACAATAATTTCCTAAATAGTTTGTGTTTTATTCAAAATCAACATCGGCCCTTACAATTTAACCATGTATGTGTTCTTTTGAATTTACACAGTTGTGTTATACTGCGTGAGCAACAAAAATGCAAATAAAGCACTTTCAATAAATAACGAATAAATGCAAAAATCAAATGTGTACGAAACGATGTAAAAATTACCAACGTTGAACTTTGTTTTGCAAGCAAATAGTGAATGTAAATTTTAGCGTATGAATAAATCAAGAAAAATTGTGATTTTGCAGTTCTCTGATGTGTACCCATGGTCTGAAGAGGATATATTGTAAATATGGATAATCTAAACTTTTTGTAAACTGAAACTAATTAAATTTATTCTATTAAAGAAAAATAGAACAAGGCATCAATTAAAATTAAAAATGTACAGTTAAACCTAGATTATACGACTCGCACAGAACCGGGAAGAGCACTGATAATCAGAAAATGGTTAACAGATAAATCGGGTGATTCATCGTGAAGTTTAAATTATAATGTTAAATAAAACACATAAATTTGAAAGTGAACTTGAAATTTTTATTATCGGTTGAAAGAATAATTTGTGGCATTAACTGAACGAAAATGATATCATTGAAGTGTTGGCCATGACTTCGTCTGAGGTGGTCCATTCGGAAGGTCCAATTTCGGGCGGATAACACGAGTAATGTTAGGTTCCAAAGCGTCAATCGTAGCTGACTTATTCCTGAAGACAGTCATTACATATCCCCAGAGAAAATGGTCTAAGGTGTAATATCGCCAATATCTAGGTGGAAAATTTACAATAGAAAAACATGAAATCAAGTGCTCACCAAAATGTATGGGTCGTAGCGCTGTCTTGCTGAAACCAGATCTCACCGATACCATGCGCTTGATTTTCAAGTTGCTATACTGGTGCTGTTCAATTTACCATTTTGGCGAAAGTAAGGTAATTGCTTAAGATATTTTCAAGGCGTTTGACAGAGTCTGGTATAGTGCACTCTTATCAAAACTTATTGCATTTGGTGTCGTCGGTGATAATTTCTCTCGATTTATATTTAGTTTTATCAGAGATTGCTCTATACGAGTTGTTTTAGTTAGGTTTTTGTCTAAGGAGTTTAAAATGTATTCAGGGGTGCCGCAAGGCTCCGTTCTTTCTCCTACTATTTCTATTTCTTATTTTTCTAAGCGACCTCCTTTGTCAAGCTTCTAACCCTATCTACTCTTTTGCAAATGACAGCAACCTTTGCCATTCGTAATCATTTGATTATAGACCAAGCGTATCCGATGTTGGTGCAATGCTTCAGAACATGAATGATACGCTTGGCCGAGACCGAAACTCGTGTTTGTTCTCAAGAACCCATCCTTTGGGTTTTTGGCCGGACTGTTCGTATGTGGAATAGCCATTCTGCTGAAGTCTTCCCTCACACTGTCAACATGAATAAATTTAAGTTGAATGTTCACAGGTGCTACTAACTCTTCTCTCCTTTCCATAACCTATATTCCTAGTTCCAACTCAAAGCATTGCATTAGTAGGGGCTATCCCATGAATGCTGGTCCTAACAAAAAAAAAAAAAAATATGATTGCACTCTCAGCTACAGCTGTAGTAGGCCAATTATGCGCACCGTAAGTTCCTCGAATTGCAGGAAAAACATTTCTCACAGAACGCTGATTGTTCATAAGCTTTTCATTGTTCAGCAAAAACAGAATAAATTTATTTCCATTCATAAAGTTAGAAAATTTATTGTTGGATTTGCCCTTCTTTAAACAAAAAATAAAATTAAATTTTAATAAGTGTTTGCATTTTATGATATTATTTTTGTGAAATATGTTGATAAAAATGTTTTATTCCTTAATATGGACATGTTAAATACATTTTATTTACTTTTTTTTTTATTTTAGACAACCAATCTAAAGTTGTATTGTTAATTATTTAAAAAAAAATTATTATTTAAATGAATATGTTATTGCAAGTAGTTGTGTTTTTGTTAAAAACAACAAATTATTGTTCAAAAATATAAAAAAAATATAAAATAAGCAAATCATAATAATAGTGATGTTAATAAGCAGTAAAAAAACTTTTTATTCGAATACTTTCTTATCGTTTATTCAAAAAAGGTTCAAACAAAAGTTTTTATGACACCTTTTGGCAACATTTTGTTCAGAAACTAAAATAATATGTAGCTTTATTTGATAGCAATAATTTTTAAGTTCTACAATAAAAAAGAAATTATAAAAAACAAATTAATATAGAATATCATGTCAACCGAATAGAAGTTTCATGCATCACTAGCAATAAAATGGCAGCAAAATATAAAAAAGTTGCCATACTTAAACACAAAATCGCTACAAACAGTTAATAGTAAAAAAGCTGTTAATGTACGTTTATGAATACAAATTTTTATAGTAGGTTTATAAGACAAAAAACGTTTGATAGTTATTACATTCTATAAGTTTAAAATATGAACTTTTTATGAATACGGCTGTTAATCTTTTGCGATAAGAAAGCAAAAACTGTTGTGTGATTTTTTCGTGATTTACAAAGTTCTTAAATACATTTTTTCCGATATTCAAGTAGCTAGTACACTGTGACATTTTGTATTAAAAAAACAAGTTCCTCGATCTCGTTAAGTTTTTGATACGGGATTTTTCGGGGAACAAATCCCGGCAAATTTGTGCGGGAATTCCCGGGATTTTTTTATTTATTTATGGCAACTTAACTGCTGACATAATTGTTAATAAATTGTGCCATGAAATAGATCTTAGCCGTTAGGCCAATTTTCAGTTTTGGATTTTTTTTGATTATATTTGTCTCTCTTTTGTTTGGTTTAAATCACTTTAGTCTAGAACAACTGCTTCTAATCGTTATCATCTGCTCTTAGGAAAAAATTCTATCAAATACACCAAATAAATATTTTTCAGTTAAACATAACGAAAAACTACAGTTTCTGACCAAAGAGATGTCAATTCATATCCGATAAGTAAGGCAATGTGCAATTTTTAATGCTCCTAAATTTCGAAAGAAGAAGAGTAAAAATCTACAGAACTTTTAGTTTGTTTAAAACCCCAGATTTATTTTATAAAAACGAAAAAAAGTTGTTCCCACTTGCTTCAAAAAATTTTATGATTTAATAAGAAGAGCAGCTGCATAAAAGATTTTTCTAATTGGATTCTGTAAGAGATGATGACAAAAGTTATAAATAGAGAAAACGCTTATGCGATTCGAAGTTTTGAAGGAAGTGCTAAGAAAACTGAAAGTGTTAATAAAGTCTTTGAATTTATTCTGTGGCATTTAGTGCTTAAGTTTATTTGTTTAGTTTTCAAGGAGAACAATTCAAAACTTTAAAGGTAGCTTTTGAAAATTTACTCCGAATTAAATATAATCATCAGTTTTCTGCGGTTATAGGTTTTTAAGTTTTTATTCCTAACCCCTTCTTATGTCACAGGTCGGAAATTTTTATTATTCCATTTTTTTGCACACTGAAAAAAGATAATCAAAAAGTATTTTGCAGTAACTTTCTCAAAAATTATACAAAATAATTGAAATTGCTCCCATGTGTACTTTTGAACATGAAGATCATAATGTGCCATTAAGCACTTTTTCCTTTTTGCCATAGAAATAAAAAAATTTAATGCATAACTTAACATCCGAAATTTCAAAATTCCAAGCTTTAAAATTCCGATTTCAAAATCGTGAATTTTAATATCCCGAATAATTTAGTTTCAAGAATCGCGTGATGGAGAGCATGGTTGGGGCTTCGGACGGGTGCGAGGATTATTGGCCTCGCTTACTAAACCATTTCTGGTAAAACAATTCGGAATTTTGATACTATCCCTAGAAATGTTAATATAAAATTTTATAAAATTGAAACTGGGAATTATTTCCTTCCGAAGGTACTTTATATTATATTCAACATTTTTTATTTTTTCGAATTTATTCTATGAGCTAAATTTCAGTTATAATTCCCAGTTTCTATTTGTTAAAATAGTTGAGTTAAATACATTCAATTTATAAAGTAACACTATCCAGTGAGACACAAAGAATGCTGACGAAGGCCGTAGCGGGCCAGAAAATGCATTACATTCTGCTGGTGTCTAATAATTGTAAATTTTTCTGTACATTCAATATACCTCATTGCTTTCCAAAGGAAAGCTAAGGTAAAATGTAACAAGAAAATACAATATAATAGTCTGGTAGTGTATAAAGTCATTTCTGAAAAATTGAAGGAATAGAACTATTACAAAAAAGCTTTATAAAATACATAACTGAAATTTAGCTCATAGAATAAATTCGAAAAAATAAAAAATTTTGAATATATTATAAAATTTATATAAAATGTGTGGGGTAATTTTTTATTTCTTAAAATTTGCATAATATCTGTGGTCACAACCCACGTCACTTCACTTTCATGAACAATTTTGCAGCCATTCTTCAATTTCTTTTTGAGGCCATATTTCCTGGGGTCATTTTGCGTACCGCCGCACACTGGTTCATATTTTGAGAAGGCGGCCAAAATTATTAAATAAGAAGTGAAGACTGAAGTTATACTAATTATTTGATTTTAAAAAATTTTGTGTGAATACTAAAAAAAATATACCTCATTGCTTTCCAAAGGAAAGCTAAGGTAAAATGTAACAAGAAAATACAATATAATAGTCTGGTAGTGTATAAAGTCATTTGTGAACAATTGAAGGAATAGAACTATTACAAAAAAGCTTTATAAAATAAAGGGTGGTTAAATTTCAAGGGCCGATGTTGATTTTGAATAAAACACAAACTATTTAGGAAATTATTGTAATTTTATTTTATTATGATATATTGGTATTACTCAATTATGTATGGAACAAAATATCGGCCAAATGGGCGCCGCGACCACGGCGGCACACCTCCATCCGATGGTCCAAATTTTCGATGACCCTGAGGCATAATGGAGGTTCTATGCCGTTAATGTGCCGAATTATCTCATCCTTTAGCTCTTGAATTGTTGCTGGCTTATCGACGTACACCTTTTCTTTCAAATAACCCCAAAGAAAAAAGTCCAACGGTGTCAAATCACATGATCTTGGCGGCCAATTGACATCGCCATTACGTGAGATAACACGGCCATTGAATTTGTTGCGCAAAAGAGCCATTGTTTCGTTAGCTGTGTGGCAAGTGGCACCGTCCTGCTGAAAGCACATATCTTCCACATCCATATCTTCCAATTCGGCCCATAAAAAGTTCGTTATCATCTCACGATAGCGAACACCATTCACAGTAACTGCCTGACCGGCCTCATTTTGGAAAAAATACGGCCCGATGATGCCGCCAGCCCATAAACCGCACCAAACAGTCACTCTTTGTGGGTGCATTGGTTTTTCGACAATCACTCTTGGATTCTCATTCGCCCAAATGCGGCAATTCTGTTTATTGCCGAATTCACTGAGGTGAAAATGTGCCTCATCACTGCACGATATGCATTTTGATTTGAACGCCCATTTTCATAATAAGTCTGGATAACTTTAACACGTTGTTGGATTGTGTATCTCTCCATGGTTCAAATTGAGTAAGTCTGAAATAGAGAAATGTCAAATAAAATTCGGAAAAAAAACTTGGCGTTTAGGTGTGGTTCACATTCAACATCGGCCCTTACAATTTAACCACCCTTTACATAACTGAAATTTAGCTCATAGAATAAATTCGAAAAAATAAAAAATGTTGAATATTTTATAAAATTTATATAAAATGTGTGGGGTAATTTTTTATTTCTTAAAATTTGCATAATATCTGTGGTCACAACCCACGTCACTTCACTTCTCATGAACAATTTTGCAGCCATTCTTCAATTTCTTTTTGAGGCCATATTTCCTGGGGTCATTTTGCGTACCGCCGCACACTGGTTCATATTTTGAGAAGGCGGCCAAAATTATTAAATAAGAAGTGAAGACTGAAGTTATACTAATTATTTGATTTTAAAAAATTTTGTGTGAATACTAAAAAAAATATACCTCATTGCTTTCCAAAGGAAAGCTAAGGTAAAATGTAACAAGAAAATACAATATAATAGTCTGGTAGTGTATAAAGTCATTTGTGAACAATTGAAGGAATAGAACTATTACAAAAAAGCTTTATAAAATACATAACTGAAATTTAGCTCAAAGAATAAATTCGAAAAAATAAAAAATGTTGAATATTTTATAAAATTTATATAAAATGTGTGGGGTAATTTTTTATTTCTTAAAATTTGCATAATATCTGTGGTCACAACCCACGTCACTTCACTTCTCATGAACAATTTTGCAGCCATTCTTCAATTTCTTTTTGAGGCCATATTTCCTGGGGTCATTTTGCGTACCGCCGCACACTGGTTCATATTTTGAGAAGGCGGCCAAAATTATTAAATAAGAAGTGAAGACTGAAGTTATACTAATTATTTGATTTTAAAAAATTTTGTGTGAATACTAAAAAAAATATCCCAGTATTTTTTATAAATTGTCGCAGCGTTTAGCATTTCGTGTTATAAAATTAACACCTAATTTTGTCATTGCATTGAAATCTTTTTTAGTATTTATCTTTGACCCAATAAAGCAATGGTGCAAAATTTAAATTTTTAAATGGTACTGAACTTCAACTAAAAAAGTATTTTTCCCACCAAACGGTACTTTTTGTTAAAAAAAAACCAATAATTTATGAAAATAGAAGGAACAGAACATATTTTATTGGAAATCATTTATCTAAGTATTTAATAGCAAACAGTATTTATATTTGAGGTACAAATGTAAATAATATTTCTGTTATACATAAGCGGCAAGCACCCCATCCATTTACAATATTATTGTATATGTTATTCGCCATATTATTTCTATATTGCACTACATACATAAATATGTAGTGCAATAATATATATTATTCAATAAGTGGCACAATGGTTTCAATTAAAATATGGCGTAACTCTAATTTAGAAAAAACATAACCTTTAAAGCAAAACAACATAGTACATTGTTGCCAACACATTTCACAGTTTATTTTGTGTCACCTTCGAATATCACATACACATTGGCGATAAAATTGAACAGTTCTATTGCAAGTAATATTATTTTTTTTTTTTCTAAAATAAATTTGATATAGTTCATATATTTATGAATAAGTAAATAAATTAAAAATTTTATTTTTTACAACATAAAACCATTTATGTTAAAAAATAAAGCTTTTAAGTAAGCGTTATAAGATAAAGCAAATTTACTTAAAGAGATCATCAGAAATATTATAACTACAATAGCAACTACCAGTTGATTTTAATCTATCTTTAGTTTGTGACAGCGACTATTTTGGTGATAATCCGGATTCAGAATTCGTTTATTATATTGTTTAGTTGGACTAAGTTTTTTATTTGACTGTATGTATTTATTTTTTTTAATCAAGTTTGTATTTTATTAACATTCAATAATTTACCAAGCCTGTGAACATTTTTTTTAATTAGTGCGGTTGTAAAGTTTAGTTTTCGACTATATTGGAGTTGTACACAGATTTGAACTACAAATTGGTAAGGATATTCCTAAATATATTAGTCCCATAAAACAGGCGATGACGGTTATTATATATTTTAGACGGAAGACAAATACTATTCCTTGCATATTTTTCCTTGCTGGCTAGACGTGCCCGGAAACTAGAATATTTGGCTAAGGGCATTTTCAGTTTGTTTCGTAAAGGATAGAGAAACTATACAAGATTTCTGGAGCCTGAGGAAATAAGGAGAAGGAGAGGAAACAAAATATAGAGTGTATGAGAATCAATCGTCATTTTTTTGTACGGTTGAGTTTAATTACTGACCTTATTGACAAAGAGAACTAAACAGTAAACCATTTTGTCGTACATAAGGGTTTGTAAGACTTTCACTTTAAACATTTAATACAAATTTCTGGAAAATTTGAATTTGTAACGGCAGCATATAAACCCAATTTTCGAAGTTAGTCTTCGGGATTTTTGTTATCTTACTTTACCTAATATAAATATTAGTTTGTATTAACGTTTTATTTTGCCAAATTCGAAATTAACTTATTAGATTATTTCAAACATGCATTTTGTTAAATCCCTAATTATTCCTTTGGTAAATTTTAAAGAAAATTTTATTTTGGTTTGGTCATCAATCGAATGTTTTTTTTTAAATTTGAAAAGAAATAAGAAAGGAAATTTGTAATTCAATTAATACTAAAGTAACTAGTCATACATAAAACCCATACCTACATAACCCTTAGTGTAATTCTCGTTAAACTTCGTTGTACCACATAACAGTCTACTGTCAACCGGCGCCTGCTGACATCGTTGGACCAAAAAGTTTATGAGTTTACTTTTATTTCCAACATATTTAAAAATTACACTCTTACACTAAAGTACACTTACAATATTCTGTACGTAAAATTAACTGAAATTGTAATATAAAATAAATGAAAATTCAATTAAAAACCGGTCTACTTATTTTTAATTTATTTTTAAAAAAATGTTCATTTAATTTTTACTGTCAAAAATTCAACACCATATTCCGTAATATCAAATAAATATTCAGTTATTTTGTAAAATTTTACTGTCAAAAATTCAACACCATATTCAGTAAAGTAAGTAAGTTAACTCAAATGAAACTAAAAGCAGTTCAAATAAATGGTATGTAAAAAACTCGAACATTCACAAAGACCTCGATGTACCATCAGTAAAATCGATGATCACTAAATATTAAATACTTAAAAAGGCTCGAATCGCACCCAAACCCATTAGCTCGAAATATTTTAAATGATGATGGCCACACTCGCTTAAGGAGAAGAGACACTGCAGCACTTATCCGATCAGAAGAGCGCTTAACCCCAATGTGAACCGTTTTTTAGGGGTACTGTCGTCTGGCATTGGCAGGACGCAAACCTAAGAATTATAAGATTAAGATTTGCTAAATTATTGTTAGTTCATATATTTTATGAAGATTCAATAAATAAATATGAATATAAAAAAAAAAAAAAAATATTCAGTAAAAACAATTAAATATTCAGTTATTTTTTAAAATTTTACTGTCATTTTTATAAAATAACTGCATATTTATTTGATTTTACGGAATATGTAGTTAATTTTTTGACAATTAATTTATATAAGATAACTGAATATTTATTTGTTTTTACGGAATTCGCGGTTGAATTTTTGACAGTAAAAACGTTGCTTTAAATTACATTTTTATTTAATTTAACATAAAGAAGAATTTAACTCGAATCAACGGACAATATTAACAGCAACTGAAAATCCGTATTAATATGCACTTAGTTTTTTGAATAACTGTTAGAATCAGTTAAAAATAAATTTGCTTGGAATTTTAAATGTTTATTTATTTAAATATGACTGAACGGAATATTTCCTAAATAAACTACAGTCCGTTACTGTAATAATATTGTAAGTGTACTCGTATTTCCATTATTATTCATATTATTTCGGGTATTACTTAAACGTAACATTAATATTTCAATTTTAATTGGTTATTATAACTTCATGTTACAAAATTATTAACTTCTAAGTCTTGATGTTACGTTACCGTTAATACTTTATATTCCTTACGTTTGAATTACAAAACCAATCGGTTTTTTCCCCAGTTTTGTTTTTTTTTGTTTAATATAAATAAAACTTTACGTTTAAGTGCAAATTTAAAGGGATATATATACATCTAAATCAGTGAAGGGCACACACATACTATCACATTTATGCTTGTGTTGACGAAATAACAACAAAGCAACAGCCGAACGTACATTGTCACAGGCACACAAAGAAGTTTATAGTGTACATGTGTCGACGTCGCACTGTGGCTGAAAATTGAATTTCATCGGCCAAAAGTCCAATTGTTTGTCATCGCCGATTTTAAAAATTTGAATGCCATTCGATAGCAAACATATTAGAACTAAGGTATCCAAAAAACTAGATTAAAATATTGATAATTGTGGCTGTGGCATGCTGCTGAAAACAAATATTTTATGTTGTTTAAGAAAAAAATTAATTTTTGTAAATTTGATCAGAAATAAATTAGGATTTCTCGCAAACCGTTCTCAATAATTGGTCGAAATTTTTTTGTTATATTAGTGGGATAGTAGTCTTTAAAAAGTGGTTCATTACAGCACTGTATCATTTATACCTGATGTGTTATTAAATGTTTCCCCAGGTTCTATATTTTAGTTAAATCCGAATTTTAGAGGAGTAGAACTTGTTAGGGTCAAAATGGGTTAAAGAGATTTTAGTACCATCAGAAAGCTGAAAGTGTAACTGTTTGGAACTGTCTGTTGAACACTTTTTTTATTTTAATGAAATTACTCGCAACATTTTTGTTTGCTCTTTTTATTTAAGCTGCTCATATGACTGAAATATAACACAAGGGTTTACGAACGTTTTGTTTTGAAAAATTATTTTGCTTCTTATGAACGGCTGAACATATTTGAATGAAATTTTAAACTGTCATAGCCGGATAGCTTTTGAGTTGAATTGAAAGAATGGAGGGTCGGGAGTGTGACTTGCGGACCTCTAAAATTGGTAACCTCGGAAATTCAAACTTTAAAAAAATTCACCAAAAATATATTTATGGATTGCAAAAAAAAATTAAGCTTAAGCTGTATTACAAAAAATATGTTTAAATGTTTAGGTTATCTCCTTTGCTTTTGGAGATATTCGGATAAAACGGTTTTTTTGGCTTGATTTTATAACGTTTTTTCTAGTTTTTAAATCGGGTGGATTATGTTTTATGTCGAACTGTTATCAATAGTGGGTTCAACACTTTTTATATTGGTAGTAAAGCAGTCTTTAAACAATGTTATGTTGTATTACTGTACCGATTATACCTGCTGTGTTATTAAATATTTTTTCAGGTTCTATATTTTAGTCAAATTGAAGTTCAGAAGAATAGAATTTATGAGGGTCAAAAGGGGTTTAAAAAGATTTTACTAGCTGTAGGAAGGTATGAGTATCCACTTTAAACCCAAATGCACTTTTGTACCCGTTTGGACCAGCCTATAGAACACTTTTTTAGTTTGTGTAAAATTATTCGCAACATTTATTTTGCTCTTTTTATTTTACCTATTCATATGACTGGAATATAAGTGTACCAAGCCAAGTTGTGCTAGGTATTTTATATTATACAATTATCAATACCTGTGGGATTTTAAGCGTATCCTACTTTAGCCCATTTTAGTTTTTTATTTTAGCTTATTATGCTACCTAGGAACACAGTATAACGCAAGCTATGTATAAAAGCCAGTGGTATTCGGATAAAATCCTAGTTGTTAAAATACATCTAAGCAATAACAATCTAATTTGTAAATATCTATAAATATCAGCTATAAAGAATTATCCGAAGAGTATTCTAAAAATAAAAAGGAGGAAGATGTTTTAGGTTACATTGAAGGAAAACTCAATTTATGTTCTTGCAGCACTGAAATATGATCGGAGCTGCAAAATTAAGCAAATTAAACCAAGTCCCGGAAAAATCATTAGATAATACTAATGCATATGAATTTGGATTATCGCCGCTACAAACAAGAATACGAATTATGGAGCACATACTAAAAATCAGTTACGATTTGGGTTTTGTACCTACAGGATCAATAACAAACAATGACACCAACAAGGCTTTAAGAAGCATGTTCAGGATGAATTTTTCAAATGTGGGTTGATTATAGACCAACCAAAACAAGGAACAGGCAATACGAATGATGGGAATACAGCAAGAAGGCTCTTTTCTGATCCCAAAAAAGCATCTGAAATAATAGGTGTTTATATAAGTCTTATATAAGATTTAAAACAATCATTGATGTACTTGCATGCAATGAACAAATTGATTATAGAAAATTTGGGGATTATGCCAAAGAAACAGCACGAATATATACTACCAATTATTCATGAAGAAATATGTCTGCAACAATTCATAAAATCCTTTATCATGAAGAGGATGTCATTAGGGATCATTTAGTACCACTAGGAGATCGGTCAGAGGAAGCCCAGGAAAAAAGGAATAAAGATTACAGATTTTATAGGGAGCACAATACCAGAAAAATGTCACGAGATTTTACAAATGAAGATCTGTTTAATATATTGTTGGCAACGACAGATCCGCTCATCTCTAGCATTCGAAGTCAATGGAATGTAGAACATCGGGACTTAGATGAAGAAGCAAAAGGGCTGCTACAGGACAGAGGTAATACAAAACCAAGTATGGAATATTTGGAGGCCAATTCGAATGAATAGTAGATATAATTTACTTTTATTGTTATTTAAGCAAAAAATATGTTTTTTGTCGTTATTGTTATTTAAGTAAAAACGAAAATAAACATTTAAAAATTTACAGCTATTTATTTTTTTAATTTAAAAGTATTCTTGTGGAACTGGTTCCAGTTGAACCTGTTGTAGAGTTGATAATGTAGAAACCTATTCACAAAATGATCATAGGTTTTATTACATGCCTATACATTTTTTTTAAAGGTATAGTGGCATATACGAGGCGAATGTATATGCATATAAAGGTAATATGAATACGAATTTCTCTAGAAATATTTAAAAATGTTTAAAATTCTAATAATTCAACACACCGATTTTTATACAATTAGAACAGTAATGTTTTCTTATTTGTCCATTATTTTCTAGAAAATTCTGATCAATATCGAGTGGAATTGTATTGCCTTTTTTGAACAAAAAAGAAAAAAAATTTAAAGCCGTTTTCCGGGATTGGGAATTTGGGTATTTCTTAATCAAAAATGGGGATGTTTTTAAGTCCACTGTTTTAAAAACTTTTTAATCTACATAACTGCCAAAATTCATTATGATACCTTTATTCATGTTAGATTTATAGAATGTCAAACAATAAAATTATTATTTATATATGGGGGATTCACAAGGTGTCATAAAGTCATAAGTCTTAAAATAATAACATGAAGAAATATAACTGTTGTGAACAACCCCTCATAATTTAGTGTGCTATTTTTAATTTAAATCAGCTGACTTAAAACAAATATAAAAAATAAATGTTTACCTACCATCAAAATATTTTTTAGTTCTAATCCATGAATTAATAAATTAAATTAGATCTTACCTGACTATTTTCCATTTTTTAGACGCAAATCACAAATAAATTTTATTTCGTTTGTTTACCAAACATCAGAGTCCTAAGCCGATATAATTTGACGCCGCAAGTGTTTTGTTGCAAAAATTGCTAGCCGCAGGTTATATTCGGATATTAGCCGGATAAAACTATACCATCAACGGCGACGGCTACAAAAACTAATGTGGATCGGCTCAGCCGCTCAGCGCAGGTCTCTTCTGATCAATTACGACAGCACAATAAACATAGCAAGCAATGTACTATTAATTTAATACACTTTTTGTTTACAAAGCAACAGCAATATTTTTAAACCATTGTAAAATGTTAGAACATTATGACAATTTAACATGATAGCACACCTTGTGAATACCCCAATAGTGTAAATGAATAAAAGGGCTTTCAATATGAGTAAAAAATAATAATTTTAAGGTTTGACATTCTATAGATCTGACATGAACAAAGACATATTAATGAAATTTGGCAGTTATGTAGATTAAAAAGTTCTTAAAACAGTGGGCTGAAAAACATCCCACTTTTTGAATAAAAAATACCATAATTCTTAATCATCAAAAGTTCAACTTTGACCTTAAATGTCTCAACAACTACTGATCGGATTTTAGCAAAATTAAAACTGTAAAAAAGTTCAAGAAGTCTTCTCTCCTGCAAAAAAAAAATTCAAAATTATCTCTATCGGTTCAAAAGTTACAGATTTTTGGCCGATGAAAAACGATTTTCAGCCACTGTGCGTCGCACAAGCAGCATTTTTATTCCTATGCACGCGTACAAAGGATTTGCAAATGTGCCCGTCACTGATCTAAATATATATATTATACATATATGTTTTAAAAGAGGGAAAGAGAAACGGATTTAATTGACCATATACCCAAAATATAATCTGAAGCTACACATTGGTCATCAACCTTTCTCTTATTTTATCCTACTCAGTTTATCAGTTTGTTTCACTTTAATAGTTAGCTACCTAAAATTTAGCTTCTCGAGTAACATATTTGTTTTTTTTTTTTTAAATTACCTGGGAACACAATTAAACCCCTCCTACTGACAAGCACAGCCGGACTGAAAGGTAGCCCCGTTCCCAGTGTAAAATATAACTTATTTGACAATCGTTACAAGTTTTTATCAAACTTAAAACATTTTCTACGTGTAAACGATTTCTTCCTTTGCTTTTTACATCATTTTGCATTTGAAAATATTGATGCTCAGAAATGTGGTATCGATAAAATACCAAAAGCACTATACGAAATGTCAGCATACATTAGTTTCATTCTTAATATTGGCTATATTTTTCCAAGAAATTTAAATATATTCAGTCTTGAAATACTTTATTTCTGAAAGATCCGCTAGAACACGGAATTGAGAATTGATATTATTTTAGTTTTCGTTATCGTTTGTAAATAACATTAATAACAACCGTATTATGCTATTGGTTTTTCCGGAAACAATATTTTCTGGAGTGAAGCTGATTATCACTTTTAAGGTTTTATTTTCAAAACAAAATTTAGTTCTTAATGTTTCGCAAATTGGCGAAAAAATGATTTCGCAGTTTCTTTAACTTTATAAGCCATTTCCTTAACATTGTATGTTTCTATAAATATGGTTTTCATTTAAATTTAAATTATCCAATCCATTTTCTTGCCACTTGTAAGAACAAATATCCCATTCTGGAAAGCAAAATATGAATCCTGGCGTCCACGCTTTGCATTGTCATATTAACGTTTTTTATTATTTTTAAGATACAACAACATAAATTTTGCAATAAACACATGATGACCAAGGCCTGCTATCGAAATGATCACATTACAGTTAAGAAGTTAAGAGTTAAAAAGCTCATAGGATAAAAAAGTACTGAAAACAACGCGGGGCTACTGCGGTATTTTTAACATGAAAAAGCACCAAAGTACTGAATTTTTCAACACTGCTATAATGTATATAGTACATATGTATGTAACTTTTGGATCCTTCAATAATTCTAAGTCTATTAAACCATGAATACCCCTTATACTGGTCAAATGTATGACCGAAGCCCACTTTATTTTTATCCCGAACATTTGTTTTTAACATACCTACCCGCTATCACAATTCCTAAAGGGGGCTGCAATTTGAAATGTAATTTTTACTATTATTTATTAATCCAAATTTTTAATATTTTTAATTAGGCTTAAGTTCATGAAATTTAATTTTTTATTAAATTATTTTTGTGAAGAAAGGAATTTTACAACATGAAAATTAATTAAAATTGTTATTGATAATCTTTCATTCTTGACGTGGCTCGGGCTCGAACCCTGGCCGGCAGGTTACCAAGACATGTTTCGATCGCAACCACTCGATCTCCTCAGATGGATTTGCCGTCTTACACTCGCAGCCATCGACGACTGCTGACGTCACTAGTCAAACATCAATCCTTAAACCAAATTTCTTCACAAAAATAATTTAATAAAAAATTAAATTTCATGAACTTAAGCCTAATTAAAAATATTAAAAATTTGGATTAAAAACCATAAATAGTTCAACAAAATAACCACAATACTAATTATTATTTATTAATTTATTAGACTAGTCTTATGAATAAATTCTAAGACTAGAGATTTTTTTATAAGGAGCATAGCTGCCAGGGCTAACAGCTCAAATTTTTTAAAGAGTTTTTTATGAAAAAAGTTAAACGACTTCGTGCTATAGTTCCTTATTATGGTATGTAATGAGAAACTGTTAAGAGCCACGAAAATACAATTAGGCAAACGAAAAGACAAACATATTGAGATTTTCCTAAAAAAATTTGTTATCCAATTTCATGCAATTTTTTTTTTCATTGATAATATTATTTGTGTAAAAAACTGTAATTTTTAAGAGAAATTACATTTGTTTACCAAGAAAAATCATTTAATTAACCAATAAAAATTTAAAATTTAAGGGCTATAATATCAGACATGGTATCACGGTGCTAATCAAATTATTCAGCTACACTGGCCTCCAAAAATATCATGTTTTCTTTTTTTAAATGAAAAACGATGAATTAATATGACTTAAAAACTTAACTAAAACATTTTCACAATTAAGTTATACATCGTTCATTTCAAGGGCGGAAGGATCTATTTAACCCTTCTTGCTTTTCTAGGGTCAACAATTTGTAGAATTTAAAACAAGTAGTGTTAACCACCAAATGTTATTTTTTTATCTATAGATTCATGTATGACGTGTCTTTCAATATAAAACTTAATTTTTATATTTTTAGTTATGTATGTATTGTAAATCTTTGCATTTATTTGGGGTCATTAAGGACCCCATGCGAGCAGCTCTGTAATTTTCTTTATTCTAACTGGAATAAGGTTAATTGTTCGAAAATAATTTGTTTAAATTATAAAATATATTTTTAAACTTTTTTTAATTTATGCTAAAACTATGTTTGTTTTGCTAAATATTTTTAGATTTATATGAATTTTATATAAAAATCTTTAAATAAAACTAAAAAAAAAAAAACAACTTCCAACTCTAAAGCTCTTTATACTCAGCCAATTTTTATTTAAAGGAATGCTTTTTTTTTGCCGGTCAGTGTAAATATTTCATATTAAATAAATAGAGCAATTTCAAATGTAACGTAGTTAAAAATTGTATTTTGAATCGACAAATTTAATAATTGTATTGTTTAAAGTTTCTAGAGATGAACAAATTAATTTGGACTTTACTTTTTATAAAACTTGTGGCTGTTACTTACGGACAGGTAAATTAAATTTATAATTATTAATTTCTCATATTGCTTAAAGTTTTCGTTAAGGAATTTCACATATTCAAAAATGAAACAATTGTTTTAAATGACGAAAACGACGAAAACGCCGAAAACGCCGAAAACGACGAAAACGACGAAAATGTAGAAACATTGAGTGCAGATTTACTTTCAAGCTCTACAGTGCGAAACGATGAATATATTAGTTTGAACAGACAACAACATGCCCATAATATCGAAGATTACGATATGCAAATGAAGATGTTTAAACGATCGTATTCTGCCAGTCTTGAAACAATGATTATAAGAAAGGATATGTTGATCAAGATTATCGAACGAACGGATGAACGTTTAAATCCTTTAGAAATGTTAAGTGATTTAAGTAAAAGATGTGTTAACAAATATCGCAAATTAATACCGAAAATTTCCGATATTAAATCAATTGTTAAAAGTTGTGTAAACAGTGCTGACGATCAACTTAAAGGTATGTTAAGTAGTGCCCTTAGCACACGAAATAGCTTAGACCATTACTACACCAATAAATTTGAAAAAGAAATTAAAAGTTGTAAAAGAAACTACAATACACTTCCTACAAACTACACCGATTGCATTAAAAATGTGGTAAGTTTTTTTTTTTTTTTTTTTTTTTTTTTTTAACAGAAAAAATCTGATATTTTTTTTTTTTTTTGTTCAGGTTGCAGCAACCAACCGTTACACAGCTTCCAGTCAGAAAACATTTGACACACAAATGGAAACTGCGCTGTGTTCGTTTAATGCTAATATAAAAAATGCTTTAGATTGCGGTTTCGATGCTCAAAATAGTACAATCTCCCTGCTATCAGTCGCAAATATACAGATAAATAAGTGTTTTTTAGGCCAAGATGAATGCAAAGAATGTGCGCAGGGCTACACATGTCCTGAAGTGCATTATATAAAACGTTTCGAAATTAATAGTAACAATAGGACTATCGCAAATCCTTTCTTTGGACGTGTTAGTACCAATAAGTGTTTAATGTTGGAAATATTTTAAACAATTCCCAATTAACTATTACATAAATAAATAAAGTTTGCTTTTGAATAAATTGTTACAAGGATACTTTTTTGTACAACATCAAAACAAATTTTTACTTTTTAAGGCAAAAACATTTTTAGAATATTATTTATCTCAGGGATTTCATTCATTACGTTCAAAAAAATTTAGTTAGTAGACTAATCATAATATTCATAAATGGATAATAACACAGGGTCACTAACACTGGTTCACAAATTTTTAACTTTTAGAAAACCTCAAAAATTAGATGCGAAGAAGCTACATTGGAACTGCTGAACACGTATATGGCCTCCATTTATTTTTCTTTAGAAGCTTGCTCGAGATATTCGCGAAAAGTCTGTTTTTTGCAACTTATCTGGAAGGATATTTCCAAAAATCTTGAGAACTGAGTATTTGATTAACGCAAATTTTTAACTTTTAGAAAACCTCAAAAATTAGATGCGAAGAAGCTACATTGGAACTGCTGAACACGTATATGGCCTCCATTTATTTTTCTTTAGAAGCTTGCTCGAGATATTCGCGAAAAGTCTGTTTTTTGCAACTTATCTGGAAGGATATTTCCAAAAATCTTGAGAACTGAGTATTTGATTAACGCAAATTTTACTCTGTTGCAAAGATTTATCTCTTTTAGCCCATATCTTTACTGTGTTTATCGGATAAAAATTCACTGAGTAAGACCCGTTTAGATTTGAAAAAAATTAATTTTTCTTCGTTTTTAAAAATTTAACATTTTAAGTCATGCATTTAGGGAACTATTTTTTTTTTAAGTTCCAAACGTATTTGTTACATAATTGTTATCACAGGACAACAAAATAATAAAAAAAATTGCAAAAATTCCAAAGTGGAATTTTTAACAACCATATTATGGATGGCTCCAAACATGTTATGGTTAAATATGACAATATGAAAAACAACCATGGTATTATAAGTGTTAAACATATTTTAGTTATTATCAACCATAACATGATCGGAGGTAAATAAAATATGGTTCTGGCTTCTTGATGGATGACTAATTTAACCATAATATGGTTGTCAGTGACAATAATATTAAACATGTTTTTTCTCTGGGTGAAGAAACAATTTATTTGGTTTCTATTTTTGATCGAAAAAGTAAAATTTTTCTTCTTCGGTTTCTCCTTTTATGTTGCGATGCAGTTTCATGAATTTTTATCCATCAATAGTCACCCATGATGGACTGACTGATCGCAATGGCACTGCATGCAAATGCATGTTTTTTGTCGATAGTCTAAGAACGATGTCGACCAATTACACTGTGCTCGAAATTGACTTTTTTTTAGACAAGCTCGGCACATGGCGTTTTAGCATAATTCGGGTACGCTGAATCCGGATCCGCTGTTGTTTTCGAGATATACCGTTAATTCGCGTGACTCAAAAACGGTTTAGTGTATTGACATTAGGCAATAAAATTTCCTCTAAGAAAAGCAAAACTTTTTTTTTGATATGAGCAGTCGTTTTAGAAACATAATTTTTTTTTTGGGAAAAAAACAATTTTTTTTATAAAAATTTCGAAATTTTTGTTAATTAAAAATTCATAAAAAATTGGAAAATGCAGCTAGGCTTCTAATTTTTTGCAGACATATAAAAATCGAGCCATAAATGATTAAAATCTGTTTACAACTTTTGATTTTATTCACAAAAGTCGACTAATTTTAATTACAAAATTTAAGAATTTCATAAAACGCAATATTTGTATGGGAGCCCCCCTAAGAAGTGTAGATAAGGGGAAAGTATATCTCGAGAAAATGTTAAAGACAAAAAACTAAATGAGGTCGGTCATACATTTTATCCTACTAGGGGCAACTCCTAGGCATTTATGGGACTTTTTCTTCAATATATCTCTAGTCTGCATTGAACATTTTGTATGGGAGACCCCTTAAGGAATGCAGATAGCGCGTAGGTATGTTAGAAATAAATGATTGAGATGAAAAATTAAGTGGGGTTGGTTATACATTTGACCCATCTAGGGCCATCCTAGGCGCTGCATAATTAAAACTTGTCGACTTTTGTGAATAAAATCAAAAGTTGTAAACAGATTTGAATCATTTATGGCTTGTTCTGTTTGCAGCTTAGTTTTTCATATGTCTGCAAAAAATTAGAAGCCTAGATGAATTTTTAAAAAAACAAAAATTTCGAAATTTATAGAAAAAAATAATATTTTTTTCAAAAAAAAAAAAAAAAAAAAAATATTAAAAAAAGTTTTACTTAAAGGAAATTTTATTGCGCAGTTTCGTTTTTTTAAAAGTAATTTCAATAAACTAAACCGTTTGAGTTGTGCAATCTCCTCCATTTTTGAAATAACGATATATCTCGAAAACAAGAGCTAACCTTAAAAAACTGTGGGCACCATTGGATTCAGCGTACCCGAATTATGCTAAAACGCCATGTACTTGCTTGTCAAATTTTGCAACAAGCACAGTGTTATCTTTCCGAATCATTTGCTTTATTGCATATTTTAGCATATTTTGAAAGATTTTTATACCCACACCACAATAGTGGAGAGGGTATAATGCATTTGTGCTGATGTGTGTAACGGCTTAAAATAGTGGTCCTAGACCCACCTTAAAGTATACCGATCTACTCAGAATCACTTTCTGAGTCGAACTAACGATGTCCGTCCGGCGGGCTGCCAGGCTGTCCATGTAACCTGTTTGGGTCATAGGTTCTTATTGGCACAAGGAAAAGCTAATTGAAAATGGGCCGAATCGTAGGACCACGAGGGAAGATAGGGGGAAATTTCTTCCTCTCAAAAACTATCAAACCGATTTTAATGAAATTTAAAACACACAAAGAACCATATCTATATGGACACAAACGGTATGCATTTTTTAAAAAATAGGACCACGAGGGGTGTTAGGGGCAATTTTTGTCTCTCAAACCGATTTTAATGAAATTAAAAACATAGATAGGTCCATATCTATAGGGACTCATTAGCCATACAGTTTTTAAAAAATAGGACCACAAGGGGAGGCAGAGGGCAATTTCTGCCTCTCACAAACTTTCAAACCGATTTTCATGAAGTTTATAAACATAGATAAATCCATATTTACATGGACACATAAGCATAATGTGTTTTAAATACGGGCTTGACCGACTATACTTTCTTACTTTTTTTTTTTACATTCCATATTTTAAAAAAGTTCTTAAAAAAAATTTTAAATACCCAAAAAATAAACCTTCCAAAAGAATTTTAAAAGTTATGGAGCTTTGCTTTAAATACAAGATTTTTAACATTTCCACAAAATATCCATCATTTTTAAACCGATGCAACACTCCACATGTTAAGGCTTCCAATGGGTTTAAAATATTATATCCAAAACTGTTACAAATTACTTGCTTGGCACATGGATTATACCGCGTTGCAGAGAAAATTAGAAGCCAATTCGCTAATGTTGCAATTTTTAATGAAATGTATCCCTCGACCGCAGCCAGTAGTAACAAGATGGTGGACTGGCCAGATGCTTCAGAATTCTATTCCGTCCCAATGTTTATGCCAATTAAAAAGCTAAAAGAAATATTATTTTTATTTTTTATATTTTCTAATTACGGATATATTGGTGAAACAATAATTAACAGCCTGTTTGTCGATTTCGAACGTTAACGTTCGCATAGAAAATTACATTTAAAACAAAAACAAATTGTCGAATTTTGTTTTTGTCAAATTAATTAATTTGCAGAAACTAAAATTAATCATGTGGAAGGAAGAATACTTAGCCCGACAAATTCAATAAAAAATCCAAAACCTTTTGCAAGAAAAGTTAAGGATTTCAAAAAATAATATAAATTTCAAATATTTTTGATCTGATTTGGAATCAAAATGGGATCTGAAAATACATTTTTTTACAATTCATTGGCATTCTTCAAGTGCAAGACAAAGTTTTACTTTTAATAAAACATTACTTATATATTTACACAAACAAAAATTTGAATTAGTTATTCAAGTTTTTAAAGATATTTAAATAACAATTGACTGAATTTTTGTATATTTTTATTTATTTTTAGTGAAATTAAAATAAGATTTGGTATAAAAATTTTTGAAGTTTTTAGTGCATATTTTTTTTTTGTGAGCGCATATTTTGAATTTTTTTTGTGCATATTTTAAGCGCTTATTTTCGATTTTTTAGTGCATAAAAATTTCATACCTACTTATTATTTACAGGCGCTGATAACGCTTTTCCATTTTATTTATTAACCCACGTATTTATAAAAGATTATCAACTTTAAAAAACGCTTATTTAGGAATTTTAATAGAACATTTTTATTTAAGCCTTTATTAAATTTGAAATATTTTAATGAATACGGCAGTAATATTTCATAAATTCTAATTTCTATTATAAGATAAGGCCTGTCGAAATCGTTTTATAAGTACTACGTGACAGTTGTTTGACCAAATGAATTTGACACCTATTCTTTATGTAAAAGAATCCGAATCCGAATATTAAATCGGAATTGTCAAAAGTAAAACAGTTTTTGAGATATTCCAAAATAACCGTTATTTGTGTTTAAAAAAAAGATGTGACTAAAATGCAAATATCTTCAAAAATTTTAAACGGATTATGTATTTCTTTCTCTTTAGTGAAAGGTTATAAAATTTCTAAAATAACCATGGGTCATTTGTGAAGATGAGTAAATAAATGGCAGAGTTATAGTAGACAAAATTTCAAACTTCATTACAAATTTGATGATTTTTTTTTAAGTGCGTATTTTGGAGTTTTAGGTGCATATTTTATGCGCATATTTTCGATATTTTAGTGCAGGAAAATCTTATCCCTAGTTATTAGTAACATCAATTATACTGCGATAAAGCTCTATTCTTAATAATTTTAAGAAGGCCTTCCAGAAGATGAAAGAAGGCAAGGCCTTGGTCTCCAATGACACACCGTATAAATTAGAAATAAAGTTGGAATGCGGCTGGTAGGCCTTATGTCTGCAAAATGGCCTTTAATAATTTTTCCGCTGGAAATGGTCGTGCAAATTGCATTTTTTTTTCATATGAATAATTTAAATGTATAATAAGCAGCAACATTTTAAACGTTGACGCTCTTTTTAAGTTAAATTCATGTGGGTTTTGTTTACATACGCAAAACAATGTTGGCCGATATTTTGTTTCACACATAATTGTCATAGATCCTTCTATCATAATAAAGAATATTAAGATAATTCTCTGAAAACTTTTTGTTTTTTTTTACAACTAACATCGTGCGTTTTGGTTGGACCACCCTTTATAATATTTTCGTTACAATATTTTATCTTGATACAGTTCAGCCGTTTGGGATGGTATGCTTATTAAAATCCCTTATATTTAACTCATAAATCAATAAAAGTACATACAAAATATTGGTATTGACTTCACATTTCACGGGATTTCTAGAAACAAAATCGGTTCACGCATTACAGAGAAAATCAATTACATACATATATATGAAGGGCTCAGGGCTAAAGAGGACCAAGTGGAAAAAGATAATTCAAAAATATTTTAAGGTTGAGTAAGTGAACTGCCATTAATTTCTGGTGCCATTGACTTTGGTTTAGTACCTTTACCTTAGGAACGAATAGTGTAAAGCTTTGCGGACAATTTCGTATGAGTTTTGAAAAAAAAAATATACTTTTATAAATATCATGACTTGGCTCGATTCAGCTCTGAGCCCTCCATATTATTCGAGTAGATATTCAATTTAACTACTGGACATGTTGAAAAATGTTCTTACTGTTAGTTAAAAATATGGTTAATTAAATAAACTTTTTGGGGATTCCTTTTACTACAATATCGAAGCAGATTTGTCGAAATTTGGCAAATTTTAAAAATAGTTTTTATTAACTGCCTACGCTTATAATTTCTAATCTTTATTTCACAAATTTGTATAACTTAATTTAATTGAAATAAACAAATATAAAACACCTCTTGTTTAAAAGTAGATTTCTTTATCATTTAAAATTGTCTCGAATTAGCCATTACAAAAGAGTTAAATATACTTAATGACAATATGTAGAAAGTGAAATTGATAAGAAAGAAAAATAGCCACCGAAAACCACTATTTTTCTACGGAAGTGCCTTAATCGATTAGACTTCTTATCACCGATAACAAAATAAAATTCAATAACATTATTTGGTATAAAACGAAGAAACAATTTTAAATGTAGTGTCGTAGACAAAAGTCTTTTGCACAGAATAAACATAAATATATAAAAAATTTTAGACGCTATCTTTGGATTTTAAAAATGTTTAAATTTATTTCAAGTTTAATTTTAATAGTCTTTGTGGCTGTTGCCCAAGGAAACGAAAATTTGGTTGCCACATATAGCAACGATCTGTATTTAAATTCTTCAGTGGCCGTCGAAAATTACCTTTCTATAAATAGGCAACAATATGCTCAAAATATTGCAGCAAACGACCAACAAATGGACTCGTTCAATCAAACATTTGGTGCTAGTCTTAAGACCATAAAAACGAAATTGAATATGTTGGTGGAAAGTCTTGTTCAAACTGAGAAACGCCTCGATCCTTTAGCAAGTTTGAGTGAGAAATGTGTTACCAAATATCGTGCCGTCATACCGACTGTTGCTGCTACAGAATTAGTTATTAATGGTTGTGTTAAGACTGCCAACGACACAATTATCAATATGCTTTATAATCCCCGAAGCACTCGAAACACCTTAGACAGTTACTACAAGAGCACTTTTGAAAATGGAATTTCAACATGTAAAAATTTATATAGTTCAAGACCATTAAATTACACTACGTGTGTTATAGATACGGTAAGTTTACAGTAATTAATAAAAAAAATGTATTACACATTTTTTTATAACGTAATTCCAAACATTTTAGGTTTCCGACGCAAACAGTTATACCATCACAAATCAGAAAAAATTTGCCGTACAAATGGATGACGCCCAGTGCAATTTTAAAGCTAATATTAAAAAAGCTTTGGATTGCAGTTTTACAGCTGAATATGGGACAATTTCCGCAATAGCTGAGGCAAATACTTTGATCAATAAATGCTTGTCGGATTGCAGACAATGTGCTCAAGGCTACACATGCCCTGAAGTCTTCTACGTTAAACGTTCCGAAGTTAGTTATACTGAGAGGACTATGGCAAATGCATTCTATGGACGTTATAATGCTAAGAATTGCTTAATGATGCAAATATATTAGAGTATTATCTAATGAAACTTTAATAAATAAATCTGATTTTTAAATATAAATTGTAACAAAAATAATATTATATTATAAATATAAATATATCTGAAAAGATCTGCGGTACTTAAAATTGCCCCTATTAAGGTTTACAACGAAACTTAGTTGCGTTGAAGCATAACAACTTTACTTTACAACTGCTAGTGATGAGTTGTAAACATTTAATGCTTTTGTTATCAGCACTAAAACAGGGTTGTAAACAGTAATTCAAAACCTCAAAATTTCAACTGAAGTATAGTTGAGTTGTAAACCATTGTATCCTTTATTTATAAAATTCACGTAATACAAAATATAAATCAAAGAAGAAACATGTAAAAATTAAAAATAGGTAATAATTTACAGCAGAATTTCGACCCATTAAAATGCCATTGTTTAAAAGATTGATGTTTGACTATAGATTGGCAGTCGTCGCAGTGGCGGACAGGGTAAAACTGCAAAGAACTCTGATGATCAGAATGTATTTACTCTCGTAACATGTAGTTTCTACCCGAGTTCAACCCCTCGTTAAGTTAAGAATAAAAATTATTCAAAGATTTTGATTTATTTCATGTTGTAAAATTCCTTCCTTTATTAAAATCAGGGCTGTGGAGTCGGAGTTGAGGTTTATGCACTTGAGTCGGCGTCAAAGTACCCACAAAAACTAGCGACTCCGACTCCAAAATTTTTCGGCATACAAATTTTAACAAATTGTTTTAAATATTTTCCAAATTAAAAATTCTTTGAAATTGGCGATGCAATATTTAAAATATTACTTTGAATTTTTTACAGAATAATTGCTTTTATTATATTTAACAATTTAAAAGGTACTGCACAAAGCGAATTCATGTAAAAGGGTGGCGACGATACTACAATAAGTACAACACCAAAAACACAACATTGTATGTTATTTGTTGCTTTCGTTGGTCAATATGTCAAAAACACAAGCGACTTTTGACATTCCTCTCACTAAGAAAAAAAAGTAGCAAAGTTGTGCTCTCAACGCCACTTGAAAAATCAATTCGATTTGGTACTGTATTAAAAAGGAGTTTAAAGTCAAATACGGACCAGTCTCATATACATTTACCATCAGTGTTGAAAAATTCAATACTTTGGTACCTTTAAAGTCGGTTTGAGAGAAAAAATTGCCCCTATATCCCCTCGTGGTCCCATTTTTTAAAAAATACATCCCTTTTGTGTCCATAAAGATATCGTTCTATCTATGTTTTAAATTTCATTAAAATCGGTTTGATAGTTTCTGGGAGAAAGAAATTTCCCCTTATCTTCCCTCGTGGTCCTCCGATTTGGATCATTTTTAATAGGCTTGGTCCTTGTGCCAATAAGAACCTATGTCCTAAATTTTATCAAATTATCTCCAAAATTGCGAACTGTACTTTGCGCACAAGGTTACATGGACAGCCAGCCAGCATGCCAGCCAGCCGGACGGATATCGTTAGTTCGACTCAGAAAGTGGTTCTGAGTCGATCGATATGTTTTAGGGTGATGTGTGTCAGCACAAATGCATAATACCCTCTCCACTATTGTGGTGTGGGTATAAAAATAAAAGTTCACAAAGAACAAAAAGCTTTTCTGATCATTAGCTAGGATCTTTGCTTGGTACCAAGTCACATTAAGAGGATTACATTCATTCATATCGGAAAATTCGCAGAATCTGTTATAGGCACTTTTTGTAGAAGGATCACAATTTCCTGCATGTAGATTGCGTTGTACTCCATGTGCTGCAACTAAAAAAAATTTATTAATTACCATTAATCGAAGGGTCTTCTGTACCTGTAGTTTAAAAATTTCGTAGAATATATTTTTTAATTATTTTAAAGACTTGGTTTACAATAAAAAAGTTTTTTAAAATTATATTTAAACTTTTATTCGTACATATATAGTATATATATATATATAATAATTAGTATTGTGGTTATTTTGTTGAACTATTTATGGTTTTTAATCCAAATTTTTAATATTTTTAATTAGGCTTAAGTTCATGAAATTTAATTTTTATTAAATTATTTTTATGAAGAAAGGAATTTTACAACATGAAAATTAATTAAAATTGTTATTGATAATCTTTCATTCTTGACGTGGCTCGGGCTCGAACCCTGGCCGGCAGGTTACCATGACATGTTTCGATCGCAACCACTCGATCTCCTCAGATGGATTTGCCGTCTTACACTCGCAGCCATCGACGACTGCTGACGTCACTAGTCAAACATCAATCCTTAAACCAAATTGTATTTTAACATTTGGTAGATCGAAATTTGCTTTCCTGAATGATTATCCATTTTAATTGATTTTACATGTTTTTTCCTTTACTTCTGTTTTTTCGTACTTTCGTCAAGAATTTTTCTTGAAGTCCAAGTACATTTTTTGTTTTTTTCACTTTGTCTTTCTCTTTTCTGTTGACCTTTTTCAGCACAACTTGAAGGACAAATGTACACATAGAGCTCGTGCCTTAGCTTTAACAATAATTAGTATTGTGGTTATTTTGTTGAACTATTTATGGTTTTTAATCCAAATTTTTAATATTTTTAATTAGGCTTAAGTTCATGAAATTTAATTTTTATTATATATATATATATAGTAGATACGTATCTAATTTTTTCAACTTAATTACAGTAGAATCCCGATAATTCGTAATCGCATGGGACCGGCTATTTCTTACGAATTATAGGGGTTTTCGATTTACCGGGGTTAAAATAAAATTAATACGAACTAACGGGGTTTTTTAATTTATTTACTAAACCAATCAAAAAAAAACATAAAGACAATTGTTATAAAAGAAAAATAAAATTTATAAAAATTATTCATGTAGCAAACTGATCTTAGGAAAATATACACACACACAAGCAAAAACCCACGCAAAAAAAATAGCGGTAAACAAAAAATCATTCTTTCCATGTTTCTGTTGTTTTTATTACGAATTATAAGTGGTAGTTAGCAAACAATTACGATTTATAAGAGGTAAAGAAGATTTTATTTGAAAAAAAATTACAAATTAGCGAGTGGACCAAAATGTATGGAAATGTTACGAATTAACGAGATATTTTCAAGGGACCGACAGTTTATTACGAATTATCGGGAATTACGATTTATCGGGGTACAAATTATCGGGATTTGACTGTATTATCAGTTATAGATACAATCACAAATAATATTCTAACTTAATTAACCGAGCAATAGTAATGTAGACCGTTGTAGTAAAATAGATCAAAGTTCAGATTGATATTCACAAATAAAATAAATCAGAGAATTTCCGTGCAAAATAAAATCAGATTTTCTTAAAAAAAAACTTTCATAGTGTGAACTGAAGCTAACTAACTCAGCTAATAAATTAAAGGGATGCAGACAAAGATGATAATGCTTCCCCTATGAAACAGTTACTTATTATCGTTTATCTTAAAGAGGGCTTTCACTATTTTTTGCTTTGCGGACTCCTTAAGAAACAGATTATTTTTCCCTGGACCACCAAATTATAGGTATGTATATTATAATAAACGTGTGTAGTATTTTTAGCCATCTTTATATGACTTATGAATGATTTAGCGATTAAAAAGTTTTGTACTTTTTGAATTTTGTTAATTAAAAACAAAAACGATTTAAAATTTCCAAGGGAACATTCTTCTTTGCTGATCCTTTAAAAATCTGGCATGGACCTTTATTTGGGAAACAGAAAAATTGCCGCCAAGTTTTTCAGTTAAGCCATTAATCAAAATTTAAATCAGTTTAAATCAAACATTTAATCAAGTTAATTAAACGTTTACTTATTTCAAAAGCATTACTGCCGAAAATGTTGTTAAATATAAAAAATATTTGATAAGTACTATTAATTTATTTTTCTTTATAAGCTAATAAGACCTAATGATGTTGATGTAAATAAAACAAATTTATTACATTTCACCCGACGTTTCGTCACTTTTTTGGTGACTCTTTCAAGGGTCGTCTATTTAAATAAAAATAATAAAAGGACAACATTAATACAATATATTTTTCACAATACAATATAATATATATTTTGAAATCATGTGTTGCGATAATGCACTTGCTTCTCTCCTCTTTGATATGTCATTTTGATGCTCTCCCATTCTCTTTTCAAGTGAGCGTTTTGTTGTTCCTATATAAATTAAGTCACAGTTCTGATCGTCCCTTCCGTTACACTTTACTTCGTAAACAACATTACTTTGTTGTAGTTTTTCTATAGGCGCCTTAACTTTTGAAAATATTGCACTTAAAGTTGCATTTGGTTTGTATGCAAAGTTTATTTGTTCTGATATAATTGTTGCCCTTATGTGTCTATTATCCGTCAAGCCAGGTATGTATTTTACACTGTAAATTTTTTTGTCTTTTTCAGGGTTGTCAGCATTATTGATGTTTTTGTGTTGTACATGTTTTTGTGCGCCGTTGATAAGTGTATTTATTAATTTTTTAGGGAAACTATTGCTGATTAATATTTCTGAGATTTTGTCGATATATTTAAAACCAATTTTTTATTGGAAATCAATTAAAATATTTTTCTGTGTAGATGCTTCCCACTAACCCCCAATTTTACCAAGTTCAGTTAAAACTTACTATTTTTTAACTTTCAGCTTACAATATGTTTTGACAGCTATAACTGATAGTTAATTATAACTGAACTTGGTGAAATTCGGGGTAAGTGCGAATCATAAAGATTACCATAAATTTATTAAAATTTAGCGAGAACTGGGATCGGCGAGAGAAGCCCTGTTTATTTACCTATATAATAAGTATCATCGTTTATGAAAGAAAGTGTTAAAGTTGTCAAATAAAAGATAGAAAGCATTTCAAATTTATACTTAATATATTCAAGTAAGTAGTGTGAGACAGTTAATAATGATAAAATCAGAAAAAAGCAATCTAAAGTAAGATATACATGTAATTACAAAAAGCGGATCGGGTATTGCTAATCTATATAAATATATAAAATTCTAGTATCAAGGTTTTTGTAATTGAACTCCTTTTTATGAAATTTTGTATGTGTATTTATTAGGCATGAGAATAAGTCGCAAGTAGAGTTTTTCTTATCCCGGACTTTTTCATTTCCCGGGAAAGCGGAATTTATTTTTAAATTTCCCGGGATTCTGGGAGTTACCGCTCAATACAAATCTATGCAGAGTATTATTAAATTTTATTTATTTGAACAAATAACATTTCCTGAGATCAATTAAATAAGTTTATAAATGCATTCAACTTTTTTATTTCTGAGGAAAAATGGAAAACGGGCTTAATGGCACCTTAAGATCTGCATGTTTAAAAGTACTCATGGGCAAAATAAAAATTATTTTGTTGGAGGAAGTTATAACAAAATAACTTTTTATTTATCTTTTTCAAGCAATAATATTTGGAATAAAAATTTAAGTTTACTTCCGATCTGTGCCATTAGGAGTGTTTAGGAATAAAAACCTAAAAAACCATACCTGCAGAGAACTGATGATTAAATTAAATTCTGAGTAAATTTCCAAAAGCCCATTTGAAAGATTATTATAAAACTAAACAAATAGACTTATGGTGTTTTCTTTTCTGACAAAAATGTTCTATGTATGCTACTATTCGCGCGGGGGTTTTTGTTCTATTCAAATTATATCCAAAAATGTGAAAAGTTATCGTTTTCCTTTCTAAATACATATGTTGCAACAATAAATGGCAAATTTTTTCCATTTCCTACCCGCAGTTATAATTGAGTGCGAGATAATACCCTTTTTTGCATCTGCGTAAAGTACTTTTTTATGCAAGCAAGTATTAAGTTTGTGTAATATTAGGTGCGATCAGCGTTACCGTTGTGATACTAAAGTATCAATTTGACCCTTTTTCGACGGTGTTGATACCTTTTATGACCCTTCTTTTAAATTATACTTTTGTATCATTATCACCCATTTTGTGACACTTTTTGACCCTTTTTTGGAAATATCACTCACATTTTGTTTTGTGACAACACTGCGGAACAGAAGTGCTAAACAAATGTTTTCGAAATAAGCATTGCTTGATACGGAACAGACTCAAAGTATAAACTTACAATTCCATGCTTTCTTCTCCTTGATTTTTGATAGTAAAGTACAATTTCCCTAAAAGAAAACATAACTCATATACATATTTGTTATTTTTTACGATGGTTTCTTTTCAAAACAAAAATTTTACATTTTATTAAAAAAATGCAATTTGGTGTTTTGCTCTCTTAAAGAGTAGCATGTTTTATTCAAAAAAAATTCGCCCTTAATAATGGCAAAAGGTATTGAACTTTTCGCCCCCTTTTGAATCGACAGTGTTGAGAGTGCCCTAACAGGAATGAAAACAAGAGGTTAACATTGCTAAATTAGCGGAAATTCCCAAATATTTGGTAACAGCGGTATGATAGCAAAGTCTCATATTTATTAAAAATCGTAAAAGCTTAAAAAAATCTGACACTTACAGGAAAAAATCGCTTTAATCGAGAAAATGGTTACAATTCGCGAACGATTGTAAAATTTAAAACAAACACTAAAATTTATTTGAGATCGCTAAATCGGAAAATTACCTAAAAAGTATTAAAAAATTAGCTATAATGATAAAGAATAAACTTTTTGTCAGGTGTTAAAAACAGGACAGAGCATTCCATAAAAAAATTTAGTTTTTTGAGCTCTTCCTACCTGAAATATTATTTTTTTTGTTTGCTTATAAAAAAAAACTTGGTCTTATTATGTGCATTTAAATGGGAAATTCTGCTTATAAAAAACTTGACCCTTTTTTTATTGAAATACCCTTTTTTTGACCCCTTTTTCTGAAAAATCCCCTTTTTGTGACCCTTTTCGAAAACTTCCAACGGTAACCCTGGGTGCGATCCCGTACTTTTTGGGCAAAGTTCGATAAAATGAGAGTAAACAAGAATTTTTCTCACTAATAGACAAAAATGTACAAAAGTACGGGAACAATAACAACCAAATTTTTACCCCAAAAGCAAACGTTACAATGAAAACGTTTAAAACAAATACATAAATGATTTACAAAAGTAAAATTAAAACATATACCTAAATTTTTTAACATTTTCTTTTGTTTATTTTATTAATATTTTTAATTTTATTTCTTTTGGTAATACTTGTTTGTAGTTTTTATTGTTTATTTTTTGTCACAGCTGATTGTTTAACAATTTTCCCAATCAGCCCAAAGAAAAAGTACGGGCTACTTCGTGCGAGAAGAAGAAGAATATTTTTCTCTTAAAAGCTCTCTCACTTTACCAAACTTTGAGTACGGGAACAGTTTTCGGTAAGATTGGGATCCCGCGGGATCCCAATGTTGAGTACGGGATCACACCTATTGTGATGGATATAAAAAATTTTTGTTTTCGTTTGTTTTACTTTTATTTAATAATTATTTTTTTTTTGGCGCAAAGTTTTTAACAACAGCTGACATTAATTATTGAAAATCAGTGCTGTTAACGCTTATGGAATTCAAAGAAAGTTTAAAGATGGAAATTGCTACAAGCGTGGTGAATATCGCTTTCAGTACAAACTTTCCATTCAATATAAAATACGCTAATATAAATTAGTGTTGAGTGTAAAACGTAGCTATTATTTTGTTCTATTGTAATTTAGAAAAATGTATCACTTCGTAAGGGTACGTGTAACCTGTAAAATATATTACACAAATATAATTTATTTATTGTCTATGGATTAATCCTTACAGGCATTTTAGACATTTAAAATTACACTTATATAAAATAGACTATAACTCACATTTGATTACATTACACAAATTTTATCATCAATAAAGAAAAGCAATTATTAATCTACTTATTGACTTTGGATACAACGAATAATCAATAAATCTATATAATTGATTGAAAGTGTTACACATTATGGTCAGCATCACCATAATTATGTAGCTCTAAAGAATATAATGCATAATGGTATGAAATTTCGAGATGGTCGTTGAGGAATATTAAATGAAATCTTATTAATTAAATATCCAGCGCAGATATCACCATTAATAATGTTCAGAATAAACGATACATTCAGCATTGTTCTACGACTTTTTAAAGTAGGGAGCTTTATCAGAGCCAGTCGAGATGTGTATGAGGGCAAGGTTAGTGGGTTAAAGTGTAATCCGCGAAGATAGAAGAGCAGAAATTGTTTCTGTACAGATTCAATTAAATTTGAATAAGTTTGGTAAATGGGGTCCCATATAATCGATCTATATTCAAGAATCGGCCTTACAAGTGCCATATATAAGGTTTTTGTAATATACGGATCACCGAACTCTCTTGCCCTACGTTTTATGTATCCAAGTGTTCCTCTAGCTTTATTTATCATAAACGTAATATGCGAATTAAAGCAAAGTTTAGGGTCAAGTAGTATTCCAAGATCAAGGAAATTTTCAACTGCATCAACTTGAATACCACCTAGGAAGTAATATACTATAGCTGGATTATTTCTTGAAAAACGCATTAGTTTATACTTCTTTAAGTTAAGCTCCATTAAGTTTGCTTTACACCATTCAACAACTTAGATCATCTTGTAGACGTTGGTGATCTAACACATGGTTGTAAGTTAAAAATATCTTAATATCGTCAGCATACATCAGAACATTTGAAAACTTTATAACTCCAGCTAATCGTTTATGAAAAGCAAGAATAATATAGGTCCAAGGTGGCTGCCTTGGGGTACTCCTGATGGCACATTTATTTTTCTAGAAAACGTTTTATTTAAAAGGACAGTTTGGACCCTATTCGATAAATAAGAGTTAATCCACTTTAAGGTAAGATCTGTAAATCCCATTATTTGAAGCTTCTTAACCAAAAGAGCATGATTGACTTTGTCAAAAGCTTTGCTGAAATCGGTGTAGATAACATCTATTTGATTCCTTGCGAAAAACCACGATTGATTTCAATTGTGAGCTGAAGAAGGTTTGTAGTGGTAGAGCAACCTTTTTTTAATCCGTGTTGATATGGAGATATTATGTTTGAGATTTGGTAATATAAATTTTCCGCTATTAATATTTCAAAAAATTTAGATATGATACTAAGTTTTGCAATAACACGGTAATTTTCAATATCAGATCTAGTGCCAGACTTAAACAAAGGAACAATAAAAGATTCCTTCCAAATTTTCGGAAAATACCCAAATTTAATTGATGTATTGTACAATATTGTTAAAGGGATAGATAAGGTTTCAGCACACATAATCAAAATACTACTCGGCATCTTATCAGGACCACATTTCTAAGAGAATTTTAGCTTTTTTAGACCATTTGCGATTTGGGTATCAAAAAACGAAATTGATATAGCTGGATTTTCTGCTATCGGAAACGGATAATTACCATTTTTATCTGAATAAGTGGTAGAAAAAAATCAGCGAACAAATCACTTATACAGGTTGCATCACATGATTAATTTTGATTAAATTTCCTCACTGTAGGATAACCAGTTGTTCTTTTTTTTTAAATTTATAAAATTGTAGAAGGATTTCGGATCATATTTTATATTATTTTGGATTTTATTCAAGTAAAGTGCATAACATAACTTATTTGTTCTTGTATATTCAGCTCGACTTACAGCATATCTTGAATAATCAACAGAAGATCCAGAACGTTTGAATTTTTTGTAGCATTTATTTTTATTATTTAATTGCCCATTATTCCAAGGTGGGCCAGATTCAGATTTCATTAAATTTTTTGGAATACATAAATCCATAAAATCAAAAAGTTTATTGTAAAGCACCTTAAATATGTGATCCATTTGTGTATATTTTTCAGATGGAAATGCTAAAATGCTATTCCAGTCTACATTTATGATTAATTCATTTAGTGCATTATACTTTTTTTGTTTAAATGCAAAAACTTTTTCGTGTATGGTAGGCAGTATATAATTGTGTTCCAATGGGAGGTTTATGATTAACTCAATAGCAGGATGAAAACGGTCTTCAGGAGTAGTTACAGGGATTGTGCGTTTAACATTAAAGTCATCTTTATCAGTTACCAAAATTAAATCAAGAATTTTCGAAAAATAATTTATTACTCCGTTTATTTGAAAAAGACCCATGTCCTGTAACATGTTGATAAAATCCTTTGAACTGTCACTAAATTTAATCGGAACGTTATATTTATCCTCTGGGACAAATTTCCAAGATAATGAAGGTAAATTAAAGTCACCCATAACTTTAAGGGTATCCAATTCATTAGAAAATTGAGCAATATATTTAATAGCTTCAGCGTGTTGAATGTAAAGAGACTGCGGGGATGATGGAGGAGTATACGAACATGTTACTATGAGCCTTTTATGCTTTAGCTTGATTACAACAGCGATGAATTCAATATCCACCAATGAATCAATATTTATACGTTCCGCATATAAACTATTTGCAACCGCAATAAGAACTCCACCGCCATAAGTTTCACGATCACGGCGAAAAATGTTGAATTTGTTACAAAGAATTTCAGTACTAAGGAAATTATTTATTATTATTTAGCCATGTTTCAGTAAATACTAGCACCTGATGATTGATGTTAAAACTTTCAACATAAAAATTAGATAACTTAGTTTTTAGGCCACGGACATTTTGATAGAGTAAGGATATTACGTTGGCAGTACCATTATTTTGTATTATTACTTTTTTGAAAAGCACCATTAGGTACTTATTGCCACAGAATTAATTCAAAGAAAATTATTACAAAATATTTCTTTTTAAATAGGATTTTAGTTCAGAATACGTATTTACAGAATCGTTTGAAAGCCGATTTCTAATTTTTATGAAGAAGATTTCGATGAGAAAATACGTTTCCTTTTTGCAATGTTTGCCTTTATAGTCAAAGGAACATTATATCATTCATAGACACTTTCAGTTTTCTTAGCACTTCCTTCAAAACTTGTAATTCCTTTTTTAAAAAATTATTTTCTTTGAATCGAATAAGCGTTATCTTTATTCATAACTTTTGTTATCATCTCTAACAGAATCTAATCCAAAAAATCTTTTATGCAGCTGCTCTTCATATAAAATCATTAACTTTTTTGAAGCTAGTGGGAACAACTTTCTTTCGTTTTTATAAAATAAATCTTGGCTTTTAAATAAATTAAAAATTCTGTACATTTTAACTTATCTTCTTTCAAAACTTTAGAGCATTAAACATTACCTATTATATCGGATATGAATTGTCATCTTCTTGGCGTTTGGCAAAACTGTCTAAAGTCAAAAACTGTAATTTTTTGTTATGTTAATTTGAAAAATATTTATTTGGTGTATATAGAGCAGTTGTGCTAGACTAAAGTGATTTAAACCAAATAAAAGAGAAAAAATACCATTTTGTCTAACGGCTAAGATCTATTTTATGACGCAACACATTTACAATTATATCAGCAGTAAAGTTGCCTAGATGGCTAGATTGCCGCTGACGACATTGTCGTCAATGATGTATGCAAGACTTGTCCCCTGTTGTTTAGGTTTTCTAGAAGACAATTTACAGGAAATCGTCGTGCAAGACAGTTTGAGCGACGTTGTCTTGTAAGTTGTCGTCTATTTAGCTTTATATGGGACAGTATGAGCGACTTTGTCTTATAAGTTGTCCTCTATTAAACTCTATGTGGGACAGTATGAGCGAAACTGTCTTATAAGTTGTCTTGTATAAAAGCTACTGACGACAAAGTTTTCTTAAATGCTATTCAATCACTTGCTTGGTTTTCTTAAAAGTCTCACATTCTTTTTTTTAATTGTTGATTTAAGTACCTACAAAAAATTTACAAATTAGTTCTAAACAGTAAAACCAAAAATGATGATGAAATTATTCGTGGGCTGGAAAATGGATAACATGCAGTTAGTACTTCACTGTCAACTGTGGGATTGCTTATAGGTGTCGAATGTAAAACGTTTAACAGAAATTAAAATTCCAACTATACTAAAAACTGTATGAAATAGATAACCATATAATAATTTTTGTCGCGGTCATCGAAATAGACGACATTGTCATGCATGTAGTCGTTGATGATGAAGTAGGCGACATTGTCTTTCTTTGTGTCGTGCACGATTTTCGCGACACTTGTTCGAAAATGTCGTTGACGATTTGTTCCCGCTGTCCCTCACATGTCGAGCAGGAATTAACATTGTCGTGTATCCGTCTTCGAGGATGTCCTAAAGACGTGGCCAACTGGGTGACATAATAATATCAAAAAAATCCCGGGAATTCCGTATGAAAAACACTAGGCAAAAAAAAAAAAATAGGGCAAAACGGAAAAACCCGTGTAACATCTGAAAGGAAATAGCGAAAAGGGCGTGAAATAAGGCAAGAGGGGTAGAAGATCCCCCTCCTTATATATTCTTAACTAATCAACCGGTTTTCTTAAAATTTGGCATGCAAACACTGTAGCATCTGAAAGGAAATAGGGCGAGAAATAAGGCGAAAGGGGTAAAAGCTCCCCCTCCCTATATCTTCTTAACTAATAAACTTATTTTCTTAAAATTTGGCATGCATACACTGTAACATCTTAAAGTAATAAGTTATATAGCAAAATAACGTTTGCTGGGTCAGCTAGTCTAATATTAAATGGGTATTCAGATAAAATTTAATTAATACAAAGTTACACCATGCCATGATTTTTGTATCGTTTGATCATTTTACAAACATTTGCAAAAATCCATATTAAATTCGAATTGCCTTTTCCGGAAGTCATTAAATTTGATATTTTTAGAAATTTATAACTTTATAAGCTGTTATCAAAAGGGGATTCCACGAATATCAATACAAACTTCTATTTTTGCTTCAATCAATATTACTTTTATAGAACTTACGTATATTCATATCACTTTCGTTTTTTTTTTTTTTAATTTTCAATTATTCATTTCACTATCAACAATTTGTTAGAAAAATAAAAAATAAACTTTTAGATTTATTCTTTAGATTAATAGTGAAAATAAAACTTCAAGTGCTTGTATATTTTGGAATTAAAAGTAATCTTTGTTCGATATTTAATAATAACAATTACCTAGAAGAACAGTAAAATTATAAGTTGACGCCTTTGACAATCAATCAACTATTAAATCGATATAGAAAGTTTTTAAATTAACTAAAATTTTCTTAGAAATTTAAAATTTTGGAACGCTTGATGAACAAAATAAAGATAATGAGAAATACTATAACAACAAACATAGCTGAAAAAACGGAATGGGCGGCAAATACTGCTAACATCCGCCAAGTATATGCATCTTTAAAAAAATTGGAAGCAACAACATTAGAAGCACCGCAACAATCAAGGACCGAAACGTCACGCCGCTCACAGCACAATAACTAAATCGGTGTTGTGAATTTTTCACAGAAAAATTGCCAGAAGCAAGCACAAACGCTATATTCGACCAACCTCTGTATGCCCAACGAAACCAACGCAGGAATATTTCCACATCCCCGCCTACAGACCTTGTAATACAATTATGCCTTGAGAAGCGACATTACCCTATTAAACGCTATCTCCGATCTAATGGCAGGTTTGACAGACTTTTAATATTTTAAACTCAATATATTTAAGAATTATATGTGCCAAATTTGGTCCCTTTAGTTTATACGGTTTGTGCGCTATCGTGAGAAAATCTTTATTTCGGTAGCATTTTTGTGTTAGTGATTGGTGAAATAAGACGTTAGTTTTGCTAATTTTATGGACCCTATCGCAATTAAACCCTTTACGCGGCAGGATACTTGTATGGTGGGCAGGTGAAATAATGGGCCTATGGTATGGAAGCTGGTGTGCCAAAACCATAACTTTGGGAAAAAGGTCGTGATTTGCATATAACTAGATAATTTATGGAAGGATTTTGTTAATTGTCACTTCCAGTATTCTACTAACTTTGTTTCAGATGAAAGTGAAAAAAACCAAGGTAATAAATTACAGGAGGACTTCGAAAAAAATTTGAGATTTATGAGTTAAAATTAGAGGCAGTGGTTGTATTGCTTAGCCATTTATGCGTCGATCTGGCTTAATTTTAATAGCAAATAGTCCCCATCATATCCGGGATCTTCGGAAAACCCATTTCAACAAACAGGCGGATGGACGGGCATCGATATGTCAACTTCGTTACTCATAAGGACCCAGAATATATAAATTAATTCGGGATCCGGCGAATATATTAAAAGCTAGATATACTAAGTTTTAGAAGGACTTTCTTGGCACGTGAAAAAGATTAAACATTAGATCGGAAGGATCCGAGATATCATAAATGCCATCTGGAACTTAAAGTTATATTGAAAAAGCATTAAATACAAAAATGAAGCCATATTGTAGCCATTAACAATGATATACGATACGACGAATTGGACTTTTAATGGCGATGCTTTATATATAAAACTGTATTCTTGAAACTTAATAAATATACCTCTCATTTTAGGGCGTGTTTCATGAAAATTCTTTTGCTTTGTATTGTGTTCTACCTAGTAAAATGCAATATGTATGTGGAAGAGAAAAAGGGCTTAAAAGTGAGTATATTAAAATAAATTTTGTGGAGGTGAATTTATAGACGAACAAATTGGTCTTAATGGAAAATTTTCCTTATGAATTTTTGGTAATCCATATAATCTTGGTGCAACAGATATGGAAGTTTTTAATTTGACTTTTTCTACTATTGTTATTATTTTCAATTTAAAAAGTTCTTCAGCAAAATTATTGTTAATTTTCTGAAATCTGCTCGTACGATCCTTTTCTAATATGCGAAAAGTAGTATCATCCCCTAAAATGTTTTCAATTCTGGATATATAATCCCTTTTATTAATTGCTACCGTTGTAATAATAAATTTTGTAAAGGTGAATTTATAGACGAACAAATTGGTCTTAATGGAAAATTTTCCTTATGAATTTTTGGTAATCCATATAATCTTGGTGCAACAGATATGGAAGTTTTTAATTTGACTTTTTCTACTATTGTTATTATTTTCAATTTAAAAAGTTCTTCAGCAAAATTATTGTTAATTTTCTGAAATCTGCTCGTACGATCCTTTTCTAATATGCGAAAAGTAGTATCATCCCCTAAAATGTTTTCAATTCTGGATATATAATCCCTTTTATTAATTGCTACCGTTGTAATAATAAATTTTGTGGAGGTGAATTTATAGACGAACAAATTGGTCTTAATGGAAAATTTTCCTTATGAATTTTTGGTAATCCATATAATCTTGGTGCAACAGATATGGAAGTTTTTAATTTGACTTTTTCTACTATTGTTATTATTTTCAATTTAAAAAGTTCTTCAGCAAAATTATTGTTAATTTTCTGAAATCTGCTCGTACGATCCTTTTCTAATATGCGAAAAGTAGTATCATCCCCTAAAATGTTTTCAATTCTGGATATATAATCCCTTTTATTAATTGCTACCGTTGTGTTACCCTAATCCGCTTTTAAAATCATTATTTCCATATTATTTTTAAGAAATTTTTTACTAAATTTTACTACATTTAATGTAAATCTATCTCTATTATCCAATGACATTTTATTTAAATGATTATCTATCACTGTTACAAAATTAGATCTTTGAATTTCCTGTTGTTCTTTATTCTCCACAGTCTCAATAAAATCTTCACCATCACAAATAACTTTCATTATTGGGAAATCTTCACTTTTTACTGGAAGCGCATGCTTATGTCCCAATGACAAAATACACTGAACATCCTCTGGTATATCCCTATCGGTTTTATTGACAAACCACTTTTTATTTAACTTTATTCCTAATTCTCTTCTCCTTAAATTAATAAGACAATCAACCTTTTTCTGATGTACCGGTTTTTCTTTCTTCATTAATTTATCCGATATTCTGTCCTCATATCTTAAAAAAAATTTCATCTCCTCATTATTTTGTAATCTACTTATAATATATTTTAAATATTGCAATTCATCTTGATTATCCTTCAATTGTTGATGTTTCTGTTTAATAGATGAATTAAGAATCCTGTTATGTAATCCTTGAACATAGTTTCCAATTTGATTAGATATTGAATAAGCTAATTTTCCATTAAAAATTTTTAAAATATTTCTAGTAGAGTCTTGGATAAATTTTGGTATAATCCCATGATTACGACATCTTATCAAAAACGTAATTGTTGCCTTGCATTTTACTACCTTTTCGCTTACTAATTTGAACCTGTTGATCCATTTTCTATTACCCTCATGTCTCTTGAAATCTTGGAAATTCATTGTGCTCTGTTTCTTTGTTAATAATTTTATTCTAATTTCTTCGACATTTTTTTTAAATATTATTTTTCTTTATTAATACTTGAGCTTCAGGTCACTTTTATTTCAAATATGTAGTTCGTTTATTTTTTATATCGATATTTCGATTTCCTTTGGAAATCTTCTTCAGGGGTCTAATCACCGCATACGATATCGAGCAAAATTGATCGAAATTACTTATTTTGGTATCATGAAACTCGATATCGAATGAAATGTATTGAATTTGAAATAATAGAATTCGTTATCGAGTAACTCGACATTGCATTTATCGAGTTTTTATTCGATACGTCAGCGTCTATCGTATGCAAAAACATTCGATAGTTTATTCGATACGATAGTATCGAATGCGGTGATTAGACCCCAGGATATTATATTTATAAATTTTAATAAAAATTAACAAAAAATTGTGTTTGACAATTAATAAAAATTTAAATTAAATTTAAAAATTTTTTCAACATTGAACAATAACATTTCATAAAATCAAAATATTAAAAAATTAAAAAGAGGAAACAAAAAACAATTTTAAAATATTTTCCTTTTTCGTCAAACAATTTGTTTCTACAAATGTAACTTAAGCCATCTAAACTTTATTTTAGAAAACGACCAAAGATCTAAACCTATTTCCCTTTTCGTCAACCTATTTATTCTTATTCAATAAATATCTATAAATCTGAGCTAAACCTTCAGTATCTTTTTTAAAATTAATCTTTTCTTCAAATGGAACATTACTTATTTGTAACTTTTCTAATATATACATATCTTCTTTACTTAAAACCTTCTACGTTTAAAACGGAGGTGATAAAGCTGTACCATGTGCTGAATTATAATTTCTATATTTTTGGTCATGTTTATGTCCTGCTATTCTAGTTTTCAGTTTCGTCCCAGTTGTTCCTACATATATTTTTGCACATTGTTCATTATTGTTGCCACCACAAGGTATTTTATAAACTAAATTTGACATATCTAACTTTTGTAATCTATCTTTCATTCTTGTGAATAATCTACCAACATTATTATTTACCTTGTGTGCCATTCTATATTTCCCTTTGTCATAAATATTTGAGTTTTCTAACCTTTCTAAAAATCCAGGTACATAAGTTAATGATTTATATATTTTAGGTGCTAAGATCTCACTAATATTTCGAGATTTGCTTCTATGTTAGGAAAACTATTATCTTGTAAAATATTTCCAATAATTCTTTTATTTTTCTTATGAAACCTATTGTCACTTATTGTCAATAATCTATCAGGAGGGCCACCAGAAGTTCCCCAATTAGGACACCTTAAGTATTAAAAAAATTAAAAACAATTCAGAATTCCTAATTTTAGTCCGATTTTAGAAATCTAATCAGTGGAATGCACTGGTCCATTTATACACGTATTGGACAAAGATATAAAATTATGCACAAATAGTTTTGGATTTTCGGATGGATATTAAGATAATTAGAAAAAAACTTCTCCAGTAAAGTTCGTGTTTTCGCACTTACGATAGTTTCGCAAAAAAGTATTTTATTTGTAACTTTTTTTGTTACTTATGACCTTTTTGATTTTAGGTGACGATATGTAATATGACGTAAAACTGAATTTTTATTGTTACGTTTCCTCTTCGATAACCACAATCAGGCTGAATGGTTTGTCTGCAGTATAACTATAATTGTTCTACTTTTTAACGAATAACAGAACAATATTTAATGTTCGGCCCTTTCTTGAAAATTGTTACGAACGGTATAAAGGGTTGTGTTGGTCTACACAGTCATTAAAAAAATAGCTATCGTTCTTAAGTGTGTGAGCCGAACGCTAAATAATGTACTGTTTATTTTCGAACACGGATTCAAACATTAATTTTGGCCATTTCAATAGTGAATGCATGAAATTAAAGATGTACATATATTTCCGGTATTTTACTGTCGATAGGACGATACTTTTTACATTTTTTTTTTAGAGTTTTTTTGAACAAACAATGAATACAAACGTTCCGGCTTTGCTGAGGTTTGAACTTAAGCTCCTTCAAGCAACGTCTTTACTGGTTTTTCTTGAATCCTGCCTACTTTTTTTACTATACATCCCTATTATATAATTTAAAAAAATTTCCTGCCCCAGTATAAATTTGAACTGAGGTCTTTCTTTTGTTTTGTGGATTTCTACGCTCTAGTCAACTTATTTACGTCCATATGCAAATAGCTGTGCGAATAACGAGAAACTACGTGATAAATTGGTGTAAGGTAATGCAGCGGTACCGATTACACAGTGCAGCACTAAAATCTTGAACCAATTGAAACCCCCAAAATCTGAAAGCTAAAGATGGTAGAAGAAAACCCGTAGCTGGGTTTTGAATTATTAGCTAAGATTTTTTTTAATTCATATTTGAAGTTTTCGGCTGGGGGTATTTTAGTTCTATTTTCAATAACATGTACTGATACTTGAGTCTATATCTCGTGAACTATTCGCTTGTCTCTCTTTATCAGATCTAAAAATCTTACCTGAAGACAAAACCAAAAAACAACAACATCTTACTCAAAATAGCTAAACTGTCAAAAATGATTTTGAACGTAAAGAATGAAAAATTAGGATACTTCAAATCTTTTTAAATATATATTAAACTTAAGTCGTCGCTTTCGGAGCTAGTCTCATTATTTGCAAACATGTTCCCGACTGTTTCGCTTGCATACCTGTTTTAAGCAAAAAAAAAAAAAAAATAAATCCACAAAAAATAAATACAAATTTGAAGTTTTTTTGACAGTTTTGCTGTTTTCAGTAAGATGTTGTTGTTTCTTTTATTTTATCTTCAGATAAGATTTTTAGATCTGAAGAAGAGCTTAAAATTTGCCGAAGAGAGACAATCGATATCTCGAATAGTTCACGAGATATAGACTTAAGAATCAGTACATGTTTTTGAAAATTGTACTAAAATCCACTCCCAGTCGAAAACTTCAAAAGCTTTCAGATTTTGGGGGTATGAATTGGTTCAAGATTATGAAGTTGAAAAATGTGCTGCTGTGTTACCTTTCGAAAGTAGTTTTTCTGGAAAGTTATAAAAACTCCAAAGTTTCAAGAGTCTTTTGTTAAGACCATTCTATCGTAAACGAAACTAAATTGCGTTCTTATTAATTTTTAGAAAGTTTGATTGGGTTTTCAAGTATTTGTAAAGGACAAATTGTAGTCTAAAAATATGGTTAATCATGGAAAAATTAGCTACATGTTATTAGTAATTATTTAACAATAATTTATTTTTATTTACTGATAAGATAAATACAAAAAGCATAAGCATTTGAAAATGAAATATAGAGATATGAATTGTTGGAAAACGTCTACTACTTTAACTGGTCAAAAACAGTTTATTGAAATTTTTTTCTATAAAATAAAGCGTAAAATTCAAATAAGTTGCAGTTATTTAAAAGCCATAGCGACGAGCAAAAATGCTACCGATTTTTGAAACTATCTACAAACCAATTTCACTGCTATCTTTTGTTTGGCTAGTGGTGGTGGTAGTGGTAAATGGACAGGTAAAGTTGAAAGTGTTTCAATCACCAACCTTATACTAACAATTAAAAAACTACATTTTGAAGGCTCTACCAACTAACAGCAATGAATACCTTAACGCATTTATAAATGGGACAAGACAACAGTATATTCAAAATATTTACGAATTTGATAGACAATTGAATAAAACAGAGTCAACCTACACTTCCAGTCTGCGGACAACCAATGTACAACTTGAAATGTTGGTCACCAGTCTAACTCAGACTAACAAAGACTTAAACGCTCTCAAGTATCTAAGTGTTTTAAGTCAAACTTGTATCAAAAAACATCAGTCTTCGATACCCACTGTGGCCGATACAAAATCCATCACTAATACATGTTGGAGTAATGCCAATATCCAAATTAATTATATTTTACAACCACCAACTTCCACAAGAAATTATTTGGATACTTATTACAAGACAACCTTTGAATATAATATTGCCAATTGTGAGAGGCAATCTGAGGTCAATTATAATTCTTGCATAATAGATACGGTAAGTTAAGTAATGTCTTATGGTGTTTTCTTTTCTACAAAAAAATGTGACATTTAATTTAAGAAAAATGCAATTTGGTGAATTTTTTAGAATAAAACAAGCCATCCTCTTCGAGAGCAAAATTTTTAAGAAACAGACACTAAATTGCATTTTTTTTAAATAAAATTTCACATTTTTTTGTAGAAAAGAAAACACCATTAATGTTTCCTAAATTAAAAAAAAAAAAAAAAAAAACAATATAATACTTTTCTAGATTCAAAACGCAAACAGTGTAACGCAAAGCAATCAAAGGACATTTGCCAAACAAATGAATCTGGCTAATCAAAACGCTGATGAGAACATTAGGAAGAGCTTACAGTGCAGCTATTCTGCTAGATATGAAACGATTTTCGCAACAACCGAAGCCACTACCTTGATTAATAAATGTATGATGGGTGATGGGGATTGCAAACCCTGCGATCCCAATTCAACGTGTACACAATTTGACTCTATCTATCGTTCGAATATTGATTATAATAGCAGAACAAGTTTGAATTTTTTCTATGGACGTTATGATGTTCAAAATTGTTTAATGATAAAAGTCAAATAAAAATATATTGTTCTAATAAATAATTGAAAATTGAAAAATATTTCTTTGAAATGTGTATAGTAATGCTGGGCCTGGGCTTATTATTATCTTTCGACACCGTTTACTACTTGGAGGCATATGTAACTTCTAAAAATACAATTTAAGAAGTACATTTGGGCTAATACGCCCATATTGTACTATACAACTTGATTTTATAGAGAAAATAGCTGTTTGGTCCGGGCGCTGCTCGGGATTTTCTTAATAAAAATAATTAAAAAATATTGAAGAATAATTTTGATTTTTATTTGAACTGTTAATTTTTAATTTTTGATATTCTTTAATTAGGCTTGAGTTCATCAAAGTCTTAACAGAAAGAATACGAAAAAACAGAGGCAAAAGGAGGCAACATGTAATTTGAAATTTAACTGATAATAACTGCAAATTTCGAACCACCAGTACTACTGGTTAAAGATTGATGTTTGACTGTTGGCTAACGGGCACCGCAGTGGTGCAGTGGGTAGAACACAAAGATCTTTTGACGATAGAAAGTGATGTTTCTTAAAAAATGTAAAGATCAACCCGGGTTCAAATCCCAGCTCAGCCAAGAAAAATTATCAATAAATTTTAATAAAAATTCCAAGTTGTAAAATTCCTTCCCTCAGTGAAAATAATTTAATGAAAATTAAATTTGATGAACTCAAGCCTAATTTAAGAATATCAAAAATTAATATTGAAGAATTTTGTTAATAACTTGACCCCAGCATTATCTACCGGGTCAAAATTGTATCAGGTAACTTATTTTTGTTTAAGAGACCATAGCTCTAAGTCGGGTTTGGAGCCCCCAAAATATATATTTTTACATATATGCATAGCACAATTTAATTAACTTCGTCATAAAATCGGATAGAATTATAGTAGATTTCTCAATCTGAGCTTGTTTGAAAGGTATTTTTTTATCACCTTTCAGAATCTGTATTGATATCATTTTTAATTTTTAGTAGAGATATTAAGAATGTTTTGTCGAAAAATAGTCTAAAATGAATTTTTAACTAATAAATTCTGAATTTTCTTCGAAAAGTTCAGATAATTTCCAGCAACTTTTACTACGATCAATTTTTTTGTTTTCAAACTCCTTTTTGTAGGAAAATTTTTTCTATAACTCGTTAATAATTGTATATGTCTTTCTGTTTCTTGTATATGCATTGGAATTTGTGGACCAGCCAGTGGTGGTTCATCGAGATCTAAGTATTCTACCAAGTGATCATATGGAATCTGTCGAGTTAATTCTGGTTCATATAATATATCGTCGTTATCCATATCAACCATATTGACATAATCGGTAGCATCGAAATTTAAGATATATTTTTTGTAAACTCTGAGTTTAGTTGGATCGTACAATTTTTCTTTTTGATAGCTCTATTGTTTATTGCTTTTCGACCATCAAATAACATTGTTAATAAGATATTGTCTGGATGTTCGTAATATGAGTTGTTTTAAATTACACCATCTACATGTTAGTATCTTCGATTATCGGTTCCAGTTGGTAGTGTTGGTATTTTTGTAGCTACTTCTTCAACGTCTTCCGTATATTCAGGTATTGTGAATTTTCTATCGTTATGCTGGTCCATCATAAATTCTTTTAGATGTTCTGGAATCAATCCGCACGAGCATTCTGTTGTTTTTAATTTGCAATGACATTTGCCAATATAAAATAATTCGTTTATTGAATCAACAAATGCTTTAAATTCATCTCTTTTGTTGTCTATGTTGTACATGTTTCTGGTATTCATCAAGCAAAACAGTTAATTTTTTTAAAACACTCTTTCTATTAATGATTTCAATATTTAAAATATCACATTAAGTAGGCAAACTCAGATCATTAAAATCACTTGATAAATCAAAAACAACAATATCTTGATGAGGCATGTTAGTCAATCTAGAGGCAAAACTTGTTGATTTTGTTGCTTCCATTTGCGAAGACACCGCAGACGATGTTGATGGTTCTTGATTATCCATAATAACTTTGATTGTGTCACATTAAATTTAAAAATAAAAAAAAGTATTCGTATTGTAATAACCAAGTTTTTATATAAGTATTTTGGCAAATTGCGTGCGCATTGCACGATGAACGATTAGGGAAGAATGAAAAGCAAGCTTGGTAACGTTTAGTGTTGGTTAACGTCATTATTCATTCATATCATTCATTATACATAATCTGCAAAAAAAAAATATCTCGAAAAAATCGAAGAAAATTCAGAATTACTTAGTTAAAAGTTCATTTCAGGCTATTTTTCGACAAAACATTCCTAATATCTCTACTAAAAATAATAAATATTGGTACCAATACAGATTCTGAAAGGTGATAAAAATACCTTTCAAACAAGCCCAGATTGAGAAATCTACTGTAATTCTATTCGCTTTTATGACGAATTTAATTAAATTATTCTATGTACATATGGAAAAATATCTTTTATGAAATTTTGGGGGCTCCAAACCCGACTTAGAGCTATGGTCTCTTGAGCAAAATTTCTCAGAATCACCTATATATTACGTTTTTGCTATACGCTTCATCAAAAAAATCCCGGGAAATTTTTACCCGGAAATTGTTACTTTAAAGAACAACTCTGTCATGTTGTATATAGTGAGATATTTTTAGATCAAACAAAAATTTTATTGGAAAGCAATACAAAATTGTGAGTGCAGGCTAAGATGGAGCGGTCGACCCAATCTGTAGTGTGGAAATATTTTGCTAAAACCAACGATTACGCGCAATATTCGCCTTGTCCGAAAAGGCTTACATACAAAGGTGGCAATACAAGTTGTTTGCTCAGACATTTGCGACAAGTTCAGAATGTAACCTTGAAAGCAGATGTTCAGGCATTGCAAGATATTTGCAACCTAAAAAGTCTCTAGAGGAAATTTTATCAAGATTGGCGGCTGTAGATGGATTTTCTATTCATGCAATAACTGAAAGCAGTTTTATAAGAGAATCACTTAAGCAAAAAGGTCTAGATTTGCCAAAAAATGCAACTACCGTAAAAAAAGTACATTATCTTTTATGGAAAAAGGGCAAAAAGAAATAATATCAGACATTGGGAAGATAGAGGAAAAAATGGTAGATTTTCAATTGTGTTTGATGAGTGGTCCAGCGTTAAACAGAGACAATATCTAAACATATGTCTGTACGGACGAAATAGTAAAATGTTTAACTTAGGGCATATGTACATTCCAGGCAGATGTGGAGCTCTTGAAATCAAAACTATGATTGAGGAACATTTACACCTTTTTAACTTAGATTTTCACAAACACATTGTATGTACAATTAGTGACGGGCCAAACGTTATAAAATCTTTTGTAAAAAATAGCCCTGTACCTGGAATTTTTTGTTTAAATCATGCCATACACCTTGCCATAATTGACGTACTTTACAAAGAAATGAAAATATTGAATTATCCGAAGACTCAGACAATTCCGATTGCAACGAAGAGCTTTAAGTGCCTTATTACACTATAGTTCCAAAATATACTGATTTCTTAAAAAATAAAAGAAAAATAATAAAGCTTTTTAAAATGAGTCCATTGAAAACATCTTCTTTGCAACGGTATGCGAAAGAAGAAACAGGAAAAGAAATTCATTTGGGATGCGACATAAGGACTCGCTGGAATTTAATTGTTTCTTTGCTGGAATTTAATTGTTTCTTTGCTAGAAAATTTTCTGAATGCAAAAAATTGCATTAAAAATGTTTAATAGACTTTAATTTAATTTATATGTGGAATGATGATTATATTCCGATTTTAAATAATTTATACAACGTGCTTCATCGAATTAAAATTGCATTGGAGGCCCTTGGGCGAAGAGATAGCAATCTATTGATTGCAGAAATTATTATCGAAAAGCTTTATGAAGAATTGGGTAAAAAAGATAACTGTTTATCAACTAAATTGTTAGCATCTTTAAAATTTCGCATAAATCAAAGACGAGAAATAAAAATATATTCTTTGCTAAAATTTTTAAATGACTCTGAGAACTACAAATCTAACTATTTTTCCTACGCTAATAAACCAACAGTCTTTTTAATTGCTGATGAAATGTCTAAAAGGCTTTTTGAAAAAGAAAATGAAAATGATCACGATTCACCATTACCAACACCAGATAATGAACCATCTACTACCTTTTAATAACACCTTGAAAATGCAAAACAGATTCTAAAAAAATTCATGTGAAGAAGATTCAAAAGCCTGAAAATATCTTAAAAAAAGAATTTGACGTCTATGAAGTCTTGGGTAAAAGGACAACAAATTTAAAATCTTTGTATGATGCGCTGCTCACTATAAAACCAACATCTGTAGAAAGCGAGAGGGCGTTTTCGGTAGCAGGCAATATATCAACAAGGATTAGAAATCGAATCTCTGATGAGCTTTTAATATTAAAATTTTTTTTCTTTAAAGATCAATAATTTTAGCAACTTGCTATTAAATTAGTTATAATAACTACTAAGTATTAATCAATTTTAATTATTCTTGATCTCCCAAACATATATAAAGGGTATTCACGTCACAAGTTGCACCCTTGCAAAAAAGCAAAAGTGCAAAAATAAAACAACAACCACACAGACAATTAGTTGTGCGTAAATAATTGTCTTTGTGGTTGTTGTTATATTTATGCACTTTCCTTTTTTGCAAGGGTGCAACTTGTGACGTGAATACCCCCATAATATGTACACTCACAATATTCTGTACGTAAAATTAACTGAAATTGTAATATAAAATAAATGAAAATTCAATTAAAAACCGGTCTACTTATTTTTCATTTATTTTTTACAAAAAGTTCATTTAATTTTTACTGTCAAAAATTCAACACCATATTCCGTAATATCAAATAAATATTCAGTTATTTTGTAAAATTTTAATGTCAAAAATTCAACACCACATTCAGTAAAAACAATTAAATATTCACGTATTATTTAAAATTTTACTGTCAAAAAATTGACCCCATATTCAGTAAAAACAATTAAATTTCAGTTATTTTATTAAATTCATTAATTTTCATTTACTCCACAAAAGAGCCGAATTTCTAAAAAATACCAGACAGACACCTGTCCGCTTGTTTTTCTTACACACGTTTGTTTTACTTTTGTTGTACTGACCACGCTGTTTACAGAAGAACTCTCAGTTATAAGACACCAGCAGCATGACCGATATGGCTTCGCAATTATTTTACTTTTAAAATTAATGGGAATTGCTTACACAAAACAAGCAATTAATTTTTTATAGATAAGTAAAAATTAATTTTTGGTAGTTAAATTATATAAAATAACTGAATATTTAATTGTTTTTACTGAATATGGCGTTGAATTTTTGAGAGTAAAATTTTATAAAATAACTCCAAATTTATTTGTTTTTACGGAATATGTAGTTAATTTTTTGACAATTAATTTATATAAGATAACTGAATATTCATCTGTTTTTACGGAATTCGCGGTTGAATTTTTGACAGTAAAAATTATATGAACTTTTCGTTGCTTTAAATTACATTTTTATTTAATTTAACATAAAGAAGAATTTAACTCAATCAACGGACAATATTAACTGCAATTGAAAATCCGTATTAATATGCACTTAGTTTTTTGAATAACTGTTAGAATCAGTTAAAAAGAAATTTGCTTGGAGTTTTAAATGTTTATTTATTTATTTAAAAATGACTGAACGGAATATTTCCTAAATAAACTACAGTCCGTTACTGTAATAATATTGTGAGTGTACATATGAATTTATTTGGTTCTGTTTTTATTTTTATACCCTTCACCGAAGGTAAAAGGGTTTATATAACTTTGTCATTCCGTTTGTAATTTCTACAATATTGATATTACACCCTATAAAGTACATATATTCTGGGTCCTTATGAAAAGCGAAATTCAAATCCGGTTGTCCGTCTGTCCGTCTGTATGTTGAAATGGGTTTTCCGGAGCCTCCAGATATGATGGAGGCTTAGTTGGGGTATCTTTCTGTCAGGTATTCTTATTATAATTTTGCTATTGAAATTCAGCCAGATCGGTCCACAAATGGCTGAGATATGAGCAAAAAACTACGACTACCTCTAATTTTTTCCAAAAATCCCTTGTGGTTGTTGTATTTTTATTACTTTTTGCTGTATATCTGGGGAACGGAAAAAGCCAAAGTTTCCAAATTAGGTACACACATTAAGGTTGCCAATACACACCATCCTACAAAATGTGGGCTGGATTGGAGAAGTGGGCGTGGTACCTCCCGTACAAAAAAAATTAAAAATTGTAAAAAACCTAAATTTTAAGGCTGCCATATGTCCTATGGATATGACTTATATACCAAAATATCGGACATTTTTAGTAGAACATATTTTATAAAAAACTCGGGAAAATCGGTTCAGATACAAAAAATTTATGACCGAAATTTTTTATTTTTTTTAAATACCCATTTTCGGGAACCATAGATCTCCCCGAGTCCAAGCTTTATAACTAAAGTAAATGGTAAATTTCTTCTTTAATACGTTGGTATATTAATCTGTCAACTCGGTTAAAAAATGGCTGAGTTATCAGCAAAAAACCACGACTACCTCTAATTTTTAAAAAAAATCCCTTGTTGTTGTATTTTTATTACCTTTTGCTATATATCTGGTGAACGGAAAAAGTCAAATTGGATTGGATTGGAGAAGTGGGCGTGGTACCTCCCGTACAAAAAAGATCAAAACTTAATAAAAATCTGAATTTGTGCACTGTTATATGACCGATGGTTACACATTACATATCAAAAGACCGGATATCTTTAGTAGAAAATATTTTCTGAAAATTTCGGAAAAATCGGTTCAGATGCAAAAAAGTTATGGCCAAAATAAATTTTTTTTTTATTAAAATACCCATTTTCGGGAATCATAGATCCTCCCGAGTCCAAACTTTATAGTTAAAGCAAATGGTAAATTTCTTCCTAAACACGTCGGTATTTAAATTTTTCAAATCGGTTAAAAAATGGCTGAGTTATAACCGAAATACTGAATCCCCAAAAATTACTCTTTCCTTTTTCTTCACCGAAGGTAAAAGGGTATATATAACTTTGTCATTCCGTTTGTAATTTCTACAATATTGATCCTACACCCTATAAAGTATATATATTCTGTAGCCGGTTTCTGAATTTCTCACATCGTAAAACTTTTCGCATGAAACGTGTGAATTGCAACAAAAATAGTGTGAAATGAAACAAAAAATGATTTTTCTCACACAAGTGTTTCTGTATCTTTTTTTTGCGAGAATTATCTGTCATTTAAATAATTTTCCAGCAATTATTGGAAGGATGCGAGAAAAAGTGTTTCTATAACAATATTTTGCGAAAAGTTTCTTTCAAGAACTGTCAAAATAAGTCACATTTGAAATTGGTGGCGAGAAAAACAAAATGTAGATATTTTGAATTTAAAATATGTTCATATACTATTTTTTTAAAATAAATAAAAAAATAGAAGGAATATACATGATGAATGCATAATTTATATGATGAAAATAAACAAAAAACAATTGTTATATTTTGTTATTTTAAATTTATTTTAGCCTTTGCTTGTTTTGGTTTTAATCAGTGCTGCCAGATAAATTTGTGTCAAAATCGTCAATTTCCTGAGAAAAAAATAAAAAAGATCGTCTTTTTTGTTTTAAGAATCGTGCAATTTAAAATCAATTTTAAACAAATTTGTTTCGACTTTTATTAAAACATAATCAAACAAAAACATAGTTAAAGTTCATGGGTATTTAATAATACCATTAAATTTATATATTTATTTTGTTAAGCTGGAGGATTAATTTTTAAAAAATTATTTATTTTCTTTAATCCGATAACAATTTCAAATTGTTATTTTTCCCTGGAGAAGTTACACAAAGGCATGATCAAATATCATTTTAAACAAAAAATAAAATAAATATTTTTGCAAAAGCAAAAATAAACCAAGCTTAATAAAATAAACATACATCCTTTTTTTAAATATATATATATACATATTTATAAAAACCGTGATCAAAATGGAAAATTTTTAAATTAAATCAGCTTTGATAACAGTATTATAAATATTCTGGGTTTTTATGGAATTGATAGTGACAACGTTGTTTTATATTTATATCGTATGTAGTCGGAAATAGTATATTATTGAAATTTAACTATATCGGTTTACAAATGGCTGAGATATAAATCTTTAATTTACCTATTCCTATAATCTTTTTCTTTTTTACCTGAAATACAATGTTAAGTAATTAGAAACACATAAAAGCAGTACATACAATTCTACTGAAAAACTAATGCATTTTACAAGGGTTGTGCCAAAATGAACAAATTCAAAAGAAAGTCATTTTTTTCCAAATACATCCAGAAAAAAGTAGTTATCGAAGTTCTTATGGAAGAAAGCTACTAAATAACGAGTGAAAGAAGCTAACCATTTTGAAAAAGTTTTTACTGGGAGACAAACAAATTTCTTTCTTGCCGGAATAATGGTTTTGGCACAAAAGTGTACATATAAGATAAGAATATCAAATATCAATCATATTTTGTATATGTATATAAGAAGTATTAAATCTGCAAAATAAGCCAAGTCGGTCATTACTTTCCCTCGAAATTTTGCTTATGCCGATACATTTTTTAGGCAAGAGTCAAACAATTTCGAGGACAATTTTCACAATAGGGATAAATATAAAGATTTAACCCTTCTTTCTAAAGATATCTTTTTTTCCAATAAACAAACATATAAAAATATTTACAATTATCTTATTTCGAAGACTAAGGGGCTTATAGTGTAAAACGCAACGCCAACAATTTCATTAAAAGCAAAAACAAAATCAAATATATTTTATAAATTTGTTGTTGCTTTCTACAGACATTCATATCATTTTTTTTTTAAATTTTCAACGCCACAAAGTAGAAGTGTTTGAAATTTAAAAATTCAAGATGAATTTCTATAGAAAGTAACGACAAAATGATAAAATATTTTTGATTATGTTTTTGCTTTCGTCACTTTTTTAGCAAAAATCATCAAAACGTCACTTTGTTAATATCGGAACAAAAAATCGTCAAGATGACGATAACTCGTCCATTCTGGCAGCCCTGTTTTTATTATATTTATTTCTTTTGTTGACGTTTCGCTTTTATTTGACACTTAATTACTGGAAATATTCCAGTATAAACAGAATTTGTTGTGTCTGTTTTCGCATTCAAATACAGAAACACTTTTATCTCATAAATCGAGAAACGATGGAATTTTTTGTTTCACACTTCATGTAAGAAATTTTACGATGCGAGAAATACAGAAACGAGCTACTGGGTCCTTATGAAAAGCGAAGTTCAAATCCGGTTGTCCGTCTCTCCCCCCTTTCACATTTGCTTACATATACTAGCATAATGCTCAATATGATTTTCGTTATCATCCTTCTTTATTATTTCATCTATTTAACGAAATTATTTTAACAAATCGAAACTAGGAATTTGTCTGTTTTTTTGCTACTTAAAAACTCCCCAAAAAGATAAAAGAAAACAAACACGCATACTTACATGCCACAAACTATTTTGGTGAATATATTTCCATATTTCGGTTCACAACTGAAATAAGTTTTATGGTTTACAACTTTGCTATTGTGGTGAACAAAAACATCAAAAGTAATTACAACTCAACACAGTGAACATTAAACGGCCCATATTTCATTTTAATGATATTCAAACAACGTTCCTTCATGGTTTAGTTGTCTAGGGATGTGTTAAGTTAGAAACTGTGAGTTCTCTGGTTCGAATCTTGTTTTTTTTAAAAGAAAATTTTTTTTTTAAATTTTTATTTTTTTTATGTTCTAAAAACGATTTAAAAAAAATATTTACCAGTTTTCGGTTTTTAAATTTAATTTATAATGAAGTTTAAAGTATTATAAATATATATGTATGTATACATATGTAAAAATTATTTAGTTTTTGTCTAGTTGCTCTGTATTCTGCTCCCACAATGGTGAAGGGTATATAAGATTCGGCACAGCCGAATATAGCACTTTAACTCGTTTAATTATAATTTTGTTTTGTGTGGAATAAATAAAGTTGAGTTTTTTTAAACTGTTGTAGTATATTCAGTTAAAAAATTAAATATTTATTTATTAAAAAAAATTTTATGAAATCATTGTTTTATTCAAAAATTCCCGGGTATCCCGGGAATAAGATTTTTTTTGTTTCGTTTCCCGGGAATATAAAAGGGCCGGGAAATTAGAATTCCTACTTTATCATTTAAAATAATATCGAATTAGCCATTAAAAAAGAGTTAAATATACTTAATGACAATATGTAGAAAGTGAAATTGATAAGAAAGAAAAGTAGCCACCGAAAACCACTATTTTTCTACGGAAGTGCCTTAATCGATTAGACTTCTTATCACCGATAACAAAATAAAATTCAATAACATTATTTGGTATAAAACGAAGAAACAATTTTAAATGTAGTGTCGTAGACAAAAGTCTTTTGCACAGAATAAACATAAATATATAAAAAATTTTAGACGCCATCTTTGGATTTTAAAAATGTTTAAATTTATTTCAAGTTTAATTTTAATAGTATTTGTGGCTGTTGCCCAAGGAAACGAAAATTTGGTTGCCACATATAGCAACGATCTGTATTTAAATTCTTCAGTGGCCGTCGAAAATTACCTTTCTATAAATAGGCAACAATATGCTCAAAATATTGCAGCAAACGACCAACAAATGGACTCGTTCAATCAAACATTTGGTGCTAGTCTTAAGACCATAAAAACGAAATTGAATATGTTGGTGGAAAGTCTTGTTCAAACTGAGAAACGCCTCGATCCTTTAGCAAGTTTGAGTGAGAAATGTGTTACCAAATATCGTGCCGTCATACCGACTGTTGCTGCTACAGAATTAGTTATTAATGGTTGTGTTAAGACTGCCAACGACACAATTATCAATATGCTTTATAATCCCCGAATCACTCGAAACACCTTAGACAGGTACTACAAGAGCACTTTTGAAAATGAAATTTCAACATGTAAAAATGTATACAGCTCAATACCATTAAATTACACTAAGTGTGTTATAGATACGGTAAGTTTACAGTAATTAATAAAAAAAAAAAATGTATTACAAATTTTTTTTATAACGTAATTCCAAACATTTTAGGTTTCCGACGCAAACAACTATACCATCACAAATCAGAAAAAATTTGCCGTACAAATGGATGACGCCCAGTGCAATTTTAAAGCTAATATTAAAAAAGCTTTGGATTGCAGTTTTACAGCTGAATATGGGACAATTTCCGCAATAGCTGAGGCAAATACTTTGATCAATAAATGCTTGTCGGATTGCAGACAATGTGCTCAAGGCTACACATGCCCTGAAGTCTTCTACGTTAAACGTTCCGAAGTTAGTTATACTGAGAGGACTATGGCAAATGCATTCTATGGACGTTATAATGCTAAGAATTGCTTAATGATGCAAATATATTAGAGTATTATCTAATGAAACTTTAATAAATAAATCTGATTTTTAAATATAAATTTTAACAAAAATAATATTATATTTTAAATATAAATATATCTGAAAAGATCTGCGGTACTTAAAATTGCCCCTATTAAGGTTTACAACGAAACTTAGTTGCGTTGAAGCATAACAACTTTACTTTACAACTGCTAGTGATGAGTTGTAAACATTTAATGCTTTTGTTATCAGCACTAAAACAGGGTTGTAAACAGTAATTCAAAACCTCAAAATTTCAACTGAAGTATAGTTGAGTTGTAAACCATTGTATCCTTTATTTATAAAATTCACGTAATACAAAATATAAATCAAAGAAGAAACATGTAAAAATTAAAAGGTAATAATTTACAGCAGAATTTCGACCCATTAAAATGCCATTGTTTAAAAGATTGATGTTTGACTATAGATTGGCAGTCGTCGCAGTGGCGGACAGGGTAAAACTGCAAAGAACTCTGATGATCAGAATGTATTTACTCTCGTAACATGTAGTTTCTACCCGAGTTCAACCCCTCGTTAAGTTAAGAATAAAAATTATTCAAAGATTTTGATTTATTTCATGTTGTAAAATTCCTTCCTTTATTAAAATCAGGGCTGTGGAGTCGGAGTTGAGGTTTATGCACTTGAGTCGGCGTCAAAGTACCCACAAAAACTAGCGACTCCGACTCCAAAATTTTTCGGCATACAAATTTTAACAAATTGTTTTAAATATTTTCCAAATTAAAAATTCTTTGAAATTGGCGATGCAATATTTAAAATATTACTTTGAATTTTTTACAGAATAATTGCTTTTATTAAATTTAACAATTTAAAAGGTACTGCACAAGGCGAATTCATGTAAAGGGTGGTGACGATACTACAATAAGTACAACACCAAAAACACAACATTGTGTGTTATTTGTTGCTTTCGTTGGTCAATATGTCAAAAACACAAGCAACTTTTGACATTCCTCTCACTAAGAAAAAAAAAATTGCAAAGTTGTGCTCTCAACGCCACTTGAAAAATCAATTCGATTTGGTACTGTATTAAAAAGGAGTTTAAAGTCAAATACGGACCAGTCTCATATACATTTACCTTTTTGTACCTTTTTCAGTACTTTTTTATATTGTTTTTAGTACTTTTTAATCCTTTGCGCTTTCTAACTGGTATGTGATCATTTCGGTAGCAGACTTTGCTAATCATGTGGGATGTTTTTTCTAACAAGTGGCAAGAAAATTTATAAATAGGGATGCATTGGATAATATGTTAGTGGAAAATTTAAATGAATCCATTTACCTTTAAACGAAATTTTTGTGGAGCTCGATTTGACAAAGTTATAGAAACATGCAACGTTAGCAAGGAAATTGTCAAAAAATTTAATGAAACGGCAAAATAATTTTATTTGACATTTAGCGAAACTAAATTTTGTTTTGAAAATAAAACCTTAAAAATGATAAGCAGCTTAATTCCAGAAAATATTGTTTCCGGGAAAACCAATAGCATCATACCATTTGTTAATAATGTTATTAGCAAACGAGAAAGAAAACTATTCTCAATTCCGTGTACTAGCGGATCTTTCTAAATCTAAATCATCTCTGAAGTAAAAAGATTTCAAAATATAGCCAAAATTAAGAGCGAAATGGATGAACTAATGTTTGCTGACATTTCACTGATTGCTTTTGGAATTTTATCGATACCACATTCCTCAGCATCAGCTGAACGCACATTTTCAAATGAAAATTATGTAAAAAAAGCAAAGGACGAAATCGTTTACACGTAGAAACTGTTTCAAGTTTGATAAAAACAAAAGATCTATTAAAATCAATAATATTTACTTTTGTAGTTATTATATTTCTTATGATATCTTAAAGTAAATTGGCTTATCTTATAACACGGAATTAAAAGCTTTTTTTTTTGAACATAAATGCTTTTAACTTTGTTTAAGAACTAAGTTCTTTGTATGTTAAATATGTATGTAAAAGTCTGAATAATGTAACTTTGAAAAAGTTAAAATATAAATTGGCTACCGGTATAAATTTATGTGTACACAAATTAAATTTCTAATTTATTTCCTTATTCATAAAAAGTGATCTTTTTAAATAATTATCTTTAGAAAATACTGCAAAAAAACGTACCTTATGTTTATGCCCAGTAAAAAAAATTTGGGTTTTTTGAAGCACTACAGAGAAAAAGCGCACATTCAAGCGCTTCAATTAGAGAGCTCTTATAAAGCAGTAAATGATAACGAATAAAACATACAAAAAAGCTGCTATTTTAGTGCTGACAACGTAGAGAGTTTTTAAGCGAACTAAAATATATTATGGTTTACGAAAATGATTGAAAAAAGGCATTTAAACAAGTAAAAGCAAAACATTAATGAATATGTTAATATAGTTAGCCCTTAAAAAAGCACTCTAGGAGCGCTTTGTTTGCATGTTAAAAGAAGCGCTTATTGTCAGCAGAAAATAGTCCTCCAAACCGGGAACACCCCATACAAAAATCAGGCATCCCATCAGCGGGTTTGTACCTTTAGTATAAATACTATTTGCTCTTAAATACATAAATAAAATGAATTTCAACAAATTTTTTTTTGTTTTTATACCCACACCACAATAGTGAAGAGGGTATTATGCGTTTGTGCTGATATGTGTAACGCCTTAAAATATTCTGAGTCGAACTAACGATGTCCGTCCGGCTGGCTGGCAGGCTGGCTGGGTGTCCATGTAACCTTGTGCGCAAAGTACAGGTCGCTATTTTGGAGATCATTTGATCAAATTTGGGACATAAGTTCTTATTGGCACAAGCGCCAAGCCTACTGAAAATGGGCCGAATCGAAGTACCACGAGGGAAGATAGGGGGAAATTTCTTAATCTCAGAAACTATCAAACCGATTTAAATGAAATTTAAAACATAGATAGAACCATATCTATGTGGTTACAACAGGTATGCATTTTTTAAAAAATAGGACCACGAGGGGAGATTTCTGCCTCTCAAACCGATTTTAATGAAGTTTATAAACATAGATAAATCCATATTTATATGGACACATAAACATGATGTTTTTTTTTAAATACTGTGGTGTAGGATATCATATGGTCGGGCTTGACCGACTATACTTTCTTACTTGTTTTTATTGTCATAAATGATTGTTTTATTTTTTTTACAAAAAGTAACATTTGGTAGGAAAAAGTACTCATTTAGTTGAAGTTCAGTACCATTTAAAAATTTCAATCTTGCAACACTGTTTACCATCAATATAAGAGTAGGAGTCAGATTCGGAGTTGGAGTACGCGGATTTCCGCGGTTGGAGTTGGAGTTAGAACTATTTTTTGACGACTCCACAGCCCTGATTAAAATAACTTAATGAAAATAAAATTTGATGAACCGTAGCCTGATTCAAAATAAAAGTTCACAAAGAACAAAAAGCTTTTCTGATCGTTAGCTGGGATCTTTGTTTGTTTCCAAAGCACATTAAGAGAATTACATTAATTTCTCATCATTCATATCCATGTGTTTTGGGGCATTTCAGGATTTCTATGGCCCTGCTATTTCGTCGTCAGGTGACCAACCCAAATTCGGCCGGCAAATTCGCAGAATTTGTTTCAGGCACTTATTGTAGAAGGATTACAATTTTCTGCATGTAGATTGCGTTGCACTGGGATGGAAGTGCTGCAACTACAAAAAATATATTAATTACTATTAATCGAAGGGTCTTCTGTAGTTGTGGTTTTAAAATTTTGTATAATATATTTTTTAATTATTTGAAAGACTCGGTTTACAATAAAAAGCGTTTTTAAATTATATTTTAGCTTTTATTCGTTGCTACATATATAATTTTTTTAATTTAATTATTATCACTTAAAGATGCAATCACAAATTATATTCTAGCTTAATTAACCGAGCAATAGTAATTTAGACCGTTGTAGTAAAATAGACCAAAATTCAGATTGATGTTCACAAATAAAATAAATCAGAGAATTTCCATGTAAAATAAACTCAGATTTTCTAAGAAAAAACTTTCATAGTGTGAACAGAAACTAACTAAGCTAATAAATTAAAGGGATGCAGACAAAGAGGACAATGCTTCCCCTATGAAACAGTTACTTATTATCGTTTATCTTAAAGAGGGCTTCCACTATTTTTTGCTTTGCGGACTCCTTAAGAAACAGATTATTTTTCCCTGGACCACCAAATTGTAGGTATAATTTAATAAACGTGTGCAGTATTTTTAGCCATCTTTATTTGACTTATGAATGATTTAGAGATTTAAAAGTTGTGTACTTTTTGTTAATTAAAAACAAAAACTATTTAAAATTTCCAAGGGAACATTCTCCTTTGCTGATCCCTGTAAAATCTGGAACGGACCTTTATTTGGGAAACAGTAAAATTGCCGCCAATTTTTTCAGTTAAGCCATTAATCAAAATTTAAATCAGTTTAAATTAAACATTTAATTAAGTTAATTAAACGTTTACTTAATTCAAAAGCATTACTGCCGAAAAAGTTGTTAAATATAAAAAGTATTTGATTAGTACTATTAATTTGCTTACTGGTGTAAATTTAATAAATTTATAAAACCAATTTTTTATTGAAATAAATTTAAATTTTTTTCTGTGTAGAGGCTGTCCACTAACCCCCAATTTTACCAGGTTCAGTTAAAACTAACTATTTCTTTAACTTCCAGTTAATAATATGTTTTGACAGCTATAACTGATAGATTATAATAACTGAACTTGGTGAAATTCGGGGTAAGTGTGAATTATAAAGATAACCATAAATTTATTAAAATTTAGCGAAAACTTGGATCGGCGAGAGAAGCCCTGTTTATTTATAATTAGTATCATCGTTTATGCAAGGAAGTGTTAAAGTTGTCAAATATAAGATAGAAAGCATTTCAAATTAATACTGAAGATATTCAAGTTAGTAATGTGAGACAGTTAACTATGATAAAATCAGAAAAAAGCAATCTAAAGTAAGATATACATGTAATTACAAAAAGCGGATCGGGTATTGCTAATCTATATACGTTAGAGCGACTCACCAAAAAAAGTGCTCGATGTACCCTCCTTAAAATGAACCTTGGACTTTTTTAAGATGACATTTTAAATATTTCGGCTCATGCTTTGTCCTCTCGTAAGCTGGACCAGTTTGAAAAAGGGTATATTTTTGCATGTTTTGTTAATTTGAGAATCTGTTTCCTTGCCAACATATACCAATTGCATATCATAAGATAGGTTGTTTTAAGGCGCGTACAACTGTATATACAATTTGTCCAAAGACGATCATCCATGTCCTTTTTTTTAAGGATTTTATGTACAAAAACGGTTTTTGAATTTTTTGTTCGGGGTTGTTGTAATAAAAATGCAAAATTAACATATTTTAATCTTTAGTCGATTTAATTAAATACGTGTCTCAGCTTTTTTAGAAATTCGTGCTAGTTCGCGTTTTGACAAAAATGCAATGGGGTGGTAACCCTTCGTTTTATATAGGCCAATATGGGTATCAAACTTTTTTTTTTGCCAAGTAAATCATCTTTGTATGTAAATAATATGGATTTTTGCAAATTAGATGCATTTTATACGATGTTCTGGAATATATATAAATGCAATTTTGAAGTAACTCTAATATGATAGCGGATCTAGTTTCTAGATCATCTATGAATGAAATTAGGACTAAAGAAAGAAAAAAGAAGTGATTTTTGAAGCAAGTGGGAACAACTTTTTTTCGTTTTTATAAAATAAATCTGGGCTTTTAAATAAATTAATAATTCTGTACACTTATAAAATTATTACAGTAACTGATTGTGGGTTATTAAATTCGTTTTCTGTTCTGTTAAAATTGAATAAAAATATAGTTATTTTTCGAATAATTAAAAAACAAACTACCAAAAAATAATGTTTTATCGTATTTATTTTGTTATGTAGTTTGATTTTTGTCGTTTAAAATTTATTTTTTAATAGTAAAAATCATTAAATTTTAAGGAATATGCTGTTCAGAAAATAAAATATTTAAAAATGAATGTAAAAATCATTTGTTTTAAATGAAATGTAAATGATCCGTTTTTAAATTGAATTTTAAGTTGTTTAAAATGTGTTTTCGTTTGAATTTAACTACATAATATTTTGCGAGTACATTTTTACTTATCTTCTTTCAAAACTTAAGAGCATTAAACATTGCCCATTATATCGGATATGAATTGTCATCTCCTTGGCGTTTGGCAAAACTGTCTAAAGTCAAAAACTGTAATTTTTCGTTATGTTAATTTGAAAAATATTTATTTGGTGTATATAGAGCAGTTGTGCTAGACTAAAGTGATTTAAACCCAATAAAAGAGAAAAAATACCATTTTGTCTAACGGCTAAGATCTATTTTATGACGCAACTAATTTACAATTATATCAGCAGTAAAGTTGGCTAGATTGCCGCTGACGACATTGTCGTCAATGATGTATGCACGACTTGTCCCCTGTTGTTTAGGTTTTCTAGAAGACAATTTACAGGAAATCGTCGTGCAAGACAGTTTGAGCGACGTTGTCTTGTAAGTTGTCGTCTATTTAGCTTTATATGGGACAGTATGAGCGACTTTGTCTTATAAGTTGTCCTCTATGTGGGACAGTATGAGCGAAACTGTCTTATAAGTTGTCTTGTATAAAAGCTACTGACGACAAAGTTTTCTTAAATGCTATTCAATCACTTGCTTGGTATTCTTAAAAGTCTCACATTCTTTTTTTTTATTGTTGATTTAAGTACCTACAAAAAATTTACAAATTAGTTCTAAACAGTAAAACCAAAAATGATGATGAAATTATTCGTTTGCTGGAAAATGGATAACATGCAATTAGTACTTCACTGTCAACTTTAGGATTGCTTGTAGGTGTCGACTGTAAAACGTATAACAGAAATTAAAATTTCAACTATACTAAAAACTGTATGAAATAGATAACCATATAATAATTTTTGTCGCAGTCATCGAAATAGACGACATTGTCATACATGTAGTCGTTGATGATGAAGTAGGCGAAATTGTCTTTCTTTGTGTCGTGCACGATTTTCGCGACACTTGTTCGAAAATGTCGTTGACGATTTGTTCCCGCTGTCCCTCACATGTCGAGCAGGAATTAACATTGTCGTGCATCCGTCTTCGAGGATGTCCTAAAGACGTGGCCAACTGGGTGACATAATAATATCAAAAAAATCCCGGGAATTCCGTATGTAAAACACTAGGCGTAAGGTATATTTCATATCGCTAGAGGGCGTAAAATAGGGCAAAACGGGAAAACCCGTGTAACATCTGAAAGGAAATAGCGAAAAGGGCGTGTAATAGGGCAAGAGGGGTAGAAGATCCCCCTCCTTATATATTCTTAACTAATCAACCGGTTTTCTTAAAATTTGGCATGCAAACACTGAAGCATCTGAAAGGAAATAGGTCGAGAAATAAGGCGAAAGGGGTAAAAGCTCCCCCTCCCTATATCTTCTTAACTAATAAACTTATTTTCTTAAAATTTGGCATGCATACACTGTAACATCTTAAAGTAATAAGTTATATAGCAAAATAACGTTTGCTGGGTCAGCTAGTCTTATATTAAATGGGTATTCAGATAAAATTTAATTAATACAAAGTTACACCATGTCATGATTTTTGTACCGTTTGATCATTTTACAAACATTTGCAAAAATCCATATTATATTCGAATTGCCTTTTCCGGAAGTCATTAAATTTGATATTTTTAGAAATTTATAACTTTATAAGCTGTTATCAAAAGGGGATTCCACGAATATCAATACACACTTCTATTTTTGCTTCAATCAATATTACTTTTATAGAACTTACGTATATTCATATCACTTTCGTTTTTTTTTTTAAATTTTCAATTTTTCATTTCACTATCAACAATTTGTTAGAAAAATAAAAAATAAACTTTTAGATTTATTCTTTAGATTAATAGTGAAAATAAAATTTCAAGTGCTTGTATATTTTGGAATTAAAAGTAATCTTTGTTCGATATTTAATAATAACAATTACCTAGAAGAACAGTAAAATTATAAGTTGACGCCTTTGACAATCAATCAACTATTAAATCGATATAGAAAGTTTTTAAATTAACTAAAATTTTCTTAGAAATTTAAAATTTTGGAACGCTTGATGAACAAAATATAGATAAAGAGAAATACTATAACAACAAACATAGCTGAAAAAACGGAATGGGCGGCAAATACTGCTAACATCCGCCAAGTATATGCATCTTTAAAAAAATTGGAAGCAACAACATTAGAAGCACCGCAACAATCAAGGACCGAAACGTCACGCCGCTCACAGCACAATAACTAAATCGGTGTTGTGAATTTTTCACAGAAAAATTGCCAGAAGCAAGCACAAACGCTATATTCGACCAACCTCTGTATGCCCAACGAAACCAACGCAGGAATATTTCCACATCCCCGCCTACAGACCTTGTAATACAATTATGCCTTGAGAAGCTAAAAAACTGCAAATCTGCGGGTCCAGGCAATATGCCTTCGGAACTTCTCAAATCCGGCGCGCCGATATTAGCAATAAAACTACATCCAATTATAGAAGAGGTGTAATACACACAACCAGATGCCGATGGAAAGACGGTGTCGTAATTGCGATTGCAAAGAAGGGTGATTTAAGTGAATGCCAGAACGGAAGACACATTACCCTATTAAACGCTATCTCCGATCTAATGGCAGGTTTGACAGACTTTTAATATTTTAAACTCAATATATTTAAGAATTATATGAGCCAGGTCCATTTAGTTCATACGGTTTTTGCGCTATCGTGACAAAATCTTTATTTCGGTAGCATTTTTGTGTTAGTGATTGGTGAAATAAGAGGTTAGTTTTGCTAATTTTGAAAACCAAACGAATTTCATTTACTGAAAATATTCTAGCTCATTTTTATTAAGCTAGCTTGTTTTTATGGACCCTATCGCAATTAAACCCCTAACTCTGTAGGATACTGGTATGGTGGGCAGGCGAAATAGTGGGTCTATGGTATGGAAGCTGGTGTGCCAAAACCATAACTTCGGGAAAAAGGTAGTAACTTGCATATGGCTGTAGGAAATATCGCCCAAAGAAAAATCGCCCAAAAAAAAAAAATGAAAAATCGCCCAAAAAAATTGCATGTAAAATTGGGCCTGATTTCATATGAAAAATGGCCCAAAATTTTTGGGCTATTTATCGTTATTGTTGGGTGATTTTTCGTTTTTTAAATTTGGGTGATTTTTCATAATGAAAAATCACCCAAAGTTGTTGTATGAAAAATGGCCCAAAAAAATGGGCTATTTTTAAAATTCTACCATAATCTTACATAGCAGAGAAAATCATGTTTTATTATGGTTGCAAACAACAAAACTATTTTTCAAGAAACTAATTTAACCATTATATGGTTGTCGGCGACAATGATTTGGTTAAATTAAACATAATATCGGTAGAATTTTTTTAAAAATGGTTTTGTAGCTTTTTCTCTGGGTGTATATATTAAATATATACATATATATCGAAAATAAGGATTTTCTCTTCTATGGTATAACAAATACTGGCTTCGCTAACTAAAGCTTCTCTGTATCGCCGGCCTTCGGCCGGGCGCAAGGATTTTCTCCTCTATGGTATAACAAAGACCGGCTTCGCTAACTAAAGCTTCTCTGCGTAGTCGGCCTTGTTCGGAAACAAGGCAGTTTTTCGAAGCTTTACTTAGCGAAACCGGTTTTTGTTAGACCATAAAGGAGAAAATCCTTGCGCCCGGCCGAAGGCCGGCTATACAGAGAAGCTTTAGTTAGCGAAGCCGGTCTTTGTTATACCATAGACGAGAAAATCCTTGCGCCCGGCCGAAGGCCGGCTATACAGAGAAGCTTTAGTTAGCGAAGCCAGTATTTGTTATACCATAGAAGATGAAATCCTTATTTTGGATATATATATTTAATATATACACCCGGAGTAAAAGCTTTAAAAATATTTTATCCATATTATGTTTAATTTAACCAAATCATTGTCACCGACAACCATATTATGGTTAAATAAGTATCTTTAAAAAAATCACTTGAAATTTTAACGGTATTTTAAAAAAAAATTTACACATTTTTGATTATAAGTTAAGTTATGGACGTTGCAAAGTGTCATAACGTCCTCTTCCTCGTCTTCGATGGACATTATGACACTTTAAAAGTGTCCAAGGACACTACGACACTGGACGTTATGACATGTCACCTAAATTTATATGAATAATAAACACTTTTTTGCAAATTTAGTAATTTTTTTTTATATTTTTTTGGGAAAAAATTCGTTTGTGCTTTTTGGGTCATTTTTCATTTTCTTTTTGGGGCCCTTTTTCGTTTTTTTTGGGCAAAATTTCATATTTACCTTTTTGGGTCATTTTTCATGTTCGCTTGGGCGATTCTTCATTTGGGCGATTTTTCATTTTTTTTTTTGGGCCATTTTTCTTTGGGCGATATTTCCTACAGCCCTTGCATATAACTAGATAATTTATGGAAGGATTTTGTTAATTGTCACTACCAGTATTCTACTAACTTTGTTTCAGATGAAAGTGAAAAAAACTAAGGTAATAAATTACAGGAGGACTTCGAAAAAAATTTGAGATTTATGAGTTAAAATTAGAGGCAGTGGTTGTATTGCTCAGCCATTTATGCGCCGATCTGGCTTAATTTTAATAGCAAATAGTCCCCATCATATCCGGGATCTTCGGAAAACCCATTTCAACACACAGGCGGATGGACGGACATCGATATGTCAATTTCGTTACTCATAAGGACCCGGGGTCCGGCGAATATATTAAAAGCTAGATATACTAAGTTTTAGAAGGACTTTCTTGGCACGTGAGAAAGATTAAACATTAGATCGGAAGGATCCAAAATATCATAAATGCCATCTGGAATTTAAAGTTATATTGAAAAAGCATTAAATACAAAAATGAAGCCATATTGTAGCCATTAACAATGATATGCGATACGACGAATTGGACTTTTAATGGTGATGCTTTATATATAAAACAAAAAGGGCTGTATTCTTCAAACTTAATAAATATACCTCTCATTTAAGGGCGTGTTTCATGAAAATTATTTTGCTTTGTATTGGGTTCTACCTAGTTAAATGTAATATGTATGTGAAACAGAAAAAAGGGCTTAATTTGGAGGCGTGCCATAAAAGTGTGTATATTAAAAGCTATATATACTAAGTTTAAGGCCCCTATTACGGTTTACAACTCAACTCAGTTGAGTTGTAATTAAGACAACTGGTTGTGATCAGTTTTGTAAACCATAATACAAAAATTAGGAAATTACAACTCAAAGATTTTTGTGTGTTAATTTTGATTATGTACTCTACAGGTTCTAAGATTAATATTGTAAAAATAAACTGAATGGCAAACTTATATATTCCCTTGCTAGCTGTGGTAAAGGGTATACTAAGGTTGAATCGATAACGTTATTATTGTAGAAACCGCTTAAATACCATTTAAAATTCAATTCCGGTACTGATACCAATACTAAACGTATACCGTTTCCATTAAGACCAGGGGGCAAATTATGGCAGTCGTGATCGTATACTTTTTCGATTCGAAAGCAATTTTGTTTCTAATTCTTTCTGTCCATACTGAACGCATCGAAATTATTTTTTTAGTGTTGCAAAGCATTTATTTGAGTTTTCACAACACTGGACAAATTATTACGATTCGAATCGAAAAAGTATTCTATCACGACTGCCATAATTTGCTCCCAGGACGTAAAATAATAATCAAAAATATTGAAAATTTCGCAAGGAAGAGAAACACTTGAGCTTACCGAAAACTTTGTTACCATGTTTCATACAACGTGTAGTGTGGCAGAGTTAAAGTTTTTGGAAAACAGAAAAGGACATAAAGTTTAACGTATAATTGGCGGAGGAGTATTTAAGTATATATCGTCCCCTCAATATAACAATAGCGTATAATTTTTTTGGGGTTTTGAGAAAATCGTGTTTAAAGTTTTTGTCAAATCGGATGTATATTATAACCTCAATATCGCGGTAAATAAAAATACTTCATAATAGATTTTTCGACGAATACATAATACCGTTTCTTGTCTTTAAATTTACCAATTTTTTTTATTCTGCGCATCCTTTAAGACCATAATTATGTCATTCAAAGTGCAAGTCTTCCATATAAGCCATTTTATTTTTTAAGGAATTCGTATGATGTATCTGATGCACTATTTTATTTTGTATCGTAAACGCTGTTTTATTCAATATTTTTACGGTATTTTTATTAAAATATTTGATCTCAAAAATATCAATTCGTAACATTATAAAACAGTGATTACTTCATAGTTTTGTTAATTAAGTGGCACATATTCATCACATTCCAATTTGGGTTATTATACACAAAAAATTATGACAAATTAAGGTATACATTGCGTAAATCAAAAATAACTAGAAGTTCATTCGTCTTCTTTCCCTTCCTCTGCTTCATCTGGCTCATCTAAACAATTTCGCTTCTTTTCACCTTGTAAGTTAATGAAAAATGACTGCGAGCCACGAGGAATTACATTCTTCTTGCACAAATTTTGGAGATCATGCAGCTTTCGATGGTCGGAATGAAACTATTTCTCAAACAATAGTGTATATTATTATAAGCTATTTTATGAGTTAAAGTTTTCATAAATTGTATTTTTTTCTACAGTCTAAAATGGAGTATAATGCGTTTACACTATTATTATTTTAAACACTTTGGAGTGGCAATTTCAAGTAAAATAGCGCATATGCGCTTACACACTTATTGAAGGAAAATTTTGAACAAGAAATTATACACTATTTTTTCCAACGACATTTTGACCCACTTTTGGAAGTAGAAGAAATTTTGACCAGAAATAAAATCAATGATGGTGATTCTAAATATGCAATAAAAAAATAATAGCGTATGAGCACATACGCTATTGTTATATTAAGGGGACGATATATTGATAGCAAATTCCGTATGTATCCCTTTAAGGGCTGCCAGACATCCTGGAACGGCTTGGATTGTTAATTTTTGTCCAGTTAGAATATATTTTCTCTATAATTATATCCAAAAATGCGATATGTATGTATGTATATACATAAATAAATCTCGTTTGTATTTTCCATATCAATTTGCAAGGCTTTTTCGAAAGTACTTTAAGTATTTGAAATAATCAACATTTGTATACCCACACCACAATAGTGGAGAGGGTACAGGTCGCAATTTTGGAGATAATTTGATAAAATTTGGGTCATAGGTTCTTACTGGCACAAGGGCGGAAACATAGGACCACGAGGGAAAATAGGGAGAAATTTCTTCCACTCAGAAACTATCAAACCGATTTTAATGAAATTTAAAACATAGATAGAACCATATCTATAAGGACACATTAGCTATACAGTTTTTAAAAAATAGGACCACAAGGGGAGGCTGGGGGCAATTTCTGCCTCTCACAAACTTTCAAACCGATTTTCATGAAGTTTATAAACATAGATAAATCCATATTTATATGGACACAAAAGCATGATGTGTTTTGAATACTGTGGTGTAGGGTATTATATGGTCGGTATACCTTCTTACTTGTTTATTTTTCAAATTTATTCTATGACCTGTCCAAAGGAAAGCAAAGGTAAAATATAACAAGAAGATACAATATAATAGGAATAGGACTATTTCAAAAAAGCTTTATAAAATACATAACTGAAATTTAGCTTATAGAATAAATTCGAAAAATTAAGAATGCTGAATATAATATAAAAGTAACCTTCGAAAGGAAATAATTCCTAGTTTGGATGAGTTCCAAAACATCAGTTGCAAAGCAACTCGCTTTTTAAGTGCTTTCTACCAAGCAACCGTGAAAAATTTTACAATGTTATCTGTACCAAATTTCACTAAAAACAATATCGATGCGTATACAATAATCAAACTAGATATTGTTAAACTCTATGATACTTTTTTGACTTTGACTGCAAACTATTATGATGTTTAGGAACTCAGCCTTTCTATTTATTTGAAATAATCTATACCCACAAGAAATATTTTGATCAAAATTTGAAAAATGTTTAAATATATTTGCTTACAACTGAAACAAGAGTTAGTAAATTCTGTAAATCGTAAGCGACACACCGTAAGAGATTAAAGAACAATAGAGAAGGAATTTTTCTGGACTTTTTAAACGGTAAGTCCGATTGAAATAAAATACCAGATGCTAATGTTTTAAAAGCATTTTGCATAAAAGTTTTTATTATCATTATTTTTAATAATAGAAAAAAAAATTTTTTTTTAAAAATAATGCTGCCTGTCAAAAAACGTTTTTTTGCTCTCCTGAAAAATTATGATTTTGTAACTTAAAACGTTATTCGCGGCTGCGCTTCAATTATGGACATATCAGGAGGGCCACCAGAAGTTCCCCAATTAGGGCACCTTAAGTATTAAAAAAATTAAAAACAATTCAGAATTCTTAATTTTAGTCCGATTTTAGAAATCTAATCAGTGGAATGCACTGGTCCATTTATACACGTATTGGACAAAGATATAAAATCATGCACAAATAGTTTTGGATTTTCGGATGGATATTAAGATAATTAGAAAAAAACTTCTCCAGTAAAATTCGTGTTTTCGCACTTACGATAGTTTCGCAAAAAAGTATTTTATTTGTAACTTTTTCTGTTACTTACTTTTGGATTTTAGGTGACGATATGTAATATGACGTAAAACTGAATTTTTATTGTTACGTTTCCTCTTCGATAACCACAATAAGGCTGAATGGTTTGTCTGCAGTATCACTATAATTGTTCTACTTTTTAACGAATAACAGAACCATATATAATGTTCGGCCCTTTCTTGAAAATTGATACGAACGGTATAAAGGGTTGTGTTCGTCTACACAGTCACTAAAAAAATAGCTATCGTTCTTAAGTGTGTGAGCCGAACGCTTAATAATGTACTGTTTATTTTCGAACACGGATTCAAACATTAATTTTGGCTCAATAGTGAATGCATGAAATTAAAGATGTAACCGGTACCGAAACCGATATATCGGAAAAGTATTTCCGGTATTTTACTGTCGATAGGACGATACTTTTTACATTTTTTTTAGAGTTTTTTGCACAAACAATGAATACAAACGTTCCGGCTTTGCTGAGATTTGAACTTAAGCTCCTTCAAGCAACGTCTTTACTGGGTTTTCTTGAATCCTGCCTACTTTTTTTTACTATACATCCCTATTATATAATTTAAAAAAATTTCCTGCCCCAGTATAAATTTGAACTGAGGTCTTTCTTTTGTTTTGTGGATTTCTACGCTCTAGTCAACTGATTTACGTCCATATGCGAATAGCTGTGTGAATAACGAGAAAGTACGTGATAAATTGGTGCAAAGAAATGCAGCGGTACCGATTACACAGTGCAGCACTAAAATCTTGAACCAATTGAAACCCCCAAAATCTGAAAGCTAAAGATGGTAGAAGAAAACCCGTAGCTGGGTTTTGAATTATTAGCTAAGATTTTCTTTAATTCATGCTTGTCTCTCTTCATCAGATCTAAAAATCTTACCTGAAGACAAAACCAAAAAACAACAACATCTTACTCAAAATAGCTAAACTGTCAAAAAACTTAGAAAAATTTATGATTTTGAACGTAAAGAATGAAAAATTAGGATACTTCAAATCTTTTTAAATATACATTAAACTTAAGTCGTCGCTTTCGGAGCTAGTCTCATTATTTGAAAACATGTTCCCGACTGTTTCGCTTGCATACCTGTTTTAAGCAAAAAAAAATAAAAAAAAATCCACAAAAAATAAATACAAATTTGAAGTTTTTTGACAGTTTTGCTGTTTTCAGTAAGATGTTGTTGTTTTTTTGTATTTAATCGTCAGGTAAGATTTTTAGATCTGAAGAAAAGCTTAAAATTTGCCGAAGAGAGACAATCGATATCTCGAATAGTTCACGAGATATAGACTTAAGAATCAGTACATGTTTTTGAAAATTGTACTAAAATCCACCCCCAGTCGAAAACTTTAAAAGCTTTCAGATTTTGGGGGTATGAATTGGTTCAAGATTATGAAGTTGAAAAATGTGCTGCTGTGTTACCTTTAGAAAGTAGTTTTTCTTGAAAGTTATAAAATCTCCAAAGTTTCAAGAGTCTTTTGTTAAGACCATTCTATCGTAAACGAAACTTAATTGCGTTCTTAATAATTTTTAGAAAGTTTGATTGGGTTTTCAAGTATTTGTAAAGGAAAAATTGTAGTCTAAAAATATGGTTAATCTTGGAAAAATTAGCTACATGTTATTAGTAATTATTTAACAATAATTTATTTTTATTTACTGATAAGACAAATACAAAAAGCATAATCATTTGAAAATGAAATATAGAGATATGAATTGTTGGAAAACGTCTACTACTTTAACTGGTCAAAAACAGTTTATTGAAATTTTTTTCTATAAAATAAAGCGTAGAATTCAAATTAGTTGCAGTTATTTAAAAGCCATAGCGACGAGCAAAAATGCTACCGATTTTTGAAACTATCTACAAACCAATTTCACTGCTATCTTTTGTTTGGCTAGTGGTGGTGGTAGTGGTAAATGGACAGGTAAAGTTGAAAGTGTTTCAATCACCAACCTTATACTAACAATTAAAAAACTACATTTTGAAGGCTCTTCCAACTTACAGCAATGAACACCTTAACGCATTTATAAATGGGACAAGACAACAGTATATTCAAAATATTTACGAATTTGATAGACAATTGAATGAAACAGAGTCAACCTACACTTCCAGTCTGCGGACAACCAATGTACAACTTGATATGTTGGTCACCAGTCTAACTCAGACTAACAAAGACTTAAACGCTCTCAAGTATCTAAGTGTTTTAAGTCAAACTTGTATCAAAAAACATCAGTCTTCGATACCCACTGTGGCCGATACAAAATCCATCACTAATACATGTTGGAGTAATGCCAATAGCCAAATTAATTATATTTTACAACCACCAACTTCCACAAGAAATTATTTGGATACTTATTACAAGACAACCTTTGAATATAATATTGCCAATTGTGAGAGGCAATCTGAGGTCAATTATAATTCTTGCATAATAGATACGGTAAGTTAAGTAATGTCTTAGTGCCGGTTCACACACGTCAAGTTTGACTCGTCAAGTCTTGAGTTTTTAGGAGAGAGGGGAAAAGAAATGGCATGCTCTTTTCCCTTCTCTCCTAAAAGCTCAAGACTTGAACAGTCAAACTTGACGTGTGTGAACCGGCACTTATGGTGTTTTCTTTTCTACAAAAAAATGTGACATTTAATTTCAGAAAAATGCAATTTGGTGAATTTTTTCGAATAAAACAAGCCATCCTCTTCGAGAGCAAAATTTTTAAAAAACAGACACTAAATTGCATTTTTTTTAAATAAAATGTCACATTTTTTTGTAGAAAAGAAAACACCATTAATGTTTCCTAAATTAAAAAAAAAAAAAACAATATAATTCTTTTCTAGATTCAAAACGCAAACAGTGTAACGCAAAGCAATCAAAGGACATTTGCCAAACAAATGAATCTGGCTAATCAAAACGCTGATGAGAACATTAGGAAGAGCTTACAGTGCAGCTATTCTGCTAGATATGAAACGATTTTCGCAACAACCGAAGCCACTACCTTGATTAATAAATGTATGATGGGTGATGGGGATTGCAAACCCTGCGATCCCTATTCAACGTGTGCACAATTTGACTCTATATATCGTTCGAATATTGATTATAATAGCAGAACAAGTTTGAATTTTTTCTATGGACGTTATGATGTTCAAAATTGTTTAATGATAAAAGTCAAATAAAAATATATTTTTCTAATAAATAATTGAAAATTGAAAAATATTTCTTTGAAATGTGTATAGTTATGCTGGGCCTGGGCTTATTAATATCTTTCGACACCCTTTACTCCTTGGAGGCATATTTCTAAAAATACAATTCAAAACAATTTAACAAGTACAGTTGGGCAAATACGCCCATATTGTACTATACAACTTGATTTAATAGAGAAAATAGTTGTTTGGTCCGGGCGCTGCTCGGGATTTTCTTATGAAAAATAAAAAATTAAATATTGAAGAATTTTGTTAATAACTTGACCCCAGCATTAACCTACCGGGTCAAAATTGTATCAGGTAACTTATTTTTGTTTAAAAGATATGTTTTGTGAATAACAGCCAAATCGTACCACAAATTAAAAAATCGAATTACACTTAAGAGAAACCTGGATCCAGACTAACCTAATATATTGCCCAATTTTGGTCTCAAATGGTCCAGCGTTTCTTGAGTTTTAGGAGAACATACACGGCACAAACGTTTTTAAATATGTATATAGATATTGGACTATGATATACTATTTGAAATGTGTCTATTATAATTTATGGATCCATTGATTCAAACTTTTGTACTAAACACTTGTAATGGTATGAATATTCGTATTCGAAATTCGTCATATTCAAGCGAAGATTAAGCGAATATTTTGGGAATACTTAAAAAAAATACAAAAGTTAAAAAAAAAATATTATAATAAAATGAGACAAAAAAATATAACTTTAATAATTATTATTAAAAAAAAAACCTTTTTCTCATATGAAAGAAACTTGTTCGTAAAAATTACGAAATGTTTGTGGCAAAATATTTTTACAACCGTGAAGTAGTAAAAGCTGCACTTATTTCGCGTATAATTTTAAGCAAATGGGAAAAAGTATAAACCTTTATATAAAACGAGAAAAGAAAAATACAAATAACACAACACTTTTGCATTCATAATTTCTTTGTTTTTTTATATAATTTACATGTGAGTTTTGTTTATATACGCAAAACAAACTCGTAAGAAAGGAATTGATACATCGTCAGCTCATTATTGATTTGTCCTAGCGACCATTTAAAAAACAATTGAGTTTCATGTTTCACGAAATTTGTAATGGTTTCTAAGATATTATGCATTTATTTTGCTTTATATCAACTATTTTTAAGTTTATTAAGTATTGTTTTGCTCTACACGGTACTATTTGGCAAATGATGCTAATCATACAAAAACGTACACAACAAATTTCACTGTTGCTTTGCATCATTCCCATGAAAAAAGGGTAAAAGCAAAAGCAAAGTAAAAAGTCAACAACTTAATACACAGCAGTAAGTATACGTATGCAGCACAAAAAGGTACTTTTTGAAAATAAATTTAGAAAAGTGGCGCATGCGGCACAAAACCATAATTTTAATTTTAAATAAAATACTTAGTATTAACTTCTAGGTTTGTTTATGAAAGTTCATAGAAAACTTCATGTAAACAACAACAGTGGAACAATATCGTCCTATTTTGATACTTCCCATTATTGATCAAATCTTTGAACGTATTTTGCACAGACAGATTTTCACTTATTTTATGGAAAACAATTTATTAAATGAGTTTCAATATGGCTTTCGAAAGGGTTGTGGCACTGAGGAGGCTATTGTAAATGTGCAAAATTATATTTGTAAAGGATAAGATGAAGGTCATAGTGCAGTTGCGGGAATATATTATGATCTTACGAAGGCGTTTGATCTTATAGATCTTGAAATATTGTTGCAGAAGTTTAAATATTTTGGAATTCATGGGAATGAACTTTTGCTTCTAGAGAGCTACTTAACAAATAGAAGACAATTTGTTCAAGTTAAGGAAAATATGAGTAATCTGCGTAATGTAGTACGTGGAGTTCCTCAGGGAAGTGTTCTAGGTCCTTTGTTGTTTTCAATATACATCAACGATTTAAAAAATTTAGACTTGACGGAAAAAATTTTTATATACGCTGATGATATTAGTATATTTTATCATTACAAACATGAAACTGCATTAAAGCCGTATATGGAAAGAGATGCTTCACTAGTTTCGGAATATGTTCGTATAAATAAGCTATTTTTAAATCCTGCAAAGACGAAGCTTATAAGATTTAAACCACACTTTGGTTTTAGTAATGATTTTAGTATTTTTGTTGACGGGAATATAGTTCTGGAGGTTTCTTCTGTTTAATATTTGGGTATATGTTTTCAGGGAAATCTTATGTGGGATCAGCATATTAGGAATCTTAAGGTGAAACTTTCTCCTGCGTTAGGCTTAATGTATAAGTTTAGAAACAAGTTTGATAAAAAAAACAAAATTTTTAATTTATCAGGCTTTGATTCAAAGCCATTGTAATTACCTTGCATTAATATATGGATTCAAAAAAACTACTGAGTTTAAATCGCTTCAGAGAATGCAGAATCTTATCAAAGAGAATGTCTGGACTTTAAATTTGCCACCTGAACGCGCAAAGCCTTAATAATAAAATGAACGAGTTCCGTTTAATATTCGAAGATTCTAGTATTGATGTAGTTTGCATCTCAGAAACTTGGTGCTAAAAAGATATTCAAGACAACGTTTACAATCTACGTGGATATAAGCTATTTCGTGCAGAGAGAAGCACACATGCTGGTGGTGTTGCCATTTATATAAAATCTTCAATTCAATGTAAAACTAAAAGCGTTATAATTAATAATACAACTACAGAACAAGATGATGATGTTAATACTGAAGAAATTAACGATGAAATTGAAAACAATAACAGCATAGAACACTTGTTTTTGGAAATATCCAGCAGAAATCAGAAGCTACTTATAGGAACTATTTATAGACCAAATAATCGTATCAAAATGAAAAGGTGGTTGGAAAGCATATCGACGATAACTATGGGTTACACTGATGCCATTCTAGTTGGTGACTTCAACGTTAATATAAAGGGTGGTTAAATTTCAAGGGCCGATGTTGATTTTGAATAAAACACAAACTATTTAGGAAATTATTGTAATTTTATTTTATTATGATATATTGGTATTACTCAATTATGAATGGAACAAAATATCGGCCAAATGGGCGCCGCGACCACGGCGGCACACCTCCATCCGATGGTCCAAATTTTCGATGACCCTGAGGCATAATGGAGGTTCTATGCCGTTAATGTGCCGAATTATCTCATCCTTTAGCTCTTGAATTGTTGCTGGCTTATCGACGTACACCTTTTCTTTCAAATAACCCCAAAGAAAAAAGTCCAACGGTGTCAAATCACATGATCTTGTCGGCCAATTGACATCGCCATTACGTGAGATAACACGGCCATTGAATTTGTTGCGCAAAAGAGCCATTGTTTCGTTAGCTGTGTGGCAAGTGGCACCGTCCTGCTGAAACCACATTTCGTCCACATCCATATCTTCCAATTCGGGCCATAAAAAGTTCGTTATCATCTCACGATAGCGAACACCATTCACAGTAACTGCCTGACCGGCCTCATTTTGGAAAAAATACGGCCCGATGATGCCGCCAGCCCATAAACCGCACCAAACAGTCACTCTTTGTGGGTGCATTGGTTTTTTGACAATCACTCTTGGATTCTCATTCGCCCAAATGCGGCAATTCTGTTTATTGACGAATCCACTGAGGTGAAAATGTGCCTCATCACTGAAGATGATATGCATTTTGATTTGAACGCCCATTTTCGTAATAAGTCTGGATAACTTTAACACGTTGTTGGATTGTGTATCTCTCCATGGTTCAAATTGAGTAAGTCTGAAATAGAGAAATGTCAAATAAAATTCAGAAAAAAACTTGGCGTTTAGGTGTGGTTCACATTCAACATCGGCCCTTACAATTTAACCACCCTTTATTAGAAGACCGCAGACTAAGTGACGATATGAGTGCTATTGGACTAAATTTAGTTAACCACTCTTTGCCAACGCACTTCACAAGAACTAGCAACACACTTCTGGACCTTTGTTTTGTGAATAATATGTCACGGTTACTGTTGTATGATCAACTCTCGGCTTCGCTATTTTCTAAGCACGACCTTATTTTTCTTGCTTATGATTTTCACACTGAAATTCAAAACCAAACGATTTATTATAGAGACTTTAAGAATTTGGACTATCAGTCACTGACCAACGAGTTGTCCACAATCCAATGGAATCGAATGTTTTATATGAAAAATGTAGATGATCAAGTCAACTTTCTTCACAACAACATGGACCTTTTATATAACAAATACATAATTATCAAAACCAAACGTATCCGAAATGAGCACCCTTGGTTTTCAAATGAAATAAAACTGTTAATCGCTAAAAGAAATCATTCTTATGCAAGATGGAAAAGGTTTAAAACTTCAGCGCTGCATGAAACGTTCAAGTCCTTGAGAAACAGAGTAAACACGCTAGTAAAGATTTCGAAGTCAAAATTTTATGAAGAACATTTTAAATCCGCACTTTGTTCAAAAATGAAGTGGAAATCAATTCGCAACATGGGAATTATAAACCAAGAAAATAATGATGCCAAAGAATGTATAGATGTCAATCAACGTAATCAATTTTTTTTAAATATACCAATGCCAACTCCTGATTCAAAATAAAAGTTCACAAAGAACAAAAAGCTTTTCTGATCGTTAGCTGGGATCTTTGTTTGTTTCCAAAGCACATTAAGAGAATTACATTAATTTCTCATCATTCATATCCATGTGTTTTGGGGCATTTCAGGATTTCTATGGCCCTGCTATTTCGTCGTCAGGTGACCAACCCAAATTCGGCCGGCAAATTCGCAGAATTTGTTTCAGGCACTTATTGTAGAAGGATTACAATTTTCTGCATGTAGATTGCGTTGCACTGGGATGGAAGTGCTGCAACTACAAAAAATATATTAATTACTATTAATCGAAGGGTCTTCTGTAGTTGTGGTTTTAAAATTTTGTATAATATATTTTTTAATTATTTGAAAGACTCGGTTTACAATAAAAAGCGTTTTTAAATTATATTTTAGCTTTTATTCGTTGCTACATATATAATTTTTTTAATTTAATTATTATCACTTAAAGATGCAATCACAAATTATATTCTAGCTTAATTAACCGAGCAATAGTAATTTAGACCGTTGTAGTAAAATAGACCAAAATTCAGATTGATGTTCACAAATAAAATAAATCAGAGAATTTCCATGTAAAATAAACTCAGATTTTCTAAGAAAAAACTTTCATAGTGTGAACAGAAACTAACTAAGCTAATAAATTAAAGGGATGCAGACAAAGAGGACAATGCTTCCCCTATGAAACAGTTACTTATTATCGTTTATCTTAAAGAGGGCTTCCACTATTTTTTGCTTTGCGGACTCCTTAAGAAACAGATTATTTTTCCCTGGACCACCAAATTGTAGGTATAATTTAATAAACGTGTGCAGTATTTTTAGCCATCTTTATTTGACTTATGAATGATTTAGAGATTTAAAAGTTGTGTACTTTTTGTTAATTAAAAACAAAAACTATTTAAAATTTCCAAGGGAACATTCTCCTTTGCTGATCCCTGTAAAATCTGGAACGGACCTTTATTTGGGAAACAGTAAAATTGCCGCCAATTTTTTCAGTTAAGCCATTAATCAAAATTTAAATCAGTTTAAATTAAACATTTAATTAAGTTAATTAAACGTTTACTTAATTCAAAAGCATTACTGCCGAAAAAGTTGTTAAATATAAAAAGTATTTGATTAGTACTATTAATTTGCTTACTGGTGTAAATTTAATAAATTTATAAAACCAATTTTTTATTGAAATAAATTTAAATTTTTTTCTGTGTAGAGGCTGTCCACTAACCCCCAATTTTACCAGGTTCAGTTAAAACTAACTATTTCTTTAACTTCCAGTTAATAATATGTTTTGACAGCTATAACTGATAGATTATAATAACTGAACTTGGTGAAATTCGGGGTAAGTGTGAATTATAAAGATAACCATAAATTTATTAAAATTTAGCGAAAACTTGGATCGGCGAGAGAAGCCCTGTTTATTTATAATTAGTATCATCGTTTATGCAAGGAAGTGTTAAAGTTGTCAAATATAAGATAGAAAGCATTTCAAATTAATACTGAAGATATTCAAGTTAGTAATGTGAGACAGTTAACTATGATAAAATCAGAAAAAAGCAATCTAAAGTAAGATATACATGTAATTACAAAAAGCGGATCGGGTATTGCTAATCTATATACGTTAGAGCGACTCACCAAAAAAAGTGCTCGATGTACCCTCCTTAAAATGAACCTTGGACTTTTTTAAGATGACATTTTAAATATTTCGGCTCATGCTTTGTCCTCTCGTAAGCTGGACCAGTTTGAAAAAGGGTATATTTTTGCATGTTTTGTTAATTTGAGAATCTGTTTCCTTGCCAACATATACCAATTGCATATCATAAGATAGGTTGTTTTAAGGCGCGTACAACTGTATATACAATTTGTCCAAAGACGATCATCCATGTCCTTTTTTTTAAGGATTTTATGTACAAAAACGGTTTTTGAATTTTTTGTTCGGGGTTGTTGTAATAAAAATGCAAAATTAACATATTTTAATCTTTAGTCGATTTAATTAAATACGTGTCTCAGCTTTTTTAGAAATTCGTGCTAGTTCGCGTTTTGACAAAAATGCAATGGGGTGGTAACCCTTCGTTTTATATAGGCCAATATGGGTATCAAACTTTTTTTTTTGCCAAGTAAATCATCTTTGTATGTAAATAATATGGATTTTTGCAAATTAGATGCATTTTATACGATGTTCTGGAATATATATAAATGCAATTTTGAAGTAACTCTAATATGATAGCGGATCTAGTTTCTAGATCATCTATGAATGAAATTAGGACTAAAGAAAGAAAAAAGAAGTGATTTTTGAAGCAAGTGGGAACAACTTTTTTTCGTTTTTATAAAATAAATCTGGGCTTTTAAATAAATTAATAATTCTGTACACTTATAAAATTATTACAGTAACTGATTGTGGGTTATTAAATTCGTTTTCTGTTCTGTTAAAATTGAATAAAAATATAGTTATTTTTCGAATAATTAAAAAACAAACTACCAAAAAATAATGTTTTATCGTATTTATTTTGTTATGTAGTTTGATTTTTGTCGTTTAAAATTTATTTTTTAATAGTAAAAATCATTAAATTTTAAGGAATATGCTGTTCAGAAAATAAAATATTTAAAAATGAATGTAAAAATCATTTGTTTTAAATGAAATGTAAATGATCCGTTTTTAAATTGAATTTTAAGTTGTTTAAAATGTGTTTTCGTTTGAATTTAACTACATAATATTTTGCGAGTACATTTTTACTTATCTTCTTTCAAAACTTAAGAGCATTAAACATTGCCCATTATATCGGATATGAATTGTCATCTCCTTGGCGTTTGGCAAAACTGTCTAAAGTCAAAAACTGTAATTTTTCGTTATGTTAATTTGAAAAATATTTATTTGGTGTATATAGAGCAGTTGTGCTAGACTAAAGTGATTTAAACCCAATAAAAGAGAAAAAATACCATTTTGTCTAACGGCTAAGATCTATTTTATGACGCAACTAATTTACAATTATATCAGCAGTAAAGTTGGCTAGATTGCCGCTGACGACATTGTCGTCAATGATGTATGCACGACTTGTCCCCTGTTGTTTAGGTTTTCTAGAAGACAATTTACAGGAAATCGTCGTGCAAGACAGTTTGAGCGACGTTGTCTTGTAAGTTGTCGTCTATTTAGCTTTATATGGGACAGTATGAGCGACTTTGTCTTATAAGTTGTCCTCTATGTGGGACAGTATGAGCGAAACTGTCTTATAAGTTGTCTTGTATAAAAGCTACTGACGACAAAGTTTTCTTAAATGCTATTCAATCACTTGCTTGGTATTCTTAAAAGTCTCACATTCTTTTTTTTTATTGTTGATTTAAGTACCTACAAAAAATTTACAAATTAGTTCTAAACAGTAAAACCAAAAATGATGATGAAATTATTCGTTTGCTGGAAAATGGATAACATGCAATTAGTACTTCACTGTCAACTTTAGGATTGCTTGTAGGTGTCGACTGTAAAACGTATAACAGAAATTAAAATTTCAACTATACTAAAAACTGTATGAAATAGATAACCATATAATAATTTTTGTCGCAGTCATCGAAATAGACGACATTGTCATACATGTAGTCGTTGATGATGAAGTAGGCGAAATTGTCTTTCTTTGTGTCGTGCACGATTTTCGCGACACTTGTTCGAAAATGTCGTTGACGATTTGTTCCCGCTGTCCCTCACATGTCGAGCAGGAATTAACATTGTCGTGCATCCGTCTTCGAGGATGTCCTAAAGACGTGGCCAACTGGGTGACATAATAATATCAAAAAAATCCCGGGAATTCCGTATGTAAAACACTAGGCGTAAGGTATATTTCATATCGCTAGAGGGCGTAAAATAGGGCAAAACGGGAAAACCCGTGTAACATCTGAAAGGAAATAGCGAAAAGGGCGTGTAATAGGGCAAGAGGGGTAGAAGATCCCCCTCCTTATATATTCTTAACTAATCAACCGGTTTTCTTAAAATTTGGCATGCAAACACTGAAGCATCTGAAAGGAAATAGGTCGAGAAATAAGGCGAAAGGGGTAAAAGCTCCCCCTCCCTATATCTTCTTAACTAATAAACTTATTTTCTTAAAATTTGGCATGCATACACTGTAACATCTTAAAGTAATAAGTTATATAGCAAAATAACGTTTGCTGGGTCAGCTAGTCTTATATTAAATGGGTATTCAGATAAAATTTAATTAATACAAAGTTACACCATGTCATGATTTTTGTACCGTTTGATCATTTTACAAACATTTGCAAAAATCCATATTATATTCGAATTGCCTTTTCCGGAAGTCATTAAATTTGATATTTTTAGAAATTTATAACTTTATAAGCTGTTATCAAAAGGGGATTCCACGAATATCAATACACACTTCTATTTTTGCTTCAATCAATATTACTTTTATAGAACTTACGTATATTCATATCACTTTCGTTTTTTTTTTTAAATTTTCAATTTTTCATTTCACTATCAACAATTTGTTAGAAAAATAAAAAATAAACTTTTAGATTTATTCTTTAGATTAATAGTGAAAATAAAATTTCAAGTGCTTGTATATTTTGGAATTAAAAGTAATCTTTGTTCGATATTTAATAATAACAATTACCTAGAAGAACAGTAAAATTATAAGTTGACGCCTTTGACAATCAATCAACTATTAAATCGATATAGAAAGTTTTTAAATTAACTAAAATTTTCTTAGAAATTTAAAATTTTGGAACGCTTGATGAACAAAATATAGATAAAGAGAAATACTATAACAACAAACATAGCTGAAAAAACGGAATGGGCGGCAAATACTGCTAACATCCGCCAAGTATATGCATCTTTAAAAAAATTGGAAGCAACAACATTAGAAGCACCGCAACAATCAAGGACCGAAACGTCACGCCGCTCACAGCACAATAACTAAATCGGTGTTGTGAATTTTTCACAGAAAAATTGCCAGAAGCAAGCACAAACGCTATATTCGACCAACCTCTGTATGCCCAACGAAACCAACGCAGGAATATTTCCACATCCCCGCCTACAGACCTTGTAATACAATTATGCCTTGAGAAGCTAAAAAACTGCAAATCTGCGGGTCCAGGCAATATGCCTTCGGAACTTCTCAAATCCGGCGCGCCGATATTAGCAATAAAACTACATCCAATTATAGAAGAGGTGTAATACACACAACCAGATGCCGATGGAAAGACGGTGTCGTAATTGCGATTGCAAAGAAGGGTGATTTAAGTGAATGCCAGAACGGAAGACACATTACCCTATTAAACGCTATCTCCGATCTAATGGCAGGTTTGACAGACTTTTAATATTTTAAACTCAATATATTTAAGAATTATATGAGCCAGGTCCATTTAGTTCATACGGTTTTTGCGCTATCGTGACAAAATCTTTATTTCGGTAGCATTTTTGTGTTAGTGATTGGTGAAATAAGAGGTTAGTTTTGCTAATTTTGAAAACCAAACGAATTTCATTTACTGAAAATATTCTAGCTCATTTTTATTAAGCTAGCTTGTTTTTATGGACCCTATCGCAATTAAACCCCTAACTCTGTAGGATACTGGTATGGTGGGCAGGCGAAATAGTGGGTCTATGGTATGGAAGCTGGTGTGCCAAAACCATAACTTCGGGAAAAAGGTAGTAACTTGCATATGGCTGTAGGAAATATCGCCCAATGAAAAATCGCCCAAAAAAATTGCATGTAAAATTGGGCCTGATTTCATATGAAAAATGGCCCAAAATTTTTGGGCTATTTATCGTTATTGTTGGGTGATTTTTCGTTTTTTAAATTTGGGTGATTTTTCATAATGAAAAATCACCCAAAGTTGTTGTATGAAAAATGGCCCAAAAAAATGGGCTATTTTTAAAATTCTACCATAATCTTACATAGCAGAGAAAATCATGTTTTATTATGGTTGCAAACAACAAAACTATTTTTCAAGAAACTAATTTAACCATTATATGGTTGTCGGCGACAATGATTTGGTTAAATTAAACATAATATCGGTAGAATTTTTTTAAAAATGGTTTTGTAGCTTTTTCTCTGGGTGTATATATTAAATATATACATATATATCGAAAATAAGGATTTTCTCTTCTATGGTATAACAAATACTGGCTTCGCTAACTAAAGCTTCTCTGTATCGCCGGCCTTCGGCCGGGCGCAAGGATTTTCTCCTCTATGGTATAACAAAGACCGGCTTCGCTAACTAAAGCTTCTCTGCGTAGTCGGCCTTGTTCGGAAACAAGGCAGTTTTTCGAAGCTTTACTTAGCGAAACCGGTTTTTGTTAGACCATAAAGGAGAAAATCCTTGCGCCCGGCCGAAGGCCGGCTATACAGAGAAGCTTTAGTTAGCGAAGCCGGTCTTTGTTATACCATAGACGAGAAAATCCTTGCGCCCGGCCGAAGGCCGGCTATACAGAGAAGCTTTAGTTAGCGAAGCCAGTATTTGTTATACCATAGAAGATGAAATCCTTATTTTGGATATATATATTTAATATATACACCCGGAGTAAAAGCTTTAAAAATATTTTATCCATATTATGTTTAATTTAACCAAATCATTGTCACCGACAACCATATTATGGTTAAATAAGTATCTTTAAAAAAATCACTTGAAATTTTAACGGTATTTTAAAAAAAAATTTACACATTTTTGATTATAAGTTAAGTTATGGACGTTGCAAAGTGTCATAACGTCCTCTTCCTCGTCTTCGATGGACATTATGACACTTTAAAAGTGTCCAAGGACACTACGACACTGGACGTTATGACATGTCACCTAAATTTATATGAATAATAAACACTTTTTTGCAAATTTAGTAATTTTTTTTTATATTTTTTTGGGAAAAAATTCGTTTGTGCTTTTTGGGTCATTTTTCATTTTCTTTTTGGGGCCCTTTTTCGTTTTTTTTGGGCAAAATTTCATATTTACCTTTTTGGGTCATTTTTCATGTTCGCTTGGGCGATTCTTCATTTGGGCGATTTTTCATTTTTTTTTTTGGGCCATTTTTCTTTGGGCGATATTTCCTACAGCCCTTGCATATAACTAGATAATTTATGGAAGGATTTTGTTAATTGTCACTACCAGTATTCTACTAACTTTGTTTCAGATGAAAGTGAAAAAAACTAAGGTAATAAATTACAGGAGGACTTCGAAAAAAATTTGAGATTTATGAGTTAAAATTAGAGGCAGTGGTTGTATTGCTCAGCCATTTATGCGCCGATCTGGCTTAATTTTAATAGCAAATAGTCCCCATCATATCCGGGATCTTCGGAAAACCCATTTCAACACACAGGCGGATGGACGGACATCGATATGTCAATTTCGTTACTCATAAGGACCCGGGGTCCGGCGAATATATTAAAAGCTAGATATACTAAGTTTTAGAAGGACTTTCTTGGCACGTGAGAAAGATTAAACATTAGATCGGAAGGATCCAAAATATCATAAATGCCATCTGGAATTTAAAGTTATATTGAAAAAGCATTAAATACAAAAATGAAGCCATATTGTAGCCATTAACAATGATATGCGATACGACGAATTGGACTTTTAATGGTGATGCTTTATATATAAAACAAAAAGGGCTGTATTCTTCAAACTTAATAAATATACCTCTCATTTAAGGGCGTGTTTCATGAAAATTATTTTGCTTTGTATTGGGTTCTACCTAGTTAAATGTAATATGTATGTGAAACAGAAAAAAGGGCTTAATTTGGAGGCGTGCCATAAAAGTGTGTATATTAAAAGCTATATATACTAAGTTTAAGGCCCCTATTACGGTTTACAACTCAACTCAGTTGAGTTGTAATTAAGACAACTGGTTGTGATCAGTTTTGTAAACCATAATACAAAAATTAGGAAATTACAACTCAAAGATTTTTGTGTGTTAATTTTGATTATGTACTCTACAGGTTCTAAGATTAATATTGTAAAAATAAACTGAATGGCAAACTTATATATTCCCTTGCTAGCTGTGGTAAAGGGTATACTAAGGTTGAATCGATAACGTTATTATTGTAGAAACCGCTTAAATACCATTTAAAATTCAATTCCGGTACTGATACCAATACTAAACGTATACCGTTTCCATTAAGACCAGGGGGCAAATTATGGCAGTCGTGATCGTATACTTTTTCGATTCGAAAGCAATTTTGTTTCTAATTCTTTCTGTCCATACTGAACGCATCGAAATTATTTTTTTAGTGTTGCAAAGCATTTATTTGAGTTTTCACAACACTGGACAAATTATTACGATTCGAATCGAAAAAGTATTCTATCACGACTGCCATAATTTGCTCCCAGGACGTAAAATAATAATCAAAAATATTGAAAATTTCGCAAGGAAGAGAAACACTTGAGCTTACCGAAAACTTTGTTACCATGTTTCATACAACGTGTAGTGTGGCAGAGTTAAAGTTTTTGGAAAACAGAAAAGGACATAAAGTTTAACGTATAATTGGCGGAGGAGTATTTAAGTATATATCGTCCCCTCAATATAACAATAGCGTATAATTTTTTTGGGGTTTTGAGAAAATCGTGTTTAAAGTTTTTGTCAAATCGGATGTATATTATAACCTCAATATCGCGGTAAATAAAAATACTTCATAATAGATTTTTCGACGAATACATAATACCGTTTCTTGTCTTTAAATTTACCAATTTTTTTTATTCTGCGCATCCTTTAAGACCATAATTATGTCATTCAAAGTGCAAGTCTTCCATATAAGCCATTTTATTTTTTAAGGAATTCGTATGATGTATCTGATGCACTATTTTATTTTGTATCGTAAACGCTGTTTTATTCAATATTTTTACGGTATTTTTATTAAAATATTTGATCTCAAAAATATCAATTCGTAACATTATAAAACAGTGATTACTTCATAGTTTTGTTAATTAAGTGGCACATATTCATCACATTCCAATTTGGGTTATTATACACAAAAAATTATGACAAATTAAGGTATACATTGCGTAAATCAAAAATAACTAGAAGTTCATTCGTCTTCTTTCCCTTCCTCTGCTTCATCTGGCTCATCTAAACAATTTCGCTTCTTTTCACCTTGTAAGTTAATGAAAAATGACTGCGAGCCACGAGGAATTACATTCTTCTTGCACAAATTTTGGAGATCATGCAGCTTTCGATGGTCGGAATGAAACTATTTCTCAAACAATAGTGTATATTATTATAAGCTATTTTATGAGTTAAAGTTTTCATAAATTGTATTTTTTTCTACAGTCTAAAATGGAGTATAATGCGTTTACACTATTATTATTTTAAACACTTTGGAGTGGCAATTTCAAGTAAAATAGCGCATATGCGCTTACACACTTATTGAAGGAAAATTTTGAACAAGAAATTATACACTATTTTTTCCAACGACATTTTGACCCACTTTTGGAAGTAGAAGAAATTTTGACCAGAAATAAAATCAATGATGGTGATTCTAAATATGCAATAAAAAAATAATAGCGTATGAGCACATACGCTATTGTTATATTAAGGGGACGATATATTGATAGCAAATTCCGTATGTATCCCTTTAAGGGCTGCCAGACATCCTGGAACGGCTTGGATTGTTAATTTTTGTCCAGTTAGAATATATTTTCTCTATAATTATATCCAAAAATGCGATATGTATGTATGTATATACATAAATAAATCTCGTTTGTATTTTCCATATCAATTTGCAAGGCTTTTTCGAAAGTACTTTAAGTATTTGAAATAATCAACATTTGTATACCCACACCACAATAGTGGAGAGGGTACAGGTCGCAATTTTGGAGATAATTTGATAAAATTTGGGTCATAGGTTCTTACTGGCACAAGGGCGGAAACATAGGACCACGAGGGAAAATAGGGAGAAATTTCTTCCACTCAGAAACTATCAAACCGATTTTAATGAAATTTAAAACATAGATAGAACCATATCTATAAGGACACATTAGCTATACAGTTTTTAAAAAATAGGACCACAAGGGGAGGCTGGGGGCAATTTCTGCCTCTCACAAACTTTCAAACCGATTTTCATGAAGTTTATAAACATAGATAAATCCATATTTATATGGACACAAAAGCATGATGTGTTTTGAATACTGTGGTGTAGGGTATTATATGGTCGGTATACCTTCTTACTTGTTTATTTTTCAAATTTATTCTATGACCTGTCCAAAGGAAAGCAAAGGTAAAATATAACAAGAAGATACAATATAATAGGAATAGGACTATTTCAAAAAAGCTTTATAAAATACATAACTGAAATTTAGCTTATAGAATAAATTCGAAAAATTAAGAATGCTGAATATAATATAAAAGTAACCTTCGAAAGGAAATAATTCCTAGTTTGGATGAGTTCCAAAACATCAGTTGCAAAGCAACTCGCTTTTTAAGTGCTTTCTACCAAGCAACCGTGAAAAATTTTACAATGTTATCTGTACCAAATTTCACTAAAAACAATATCGATGCGTATACAATAATCAAACTAGATATTGTTAAACTCTATGATACTTTTTTGACTTTGACTGCAAACTATTATGATGTTTAGGAACTCAGCCTTTCTATTTATTTGAAATAATCTATACCCACAAGAAATATTTTGATCAAAATTTGAAAAATGTTTAAATATATTTGCTTACAACTGAAACAAGAGTTAGTAAATTCTGTAAATCGTAAGCGACACACCGTAAGAGATTAAAGAACAATAGAGAAGGAATTTTTCTGGACTTTTTAAACGGTAAGTCCGATTGAAATAAAATACCAGATGCTAATGTTTTAAAAGCATTTTGCATAAAAGTTTTTATTATCATTATTTTTAATAATAGAAAAAAAAATTTTTTTTTAAAAATAATGCTGCCTGTCAAAAAACGTTTTTTTGCTCTCCTGAAAAATTATGATTTTGTAACTTAAAACGTTATTCGCGGCTGCGCTTCAATTATGGACATATCAGGAGGGCCACCAGAAGTTCCCCAATTAGGGCACCTTAAGTATTAAAAAAATTAAAAACAATTCAGAATTCTTAATTTTAGTCCGATTTTAGAAATCTAATCAGTGGAATGCACTGGTCCATTTATACACGTATTGGACAAAGATATAAAATCATGCACAAATAGTTTTGGATTTTCGGATGGATATTAAGATAATTAGAAAAAAACTTCTCCAGTAAAATTCGTGTTTTCGCACTTACGATAGTTTCGCAAAAAAGTATTTTATTTGTAACTTTTTCTGTTACTTACTTTTGGATTTTAGGTGACGATATGTAATATGACGTAAAACTGAATTTTTATTGTTACGTTTCCTCTTCGATAACCACAATAAGGCTGAATGGTTTGTCTGCAGTATCACTATAATTGTTCTACTTTTTAACGAATAACAGAACCATATATAATGTTCGGCCCTTTCTTGAAAATTGATACGAACGGTATAAAGGGTTGTGTTCGTCTACACAGTCACTAAAAAAATAGCTATCGTTCTTAAGTGTGTGAGCCGAACGCTTAATAATGTACTGTTTATTTTCGAACACGGATTCAAACATTAATTTTGGCTCAATAGTGAATGCATGAAATTAAAGATGTAACCGGTACCGAAACCGATATATCGGAAAAGTATTTCCGGTATTTTACTGTCGATAGGACGATACTTTTTACATTTTTTTTAGAGTTTTTTGCACAAACAATGAATACAAACGTTCCGGCTTTGCTGAGATTTGAACTTAAGCTCCTTCAAGCAACGTCTTTACTGGGTTTTCTTGAATCCTGCCTACTTTTTTTTACTATACATCCCTATTATATAATTTAAAAAAATTTCCTGCCCCAGTATAAATTTGAACTGAGGTCTTTCTTTTGTTTTGTGGATTTCTACGCTCTAGTCAACTGATTTACGTCCATATGCGAATAGCTGTGTGAATAACGAGAAAGTACGTGATAAATTGGTGCAAAGAAATGCAGCGGTACCGATTACACAGTGCAGCACTAAAATCTTGAACCAATTGAAACCCCCAAAATCTGAAAGCTAAAGATGGTAGAAGAAAACCCGTAGCTGGGTTTTGAATTATTAGCTAAGATTTTCTTTAATTCATGCTTGTCTCTCTTCATCAGATCTAAAAATCTTACCTGAAGACAAAACCAAAAAACAACAACATCTTACTCAAAATAGCTAAACTGTCAAAAAACTTAGAAAAATTTATGATTTTGAACGTAAAGAATGAAAAATTAGGATACTTCAAATCTTTTTAAATATACATTAAACTTAAGTCGTCGCTTTCGGAGCTAGTCTCATTATTTGAAAACATGTTCCCGACTGTTTCGCTTGCATACCTGTTTTAAGCAAAAAAAAATAAAAAAAAATCCACAAAAAATAAATACAAATTTGAAGTTTTTTGACAGTTTTGCTGTTTTCAGTAAGATGTTGTTGTTTTTTTGTATTTAATCGTCAGGTAAGATTTTTAGATCTGAAGAAAAGCTTAAAATTTGCCGAAGAGAGACAATCGATATCTCGAATAGTTCACGAGATATAGACTTAAGAATCAGTACATGTTTTTGAAAATTGTACTAAAATCCACCCCCAGTCGAAAACTTTAAAAGCTTTCAGATTTTGGGGGTATGAATTGGTTCAAGATTATGAAGTTGAAAAATGTGCTGCTGTGTTACCTTTAGAAAGTAGTTTTTCTTGAAAGTTATAAAATCTCCAAAGTTTCAAGAGTCTTTTGTTAAGACCATTCTATCGTAAACGAAACTTAATTGCGTTCTTAATAATTTTTAGAAAGTTTGATTGGGTTTTCAAGTATTTGTAAAGGAAAAATTGTAGTCTAAAAATATGGTTAATCTTGGAAAAATTAGCTACATGTTATTAGTAATTATTTAACAATAATTTATTTTTATTTACTGATAAGACAAATACAAAAAGCATAATCATTTGAAAATGAAATATAGAGATATGAATTGTTGGAAAACGTCTACTACTTTAACTGGTCAAAAACAGTTTATTGAAATTTTTTTCTATAAAATAAAGCGTAGAATTCAAATTAGTTGCAGTTATTTAAAAGCCATAGCGACGAGCAAAAATGCTACCGATTTTTGAAACTATCTACAAACCAATTTCACTGCTATCTTTTGTTTGGCTAGTGGTGGTGGTAGTGGTAAATGGACAGGTAAAGTTGAAAGTGTTTCAATCACCAACCTTATACTAACAATTAAAAAACTACATTTTGAAGGCTCTTCCAACTTACAGCAATGAACACCTTAACGCATTTATAAATGGGACAAGACAACAGTATATTCAAAATATTTACGAATTTGATAGACAATTGAATGAAACAGAGTCAACCTACACTTCCAGTCTGCGGACAACCAATGTACAACTTGATATGTTGGTCACCAGTCTAACTCAGACTAACAAAGACTTAAACGCTCTCAAGTATCTAAGTGTTTTAAGTCAAACTTGTATCAAAAAACATCAGTCTTCGATACCCACTGTGGCCGATACAAAATCCATCACTAATACATGTTGGAGTAATGCCAATAGCCAAATTAATTATATTTTACAACCACCAACTTCCACAAGAAATTATTTGGATACTTATTACAAGACAACCTTTGAATATAATATTGCCAATTGTGAGAGGCAATCTGAGGTCAATTATAATTCTTGCATAATAGATACGGTAAGTTAAGTAATGTCTTAGTGCCGGTTCACACACGTCAAGTTTGACTCGTCAAGTCTTGAGTTTTTAGGAGAGAGGGGAAAAGAAATGGCATGCTCTTTTCCCTTCTCTCCTAAAAGCTCAAGACTTGAACAGTCAAACTTGACGTGTGTGAACCGGCACTTATGGTGTTTTCTTTTCTACAAAAAAATGTGACATTTAATTTCAGAAAAATGCAATTTGGTGAATTTTTTCGAATAAAACAAGCCATCCTCTTCGAGAGCAAAATTTTTAAAAAACAGACACTAAATTGCATTTTTTTTAAATAAAATGTCACATTTTTTTGTAGAAAAGAAAACACCATTAATGTTTCCTAAATTAAAAAAAAAAAAAACAATATAATTCTTTTCTAGATTCAAAACGCAAACAGTGTAACGCAAAGCAATCAAAGGACATTTGCCAAACAAATGAATCTGGCTAATCAAAACGCTGATGAGAACATTAGGAAGAGCTTACAGTGCAGCTATTCTGCTAGATATGAAACGATTTTCGCAACAACCGAAGCCACTACCTTGATTAATAAATGTATGATGGGTGATGGGGATTGCAAACCCTGCGATCCCTATTCAACGTGTGCACAATTTGACTCTATATATCGTTCGAATATTGATTATAATAGCAGAACAAGTTTGAATTTTTTCTATGGACGTTATGATGTTCAAAATTGTTTAATGATAAAAGTCAAATAAAAATATATTTTTCTAATAAATAATTGAAAATTGAAAAATATTTCTTTGAAATGTGTATAGTTATGCTGGGCCTGGGCTTATTAATATCTTTCGACACCCTTTACTCCTTGGAGGCATATTTCTAAAAATACAATTCAAAACAATTTAACAAGTACAGTTGGGCAAATACGCCCATATTGTACTATACAACTTGATTTAATAGAGAAAATAGTTGTTTGGTCCGGGCGCTGCTCGGGATTTTCTTATGAAAAATAAAAAATTAAATATTGAAGAATTTTGTTAATAACTTGACCCCAGCATTAACCTACCGGGTCAAAATTGTATCAGGTAACTTATTTTTGTTTAAAAGATATGTTTTGTGAATAACAGCCAAATCGTACCACAAATTAAAAAATCGAATTACACTTAAGAGAAACCTGGATCCAGACTAACCTAATATATTGCCCAATTTTGGTCTCAAATGGTCCAGCGTTTCTTGAGTTTTAGGAGAACATACACGGCACAAACGTTTTTAAATATGTATATAGATATTGGACTATGATATACTATTTGAAATGTGTCTATTATAATTTATGGATCCATTGATTCAAACTTTTGTACTAAACACTTGTAATGGTATGAATATTCGTATTCGAAATTCGTCATATTCAAGCGAAGATTAAGCGAATATTTTGGGAATACTTAAAAAAAATACAAAAGTTAAAAAAAAAATATTATAATAAAATGAGACAAAAAAATATAACTTTAATAATTATTATTAAAAAAAAAACCTTTTTCTCATATGAAAGAAACTTGTTCGTAAAAATTACGAAATGTTTGTGGCAAAATATTTTTACAACCGTGAAGTAGTAAAAGCTGCACTTATTTCGCGTATAATTTTAAGCAAATGGGAAAAAGTATAAACCTTTATATAAAACGAGAAAAGAAAAATACAAATAACACAACACTTTTGCATTCATAATTTCTTTGTTTTTTTATATAATTTACATGTGAGTTTTGTTTATATACGCAAAACAAACTCGTAAGAAAGGAATTGATACATCGTCAGCTCATTATTGATTTGTCCTAGCGACCATTTAAAAAACAATTGAGTTTCATGTTTCACGAAATTTGTAATGGTTTCTAAGATATTATGCATTTATTTTGCTTTATATCAACTATTTTTAAGTTTATTAAGTATTGTTTTGCTCTACACGGTACTATTTGGCAAATGATGCTAATCATACAAAAACGTACACAACAAATTTCACTGTTGCTTTGCATCATTCCCATGAAAAAAGGGTAAAAGCAAAAGCAAAGTAAAAAGTCAACAACTTAATACACAGCAGTAAGTATACGTATGCAGCACAAAAAGGTACTTTTTGAAAATAAATTTAGAAAAGTGGCGCATGCGGCACAAAACCATAATTTTAATTTTAAATAAAATACTTAGTATTAACTTCTAGGTTTGTTTATGAAAGTTCATAGAAAACTTCATGTAAACAACAACAGTGGAACAATATCGTCCTATTTTGATACTTCCCATTATTGATCAAATCTTTGAACGTATTTTGCACAGACAGATTTTCACTTATTTTATGGAAAACAATTTATTAAATGAGTTTCAATATGGCTTTCGAAAGGGTTGTGGCACTGAGGAGGCTATTGTAAATGTGCAAAATTATATTTGTAAAGGATAAGATGAAGGTCATAGTGCAGTTGCGGGAATATATTATGATCTTACGAAGGCGTTTGATCTTATAGATCTTGAAATATTGTTGCAGAAGTTTAAATATTTTGGAATTCATGGGAATGAACTTTTGCTTCTAGAGAGCTACTTAACAAATAGAAGACAATTTGTTCAAGTTAAGGAAAATATGAGTAATCTGCGTAATGTAGTACGTGGAGTTCCTCAGGGAAGTGTTCTAGGTCCTTTGTTGTTTTCAATATACATCAACGATTTAAAAAATTTAGACTTGACGGAAAAAATTTTTATATACGCTGATGATATTAGTATATTTTATCATTACAAACATGAAACTGCATTAAAGCCGTATATGGAAAGAGATGCTTCACTAGTTTCGGAATATGTTCGTATAAATAAGCTATTTTTAAATCCTGCAAAGACGAAGCTTATAAGATTTAAACCACACTTTGGTTTTAGTAATGATTTTAGTATTTTTGTTGACGGGAATATAGTTCTGGAGGTTTCTTCTGTTTAATATTTGGGTATATGTTTTCAGGGAAATCTTATGTGGGATCAGCATATTAGGAATCTTAAGGTGAAACTTTCTCCTGCGTTAGGCTTAATGTATAAGTTTAGAAACAAGTTTGATAAAAAAAACAAAATTTTTAATTTATCAGGCTTTGATTCAAAGCCATTGTAATTACCTTGCATTAATATATGGATTCAAAAAAACTACTGAGTTTAAATCGCTTCAGAGAATGCAGAATCTTATCAAAGAGAATGTCTGGACTTTAAATTTGCCACCTGAACGCGCAAAGCCTTAATAATAAAATGAACGAGTTCCGTTTAATATTCGAAGATTCTAGTATTGATGTAGTTTGCATCTCAGAAACTTGGTGCTAAAAAGATATTCAAGACAACGTTTACAATCTACGTGGATATAAGCTATTTCATGCAGAGAGAAGCACACATGCTGGTGGTGTTGCCATTTATATAAAATCTTCAATTCAATGTAAAACTAAAAGCGTTATAATTAATAATACAACTACAGAACAAGATGATGATGTTAATACTGAAGAAATTAACGATGAAATTGAAAACAATAACAGCATAGAACACTTGTTTTTGGAAATATCCAGCAGAAATCAGAAGCTACTTATAGGAACTATTTATAGACCAAATAATCGTATCAAAATGAAAAGGTGGTTGGAAAGCATATCGACGATAACTATGGGTTACACTGATGCCATTCTAGTTGGTGACTTCAACGTTAATATAAAGGGTGGTTAAATTTCAAGGGCCGATGTTGATTTTGAATAAAACACAAACTATTTAGGAAATTATTGTAATTTTATTTTATTATGATATATTGGTATTACTCAATTATGAATGGAACAAAATATCGGCCAAATGGGCGCCGCGACCACGGCGGCACACCTCCATCCGATGGTCCAAATTTTCGATGACCCTGAGGCATAATGGAGGTTCTATGCCGTTAATGTGCCGAATTATCTCATCCTTTAGCTCTTGAATTGTTGCTGGCTTATCGACGTACACCTTTTCTTTCAAATAACCCCAAAGAAAAAAGTCCAACGGTGTCAAATCACATGATCTTGTCGGCCAATTGACATCGCCATTACGTGAGATAACACGGCCATTGAATTTGTTGCGCAAAAGAGCCATTGTTTCGTTAGCTGTGTGGCAAGTGGCACCGTCCTGCTGAAACCACATTTCGTCCACATCCATATCTTCCAATTCGGGCCATAAAAAGTTCGTTATCATCTCACGATAGCGAACACCATTCACAGTAACTGCCTGACCGGCCTCATTTTGGAAAAAATACGGCCCGATGATGCCGCCAGCCCATAAACCGCACCAAACAGTCACTCTTTGTGGGTGCATTGGTTTTTTGACAATCACTCTTGGATTCTCATTCGCCCAAATGCGGCAATTCTGTTTATTGACGAATCCACTGAGGTGAAAATGTGCCTCATCACTGAAGATGATATGCATTTTGATTTGAACGCCCATTTTCGTAATAAGTCTGGATAACTTTAACACGTTGTTGGATTGTGTATCTCTCCATGGTTCAAATTGAGTAAGTCTGAAATAGAGAAATGTCAAATAAAATTCAGAAAAAAACTTGGCGTTTAGGTGTGGTTCACATTCAACATCGGCCCTTACAATTTAACCACCCTTTATTAGAAGACCGCAGACTAAGTGACGATATGAGTGCTATTGGACTAAATTTAGTTAACCACTCTTTGCCAACGCACTTCACAAGAACTAGCAACACACTTCTGGACCTTTGTTTTGTGAATAATATGTCACGGTTACTGTTGTATGATCAACTCTCGGCTTCGCTATTTTCTAAGCACGACCTTATTTTTCTTGCTTATGATTTTCACACTGAAATTCAAAACCAAACGATTTATTATAGAGACTTTAAGAATTTGGACTATCAGTCACTGACCAACGAGTTGTCCACAATCCAATGGAATCGAATGTTTTATATGAAAAATGTAGATGATCAAGTCAACTTTCTTCACAACAACATGGACCTTTTATATAACAAATACATAATTATCAAAACCAAACGTATCCGAAATGAGCACCCTTGGTTTTCAAATGAAATAAAACTGTTAATCGCTAAAAGAAATCATTCTTATGCAAGATGGAAAAGGTTTAAAACTTCAGCGCTGCATGAAACGTTCAAGTCCTTGAGAAACAGAGTAAACACGCTAGTAAAGATTTCGAAGTCAAAATTTTATGAAGAACATTTTAAATCCGCACTTTGTTCAAAAATGAAGTGGAAATCAATTCGCAACATGGGAATTATAAACCAAGAAAATAATGATGCCAAAGAATGTATAGATGTCAATCAACGTAATCAATTTTTTTTAAATATACCAATGCCAACTCCTGATACAAATTTTTACACGGACCCTTACGCCCATAATAGCGCACATAATGATTATACTCCCATCCCAAACCGCATTAATAACAGTGATAGGAACAATTCTGAAAATCAAATGTTATACGGCTTTGAATTCAAAAATACTACACAAGAAGATGTTCCTGAATCTATTTTGAGTATTAAATCCGAATCTGCTGGTCATGATGGAGTTCACCCAAAATTCGTAAAACTAATTTTACCGTACATTCTGCCTCATATTACTAATTTGTTTAACTCAATTTTAACAACATCCACATTCCATTATATGTGGAAACATGCTTAAATTATTCCTATACCAAAACCTAATCGTGAATTTCGGCCAATTGCAATCTTACCATACTTGTCAAAAGTCTTTGAACGTTTAATTCATTCACAGATTAGTAAATACCTAGAAGATAACTCCTTGCTTACTGATAAGCAATCTGGTTTTAGACCAAAGCATAGTTGTGTTTCTACTTTATTAGAGGTTTCTGAGGAATTAAGAATTAATGTTGATGATAATAGAATATCTTTTCTAGTTTTACTGGATCACTCAAAGGCGTTTGACACAGTGGAACACTCCATTCTTTGCCTTAAACTTAAACATATGTGCAAATTTTCGCCAACTGCGGTCAAATTAATATCCTCATACTTACATGATAGATACCAGGCAGTATACTATGGTAATAACAAATCAAACAGTTGCTCAGTGTCGAGAGGTGTACCACAGGGTTCTATACTTGGTCCACTTTTATATTCCGTATACTCTAATGATTTACCGTCTCAACTTAAACACTGTGGAATACAAATGTATGCGGATGATGTACAACTGTATATCAGTTGTCATCCATCCGAAACCACAGAATGCATCAGTAAGCTTAACCAAGATCTAGACACGATTAACACATGGGCTTCCAGGAATGGTCTTTGCCTAAACGCTAAAAAAAACTAGGGCTATAATTATTGGTAAGAGCAAACTAATCCCCACATCCTTGCCACCAATTCAGATTAACAACTCAAGTATAGAAATAGTGGAGACAGCTAAAAATCTTGGTGTTATATTTAATTCTAAACTTGACTGGTCTAATCACATACATAAATGTAATTTGCGGTAGAACATTTTCTATGTTGCGCAATCTGTGGATGACTCAATATTACACTCCCTTCGAAATCCGTATGTTATTGGCAAAGACATACTTAATACCAACACTAATGTATGGGTGTGAACTATTCGCAAGCTGTGATTCGGCAAGTAAGAAAAAACTCAATGTAACTTTCAATAATATCGCCAGATACGTTTTTGGTCTAACACGATTCTCAAGAATTTCCCGTTTTGAAAAGCAGTTATATAACATATCTTTTGATAACCTGTTGAAATGCCGCTGCCTAATATTTTTACATAAAACTATTTACACAAAACAACCAGGCTATTAATATAATCGAATGATCTTCTCCAGATCAAATAGAGGATAAAAGATCAACAGTAATCGATATCGTAGTCAGATATCGGAAAGGCATTTTTTTATAAACTCCATCCAGCTTTGGAACCAATTACCCAACAATATTCAAACAACCAGCAATGCTCAGCACTTTAAACGCGAAATATTTAGGCATTTTAGTTAACTTCGTTAAATGGAAAAATTACTACTTTTTTTTAATATGTATTAAGTATTTTCATTAAATCACTGAGAATTGTAAAATAAAATTATTTATTTATTTGCTGCATACTGTTTTTTGCCTTATTGTATTGTAATCTATTGTATTAATCAAACTTTTTTATATATGTTACATTTGTGAATAACGTTATATGTACAGTGCTTTAAAAAGACTCGTTCTTGTTGCACTGTGTACCAAATAAATAAATAAATAAATAAATAAATAAATAAATAAATAATAAATAAAATAAATAAAGCATTAACAAGTGTAGTTAATTTGCCTAGCCGATTTCCAACTGATAGTTTATAGGGTTTTCCCACTGTCTTGCCAATATACGGACTTTATAAGTTCCAGTTGTTACTGTACATGTTTAAATGTCTTGTATTGGGCATCATACCATACAATTCACACGTAATCAGGATACTTTTAATACAAGAAATCGTGATCATTTAAGAATAATCTTTTGCCAATCTGAAACAACTAAACAACGAATTGAACACTCTGGTTGTAGAGAATATAACAAATTGCCATATAATATTAAACAAGTCTTCAGCCTATCGCAGTTAAAATTTAACTTAAAAAAATTTTTATCTCAACATATTGATGAGCTTCTGATATAACGTTAATTGGTATGTTGGAAAAACATAAAAACGCTTGTAACACCTTTTAAAATTATTACATTTGATAACACAGAATTTAAAATTAATATCAAAATTAAATGTGACAGCATATATTTTTGACACACAGCTAACGTGTTTACTACAGTGTTGTTTTATTTAGACAAAACATTGAAGTATTTTTACAGTGCTGTATCCATTTTCAAAAAAGGACCACTTTGTGTGAATTCGTCTTGGAATCTTTAAACAGATGTCGCCTTTAACGAGCAATTAAGATGGCTTTATTTCATTCACCATCACATGGAATTGGAAATTCGGTTAATCAAGACCAAAAAATCCAAATTGACGCCAACAAGAATCAGTGCATCAAGCAGATGCCCAATTCAAGCAACAACTCTATTCCTTTTCAAGTTGATGCTTGCTTCAGAAATCAGTTTTCTTCCTTTTGGCAGAAGAATCCTAAAATATGGTTTTATGAAGTTGAAACCATATTCACTTAGCAACGAATTATATCAGATGAAGCAAAATGTCGTTATCTAGCGGCTTACATCGTCAGTGATTTGCTGGATAATGCTAATCAGGAAAGAGATATGAGATGTTAAAATCAAGAGTTATCTCTATTTTATCTGAATCTGATGAGCGTAAGCTAAAACGATTGTTGAGGGCTCAAGTCGTAGGTGATCAAAAACACAAACAGGTTTTGCTTACAATTCAAAATTTTGGATAAGGACAAGTTGGAGCAAAAGTAATCCGATTCATTTCCCTTGATTAATTGCCTGAAAATGTCCGAGCTATTCTTGAGATAAGTGAACGGGAAGATAGTATGAACAAATTGGCAGTTAAAGCTGACAATCTAATGGACATGACACTGCCAAAAAATAATTTCAAGTTTGGAAACTTATAATGTATCATCAATTTCGTCAAGAATAGATGCCTTAGAGAGGAGTCTTAAAAATTTGAATCAAGCACGAGGACGAAGCAAAACACCACATAGACCCGAATCAGAATCGAAGTCAAGATTATTGTTGGTACCATAACAGGTTTGGCAACAAAGTAACAAAACGTACACTGGAGACAAGAATGGGAGAACACAAGATGGATATAATGCGGAGAAAAGAGACAACAGCACTAGCACAACACATCCTACATACTGGTCACACAATTAGGTTCGATGATGTAAAAATTCTAGATAAAGAAAATAAAGAAAGAAAGAGGTACACAATTGAAAGCCTAAGAATCCAACAACAAATTAATAGAACAATGAATTTGAAGGAAGACACGAACAAAATTAATGCGAGCTATATTGTTGCCATTACTTAAGCTGTGATATATTTAAAGTTTAAAGTAATATGTATGTATTTTTTAAATATTAAAATTAATTTTTATATTTGTATGATCCTCAGTACATCTAAAACTTTTTAATGTGATTAAATTTTCATATTGTAAGTCTTTAATGTTAATGTGTTACATTATTGTATTTATTTTATTGTTTTTATAATTTTTAAATAGACAATCCCTTGAAAAAGTCGACAAACAATCGACGAAACGTCGGGAACAAAATATTGTAATTAAAAATTGAATTTTATTTACATTGAAGAAATTTAGGCCCTATTAGCTTGACAAAAATAATATTCATAAATTCATCACTCTGGCCAAAGAAACAACTACAACAAGAAACAACTACAACACAAAATGTATAAATCCGTGTTCTTTTGGCGCTCTTTGCTCCAGTGGTAGTAAGAGCAACATATCGCACACCTAGGTCAAAAGTGACTCAACTCAAAATTTTCATTTTCGGGCTTAAACTATGCAGAAAAAATATATCAGTGTATTTTGTTGTTGTTAACCGTTACTAAAAAACGGCTATGTCTTTCTTTATGTTTCAGTTGGTATAAAGCTGTAATTCATAAAAGTGTCTAAATAGTCTTAATTTGAGTTGTGACACTTCGGATAGAATAAATCATTGTTGGAGTTTCTATTAATTAGACTTGTGTCAGTTCAGAATTTGGCAAAAGTGTCAAAACTTGAAAAAAATTCAGCTAAAGTGACATAACTCCAAATAATTCCGTAATTTGTGCAAATAATACATTATCAAAAATGACACAACTTAAAATTGTGATTTTCTACTAAACGATCCAAAGATTTTCTGAAAAATTAAGTTTGAGTTGAGTCACTTTTGAACAAGGTGTGCAATATGTATATATATATATATATATATATATATATATATCAGGCGCGGATCCAGCTTGAGCCTTAGGGGTGGGGGGGGGGGGAAGGGGGGGAAGTTAGCATGATACAAAAAAGTAAAAAATTTGTTTTTAAAAGTTTACTAAAAACAATATGTGTATATTATAATTAAAAAAAAACTCAACAAAAAGGATTAATAAAATCTGTGGCATTTTGACAAAACATGTTTAGTCGAGATAAGATAGCAAAAAAGTCTTTTAAAAAAAATTCGGTGAAAAATCATCTTTATCAAATAATAAAATAAACAAAAATTATTAAAATTCCTTTCTTCATAAGAATAATTTAATGAAAATTAAATTTCATGAACTTAAGCCTAATTAAAAATATTAAAAATTTGGATTAAAAACCATAAATAGTTCAACAAAATAACCACAATACTAATTATTGTTAAAGCTAAGGCACGAGCTCTATGTGTACATTTGTCCTTCAAGTTGTGCTGAAAAGGGTCAACAGAAAAGAGAAAGACAAAATGAAAAAACAAAAAATGTACTTGGACTTCAAGAAAAATTCTTGACAAAAGTACGAAAAAACAGAAGTAAGGAAAAAACATGTAAAATCAATTAAAATGGATAATCATTCAGGAAAGCAAATTTCGATCTACCAAATGTTAAAATACAATTTGGTTTAAGGATTGATGTTTGACTATTGACGACAGCAGTCGTCGATGGCTGCGAGTGTAAGACGGCAAATCCATCTGAGGAGATCGAGTGGTTGCGATCGAAACATGTCATGGTAACCTGCCGGCCAGGGTTCGAACCCGAGCCACGTCAAGAATGAAGGATTATCAATAACAATTTTAATTAATTTTCATGTTGTAAAATTCCTTTCTTCATAAGAATAATTCAATGAAAATTAAATTTCATGAACTTAAGCCTAATTAAAAATATTAAAAATTTGGATCAAAAATTATTTATTTATTTTTATTTCGTTTATTATACAAAATTTTGAAAACGTAAACCAAAATGGTTTTTGAATGAAAATTCGTATGATTAACTTGTTTAAATTTAACTTGAGTTGTTTTGTCAAAATGCCACAGAAATAAAAGATCGGTTCAATATACATAAATCTTTTTAAATAATCAATTTATGATTTCCTTGTGAGGCAAATTTAGAAAGTACAGTCTATCTTCTGTCATTGTTGATCTGAGCCATGTTTTTATTCTACGAAGAGTAGAAATGACCTCCCGCTCGTAGCATTACTGACGAGCATTGAAACGGAAATTTGAAATATTTTTCTTAGATTTGGGTAGATATCTTCACCACAGTTTATTAAAGCATCTACAATATTATCTGTTAGATCAGGCTCAAGTTAAGATGTTAGTAGGTGCTTATCTCTTTAATCAAATATAATCAGCTCATCAGCTAGTTGTGGTTTTAACAGTTTTGTGTCTGTATATGACTTGATTACTCTTTGAGGTAGAAGTTTAGGTATGTTCAATAAATTTAGGATATCTATTGGGAAAGGTGTTTTGAGATCTTCTAAAATAAATTCAATAAGAGGAATTTAACCTACAACTCGGTAGTAATCTTCAACCTTTGGATGTGATTATTTCGTTTAAATCTTGTCTGTTCGATTGGAACCTCAATTTGAACGCAAATAACTTAAACTTTTTCAAAAATCGCTTTAAATTGTTCTTTGGCTTTATTTCTTTTCTATTCAAGGCACATGATTAAAGTTTTGATAAGGCTTGATCCTTTTTGAAGATCTATATCGTGCTTTTGTAAAATGATACTAAGCGGCTGTGTTACAATAGGTATCACACTTAATATGTATATTTCGCAAATAAATTCAAAATTTTATCGTTTCTTTAACAACTTTTTGTATTAATGGCACTTTATTGCTTTTAGAAATTGAGTTGTTCGATTTATAGGAATATCAAGGCGTTTGTTTCGCATTAGCCGCGGTTTCCAGAATTTTTTAGCAGCTCCATTTTCTCTGACTCTGATGTCAGAGAAAACACCCATCTGTTTCAATTCCTACACAATTTTTTGGGTCAATACCAAAATTTGCCAAAGCCTTAAGAACTATTGATGATAGTTCCTTCGCATCAATAGACACATCAACGTCATCAATATCCTTTGAAGCCTCTTCAAATGCGTTTTCAACAAAACCAATAAATTCTTCCCTACCAACTTTTTGTTGTATGTTGAAATATCTTAAAGATAAGGAAATCTGGATTTTCCCCCGACAAATCCGTGCTTTCGTCTAAAATTATCGAATAGAATTCTGATTTATATATATAAAGTACATAAATATTGCAAATACTACGGCTTTTTAATAATTCAATCGCACGTATTTATTATCAAGTCAAACGTTTAGTCTTTGGATATAGATGGCACCTGCTGGGATTGAATGTTGAATACAAAGTATTTGAACACGGTAAACTAGAAGTTTCATTTGAAATATCTAATAAATAACTATTAGGATTAAGATTTGGATACTTATTGAAAATTTTGTTAGAGATTCAATAAAAAAAAAAAACAAAAAAAAAAAACCTTGCTGGGATTTCCAAAAATTTTGTACATTTAAAAAAAATATTATTATTGGGAATTCTTGTATTATCGAAATAAACAAAACATGATATATATTCTTATCCAAACGCACAATAAGAAAATTGTCATTTTAATTTTAAGTATTATATAAAGATTTTTGGAAATAATATCAAGTGATTTTTGATAGAAAGTCATTTGTAACTAATTTTAAATTATACTTTAAGTACTCGTTCTCAGCTACTTAAAAATAATATTCTCAACATTAAGATTTTTGGCCGAAACTTTAATCAATAACAAATTAATCAGAATCTAAAATAGTAAGTTATCTAAGAATTCCCCTGAAGCCTAGGTAAACATTATCGGTGACAAAACGAAGAACGTCACCAATATTAAAACGTTTTTTAAACGAAGTTCTACAAACGCGTATCTATATTTATGTCAATGATAAGAAACTAAATTGTATTCCAGTAAATAATTTTTAAATATAAAAGGCTTAAGACTTTGAGGTAGTCAGTTAGTTATTCAAAGACTTTTGCAAAGAACAAACAATTAAAAAAAAAGTCTAAAGTTTAATTTCTTCTACGAAAATGTACAAATTATATACTTTGATTGTTTTAATTGTGCTTGTTGGCGTTGCTAAATCTCAGGTAAATATGAAAGCAGCATACTTATTTTTTGTTTTTGATGAATTATTTATTTTAATTCTTAAAGCTTGAACCTTTAAGTACCAATAATTTAAACCAAAACTATACTCTGCGAACCATTGACTATATTAATGTGAACAGACAGCAGCATAATAAAACCATCCAAGACATGGATACTGAATTGGTCATGTTAAAACAAAACTATGAGGCTAGTTTAAAAACTATTAATATTCAACAAGGTATGTTAATCGATAGTCTTAATCAAATGGAGGAAAAAATGAGAGTCCAAGAACATCTAAGCGATTTAAGTCAAAAATGTGTTGCCAAATATCGACCCTTGGTACCCACTATCGCTCAAACCAAAACCAAAATTAATAGTTGTGTTACTGCAGCCAACTATAAACTTTCCGATATGTTAAGCGCTCCTAACACCACCAGAAAAAGTATGCAATTTTATTATCAAAACACATTTGAAAATAATGTTGCCAGATGCCAACGAATATATCCCAATTTGCCTTTAAATTATACCATGTGCGTCACAGATGAGGTAAGTTAAAAAAATGTGTAATTATTGCGAATAGTTTTTCTTTAACAGTTGCTTTCAGGTTGCTACTACCAACGCTGATACAATCCAAACACAAAAAACATTTGCCATCCAAATGGATAAGGCCCAGTGTGCCAGTGATGCTAATATTAAACAAGCTTTGGATTGCAGTTACACAACCGAAAGTAATGCAATCTCCGGCATGGCTGAGGCCAATACTTTGATCAACAAATGTATTTGGGATCAAGATAATTGCCAACAATGTAATACATGCTCTGAAGTTTATAACATGTACCGTTCCGACGTTAGTTACACCAATACGAAAATGGTTAATCCTTTCTACCAACGTTACCAGGCTACTAAGTGTATGTTGATCAAATTAATTTGAAATAATTAATACCAAAATATTTAAATAAAAGTACATATATATGTGTAAAATTAAACGAAAATGTATTTATAGTTTAATTAGGTAGATGAAAATATGTCATGTTTAACGAAAAAATCATTTTGTAAAGAGAAACATTAATGAAATGTTGGTACCGAAAACGCATCTAATGCTTTTTTTAAATAAAGTGTTGAGGTAGAAAGTGTAACTGCAATCGTATTATGATAATATCATTCGCTAACATATCTGCATTAATCATCTTATGGTTGCCCACAAACATCATTATTTTTTTCATTATTTATATATTGAATTTTCATATATTAAATATGAACTAACAATAATTAATTAAATCTTAACCTAATACGTTATTTTTTGTCCTGCCAGTGCCCGACAAAAATTTTCTTCATCACGGGTTCTGTCTCTTCTTCTTAAGCGACTGTGGCCGCTATCATTTAAAATATTTCGTGCTTGTGGGTACAATTCGAGCCTTTTTAAGTTTTTTTCTGCATATTTCGTAATCATAGTTTCAACTAATGGAACATTGAGATCCTTGTGAATATTTGAGTTTTTAACATACCAAGGGGCATCTGTGATTATTCGAAGAAGTTTATTTTGGCGCCTTTGAATTTTTTCGATATTAGAGGCCGAGGCAGTGCATCATAACTGAATACCATAGCACCAGATTGTCTTTAAGATGCAGTTGTAAAGAGGAAGTTTGCAGTCGAGACTAAGAACAGAGTTTCTTCCAATAAGCCAATGAACTTTTAGTTTCATTTGAATTAATTTTGCCTCTCTTTTCCACGTTAAGGTATTATTTGATTATTGATTTTAATAGGGGGGCATGATTCCCGATGCAAGGTGAATGTTATATGTACGCATTTTTGCTCGTTGCCCTTTATCCTCCATTGCTTTAACCATAGTTCGAGTTGAAATATATGATAATGTAGGTATCGAGATGCTTCTTGACTGTTTTCGTGCACGCTTAGAAAAGCTGTATCATCAGCAAATGTTGAAGGTTGTTTGTTGGCATATCCGAGGTATATATTAAGTATAAAAGTGGGCCAAGATGTTTCCCTGACGGACTCCAGCGTGAATTTGCTGAGGAGAGCTTAAATAATCACCTTCTTAAATAATAAATTTTGGCCCAATAAGTAGCTTTCTAACAGCTTGTGTGTGTTTATGTAATAAGCCTTCATGCCAGACTTTATCAAAAGCTTGAGAAACATCGATGAAGAGAGCAGAACAATATTTTCTTTCTTCAAAGTCTTTTCTTATTGCGTTTACTATACGATGGGTTTGCTCAATTGTGCTGTGTTTTCTTCTACAACCGAGTTGGTGGTTAGGAATACATCTATTTTTATTTAAAATTAGGGTTAATTTTGACGCTAACAGCTTCTCAAACAGCATTGATATATTAGAAAGTAAGCTTATAGGCCTATATGACTCAACATTTGTGTGATCCTTTCCTGGTTTAGCTATCATGGTGACTAAGGAAACCTTCCACTTTTGAGGATAGTATTCAAGGCGTAAAATAGCATTAAAAATTAAAAGAATAATTTTCTTTGCTATGCTGGGTAGCTCCAAAAGCATTTTGTTGCTGATCTTATCAAAACCTGGAACCTTCTTGGGTTTTAAATCCCAAATAGCCTTTTCGATTTCTCTTATCTCAAATCTTAAGGGAACAGCTGCTCTAGCAGCAACAGGTGGTAACTCGACCGCAATATCGTGAGATATATTTGTGGTAAATACGTTTTTTAAATGATTGACAAACAGATTTCCTTTTTCAACATCATTTCTTGCACAACATCCATTCAAGTTTCTTAATGGCGGTTTAGAGACAACTGGCTTTTTGAGATTTCTAGCTGCACGCCATAATGAGTAGTCTGATTATGGGGTTGCATCAAGTTCCTTAAGATATTTTTCCAGAGTCTGCAATAACTTTCTTAGTTGAGGGGATCTGTGCAATTGCCACTCTCTTCGAGCACTCCTTTTTTTCAGACAAGAGACGCTCGACATCTGTGGAATATATTTTAATAGTTTTGGTTTTTTTGGGGGCAATATTGGAATGTTGAACAGCTAGTTTCAGAAAACTGTCAAAATTGTCAATAGAGCGATCTACATACTCCGGAATATTTTCTGTGCAATGGGTACTGAGATATTTGTTTATATTTTAACCAATTAATTTGCGTAGCTGTCGTAATCAGTCGGAGGTACAATTCTATTGGGGCTCATTATAGTAACAATTTTAGGTGTGTGGTCGGAAGATAATTCTAGGGAAGCTTCAACATGAATAGTTTCTATGGCGATGTTTTTAACCACGCCGAAATCGATGAAATCCGGAATTTTTTGATGATCAGTAGGCCAATATTTTGGTTGTCCGCTCGCTACCACATTTAAATCCATTTTAGAAATTGTGTTAAATAAAACACGACCCTTTGGTGTTATAAGTCGTCAACCCCAGAAGGTATGTTTAGCGTTATAATTGCCAGCGGCTAGGAAACTCGGTCCTAATGATTTAAAATATTTATAATATTGGCTTTCTGATATTGAAAATCTAGGCGGGGAGTATAACAATGAAATTACTAGGTTTCTATTTAATTCCTCAACGCAAATGTTTGTTGCTTGGAGATAATCTTCACAATGATCACACATTAGGTAGTGTTTGACTCGGGTTTTTATTAAAATGGCAGAACCTCCACAAGCTCTATCTCGAGGGTCCTTGGTATCATATAGTATATAACCATTGATTTTAAACGTATTTCTTGAGGTCAAATGAGTTTCAGAAACCATCATGACATCAATATGTTTATTTTTAAGAAAGTATTCAAATTCATTTTGATGTTGGGGGATGCCGTTTGCGTTCCAAAAACAAATTTTTAAACAGTATGTGGTTAGTTAAGTACAGCTTGCAATAACATCGATTGTCGTCGCAAAATGTTTTTTAAGGTCCAATTAGACGTGACATAACCATATTTAAACTGTAGTACCATTGCCACTGTATCACCAAAACGACATAAGCATACCATACAAACTTATTCAATTTTGGTTTCTAAATTCGCCGTTACGGCTGTGGCATTATGTTTATGTCACGTCTAATTGGACCTTTAGTGGACCGCAAGTTCGCTTGCATTGTCGATCGACTTGTCGTTGAAAATGCAAACTAACGATAGCGGACGACATCCTGGGCTATGACTTCCGGTGTGTTTGTTCCTCTTTTGAAATTGCGGATTATTTGATGATGTTTTTGTGTACTTTTTTTGGAATTTCTAAACATCAACAGCAATAAAATTCACATTATGTTCTTTTACTTTTCATTGCCAGCTTGGCTGTAGGCAACTGATTTCAACTAATCTTTTGTCAGACGGAAAGTTGTGAATGTTTTTATTTTTTTTGTGAAGTATTTACTAGTATTTACTATAGTTTTCTTTAAGTGTAACACAATGAAACTAACAAACTTAATAATCATACAAAGTTGAATTCAAAAGTAAAATTAAAACTACATAGGAACATACAAGGATGTAAGTAGCTGCTCAAATTGCTTTAAGGTTTTCAATTTATTTATTTATTTACGAATTAACTTATGAATAAAATTATAAGCTAATTACACAGTTAAAGGGCAATATCAACATAGGCTTTCAGCTCAGATACGTAACATTATGATATATATTTTTTTAGGAAATTGATTACGGAAGTAATGTTGTTCAAGGTTGGCTTCAAGATCAGTTCTAATGGGTTATTGCGGTTAAAAGTCTGTTGTATAATGTTATTGTATTGGGGACAATAGGATAGTAAGTATTTTGGGGATAGAAGGAGGGTTATGTTACAGTTGCATGTTGGGATATAAGGTATATTTAGCAGCGAGCCATGCTTGAATTTTGTGTGTGCCAAACGGGCCCTTAGAAATTTAGTGAAGTCTATCCTTTTAAAGTTTTTCAATTTAATTTAACGTTAATTCTATCAGCTATGGCCATGATACACTTTTACACAAGTCGTACATATTTTTTCGAAAATGCATCTCAGATCTAGTTATTGATTGAAAATTAATAAAAAACAATAACAACTTACAATTACAGGGTTGTATTTTCTTCAAAATGCGTACGACTTGTGTGATAGTGTATCAAGGCCTTTATTAATTATTACCTGCATATTAAAATAAACTAAAATAAGATCTGTGCACGTGAGTGTGTTTTTGACTCTCGACCATGCGCGAGCATGCATAAGGAATTTCTGAATTCGTTCGATCTTACGCTCACCTACAAATCATTTTTTAAGTCTAACCATCATGTACACTAACGAACATCATTATTAAGAAATACTTTTTTAGCACGAGAAAAATATTTTAACACATTCTTTTCTCGAGTATAAAAAAAATTGTTATGAAGGAATCCGGGGTAAGTTAATTTTTTTTTTAAACGAGATGTTAAAATTTCAAAAGCTTCTTTCGATAAATTCAGATCTTTAACTACGTCATTCTGATGAAATGAAAGAAGTCCTGAAAGGCTAATTTCGTAGTCTGAATCAGAAACTTGACTTGATGTATTTTGTTCGATTGTTCGATTGGGTATATCTGGTGATTTTACTTAAGGTTGTTGGAGAAAAAATAAACTAGGATATGACCACTAACTTCGATTACCAGGGTAAATTCCGTTAATGATGGTACGCAGTTTTTACAAAGTCCTATATAAATTTTCGATATTATTTAAGTAGTCATTCGCCACATTTATAGAAAAATAGTCTGGATTAAGCGCAGAACATGTTCTTGGTGAAGCCGTTTTTAAAACAAGTAAGAGTGATATATTTGACTATACCGAATCGTATATACTCTTCACCATTGTGCGATAATAACAGAAAGTTAAATAAATACCGTTCTTTAGATATAAATAAATCAACTTTGTGTCACGCGCACTTTTATTAATGACTAAGATGCTTGTACGTTATTTGGAAATTCTAGCTCTTGCTGATCTCTAGATTTAAACAAATCTACAATGTATTTGTATGGTAAGTGCTTTGACCGCTTGTCCAATTCCGCCCAAATTTTGACGGATGTTGTTAACTTATAACCAAAATGCTTGTACCTATTTTGGAAACTTTGGCTCTTGCCATTTTCTAGATATACAGAAATCTGTAATGTCTTTGTATTGGAAGTGCCACGCCCACTTGTGCAAACTCGACCAGATTTTGTCGGATGTAGTGCATTGATAACCAAGATGCTTCTACCTTACTTGAAAACTTTGCCTCCTGCCACTCTCGAGATATACATAAAAAGAAAATAAACAACAACAGGGATTTTTGGGTAAAATAATCTCAGCCATTTGTGGACTGATCAGGCCGAATTTAACAAGCAAACTATTCCGGACTATAAGTGTCATACATATATAACTACCCAGATCGCATCATATCTCGGGTCTTCGGAAAACCCATTTCAACAGACATCGTTAAATCAACTTCGCTCCTCATTACGACTCAGAATATTGATCAATATTGTAGAAATTACAAACGGAATGACAAACTTATATTTACTCTCTTACCATCGGCAAAGGGTATAACAAAACAACAAAATATATTTTAGAGTACAACAAAAATCTAAGTAAAAATACATGAAACAAAAAAACAAGATAGCGCATTAAAATGTTTATAACATTATATTTCTGCGCGCCTACGTCACAGTGTTAAATGAGAACAGACACCATGACAAACAAACACGTGTATGTTGTATATGAATGTTTGTTTACATTTAAATCTATTTATTACAGAGACGTAATAATTACGTTAAAGTAAGAGTACAAAGATAAGGAACCTGCGCAATGCACAATCTTGTTATACCCACACCACAATAGTGGAGAGGGTATTATGCATTTGTGCTGATGTGTGTAACGCCTTAAAATAGTGGACCTAGACCCACCTTAAAGTATACTGATCTACTCAGAATCAATTTCTGAGTCGAACTAACGATGTCCGTCCGGCTGGCTGGCTGGATGTCCATGTAACCTTGTGCGCAAAGTACAGGTCGCAATTTTGGAGATAATTTGATAAAATTTGGGTCATAGGTTCATAGGCACAAGGACCAAGCCTATTGAAAATGGGCCGAATCGTAGGACCACGAGGGAAGATAGGGGAAATTTCTTCCCCTCAGAAACTATCAAACCAATTTTAATGAAATTTAAAACATAAATAGAACCATATCTATATGGACACAAAATGTATAAATTTTTAAAAAAATCGGACCACGAGGGGAGATAGGGGCAATTTCTGCCTCTTAAACAGATTTTAATTAAATTTAAAACATAGATAGATCCATATCTTTAGGGACACATTAGCTATACAGTTTTTAAAAAATAGGACCACAAGGTTAGGCAGGGGGCAATTTCTGCCTCTCACAAACTTTCAAACCGATTTTCATGAAGTTTATAAACAAAGATAAATCCATATTTACATGGACACATAAGCATGATGTGTTTTTAAATACTGTGGTGTAGGGTATCATATGGTCGGGCTTGACCGACTATACTTTCTTACTTGTTTTTTTTTTTTGTTTCATGGTAAAAATAGCTTAAGCTCAAAAGCAAAAGCTGTTAGAAAAAATGCCCATATTTGCAAAATTCGTTTCAAGAAACAAAAAAAAAATAATGCAAATAACAAACGATTCTTCTTCTTTTATTGACTGTTGAGACTCTTACAATAAACCTGCGGGAATTTTGTCCCAGGACTAGTGAATACAATATTATAATAAAAACGATATTGGGATTAAAGTATTTTGACTACAGAGGAAAGGTAACTGACACAAAACTAGTCATGTGACTGGATTTTGTGCGCGTAGTGTCTGATTCTATCTAGTTCTATTACTTTATTTGAAAGCGATCTATTATATAAACATGGTTCGCACGGGACAGTATCTGCGACAGGCATTATTGTAACCCAAATTGAATGTATCCATTTGGGTTAGTTCAGCGACCTATTACACGGTGGCAAAAAGGTGCCAATAAACCCCCTTCCAAGTGACAAGTCTCCTTTTTATAAAGTATTGTATTATGTAGAACTAAATGATGAAACAGAATTGGGTCTTTAACTTCAGGCAAAAATTTCTAAAGCCCATAATTGAAACGTCGGCAGTAACTTCAAATTCTCTATCATTTCTTTCATTTTCTTTTGTTCTTATTTTTCTTTGTTTACAAAATGTATGAAATTGAATGAAAGTATGGTAGCATTGTTAAGAGAATTAGTGAGAGCACTGGGAAAAACGTCCTCAAAATAAAATTGATTTTATTTCACGACAGCATTCTCTCGCAAAATTTTATGTCAAATTGTATGGAAAACATCGTTCAGCCCCAGTTCCGTTTCATCATTAAAACCGGTCCCTACCACTTATTGTAACCCAAATGGGTGTTAGTTCCCTTTATCCTAGGCAACTTCCTATAAACAAGCCATATTGTATAAGAAATAAACAGAACAGTATTTATTCCTATAAACCTTTATTTTTTGCCATCTTTATATGACTTATGATTGAGAATAGGTTGTAAGTTACATTTCATATCGCTAGAGGGCAAAACGGATAAAAGGTCTCCCTTCGTATATATTCCTTACTTATCACCCGGCTTTCTTTAAATTTTGCAGACAGTGTGACATCTGAAAGGAAATAGGGTATAGGGCGTGAAATAGGGCAAGAGGGGTAAAACTTCCCCCTTCTTATATATTCTTAACTAATCAACCGCTTTTCTTAAAATCTGGCAAGTAAACACTCTAACAGCTGAAATAAATAACTTATATGGCAAAATAACGTTTGCTTGTTCAGCTAGTCTAATATAAAATGGGTATTTAGATACAATTTAAATAATACAAAGTTACACCTTGTCGCGATCATTTTACAAACATTTAAAAAAATCCATATTATGTTCGAATTGCCATCAAAACTTTCCCGGAAGTCATTAAATTTTAAATTTTTAGAAATTTATAACTTTATAAGCTGTTATCAAAAGGGGATTCCACGAATATCAATACAAACTTCTATTTTTGCTTCAATCAATATTACTTTTATAGAACTTACGTATATTCATATCACTTTCGTTTTTTTTTTTTTTAAATTTTCAATTATTCATTTCACTATCAACAATTTGTTAGAAAAATAAAAAATAAACTTTTAGATTTATTCTTTAGATAAATAGTGAAAATAAAATTTCAAGTGCTTGTGTAGTTTGGAATTAAAAGTAATCTTTGTTCGATATTTAATAACAACAATTACCTAGAAGAACAGTTAAATTTAGAAATTGACGCCTATGACAATCAATCAACTATTAAATCGATATACATACAATGTTTTAAATTAACTAAAATTTTCTTAGAAAACTTAAAATTTTTGGAACGCGTTATTAATAAAATATAGATAAAGAGAAATACTATAACAACATACATAACTGAAAAAACGGACCGGGCGGCAAATACTGGGAACATGCGCCAAGTATTTGCATCTATTAAGAAACTTGGGGGCAACAACGTAAGAAGCACCGCAACAATCAAGGATCGGAATGTGACGCCGCTTACAGCACCAGCTACTAAACCGGTGGTGTGAATTTTTCACGGAAAATTTGCCAGAAGCAAGCACAAGCGCTTAATTCCACCAACCTCTGTATGCCCGACGAAACCAACGCGGGAATATTGCCACATCACCGCCTACAGTCCTTGTAATACAATTATGCCTTGAGAAGCAAAAAAAAACTGCAAATCTGCAGATCCAGGCAACGATTCTACTTGAACGCATTCAACTATCAGTAGAATCTATACTTCGCAATGAACAAGCGGGATTCCGAACTGGTCGTTCCTGTGCAGACCACATTAATTAATTTCTAAAGTTAATCAACTTTCAGTTAATTAATTTTAAAAGAGACAAAGCTTGTGCGTATAGGCACAACATCAATCCCGCCACTAAATCTGTCAAATATAGTAGTAGAAGATGTAGAATAATTTTGATCGATTTTAGTGATTTTTAATATTTTAAACTCTTTATATTTAAGAAATATATGAGCCAAATTTTGTCCCTTTAGTTTGGGCGCTTTCGTGACAAAATCTTTATTTTGGGAGCATACTTGTGTTACCGATTGGTGAAATAATAGGTTAGTTTTGCTAATTATAAAAACCAAACGAATTTCATTCACCCTATCGCAATTAAACCCCTAACTCTGTATGATAGGCAGGTGAAATAGTGGGCCTATGGTATGGGAGCTGGTTTGCTAAAACCATTACTTCGGAAAAAAGGTATTAATTTGCATATAACTAGATAATTTCTGGAAGAATTTTGTTAATTGTCACTTACTTTGTTTTAGATGAAAGTGAAAAAACTAACTTCATAAATTACACTGGTTCACGAATTTTTAACTTTTTGCCATTACCTCAAAAATGAGATGTTTTCTTAGATAAATCGGGGCTGCTGATCAGGAATATGGCACTCATTTATTTTTCTCAAGAAGCGTTTTCGAGATATACGCGCAAATCGTGTTTTTCTGCAGTTGTTTTAGGTATTTCGAAAAATCTGGAGAACTGTTCAACTTTTGTTTTTCAGAACATGTCCAAACAAATTTTTTTCTAATTTGCGGTCGCTGATTTCAAATCTAATCTCCATTTTTCTCTATTAGCTCTTGTTTTCGAGATATACTGTTATGTCCAAAATTAAGACACTTTCACTAAATATATTGGAATAACTTAAAGGCGGTTGACCCAATTGAGTTAAATAAAAAAAATCAGGAACTCGGCAACAATATAATCTTTAAGCCGTGCTTAGATTGTTTTTAAATTTGCCCTGTGGTTTCAGAGATATCGTAGAATTTTTGAAGAAACAATTTACTGAGAAAACTGAATATCGATTTCCATACAAAAATAACGTTTTTTCCTTTTTGCATGAAAATCGATATTCAGTTTTCTCAGTAAATTGTGAATAAAATCAAAAGTTGAGCACCGATTTCAATGAAACAAACCTCATTTCATTCGAAATTGTGTAAAGCTAAATGTTTTTAGAACAAAACTGTGATTTTTGTCGCGTTTTTATTTTTTATGAATTTTCAAAAACAAAAATGGTTTTTTTTCAAAATGTTCCTATTGTTTCTTCAAAACTTCTACGATATCTCTGAAACCTATGTCCCAAATTTGATCAAATTATCTCTAAAATTGCGACCTATACTTTGCGCACAAGGTTACATGGACAGCCAGCCGGACGGACACCTTTAGTGATTCTGAGTCGATCAGTATATTTTAAGGTGTAACTAACACACATCAGCACAAATGCATAATTGTGGTGCGGGTATAATAATATCAAGGGATTTTAAAACGAAAGTCAATTCTTAGTTATTATAAAATAACTAATTTTTTGTCCAATTTTACCGATTCTATTTAAATATCAATTCATATTTAAATACACTTATTGTTTTTCACATAATTTTATTTTCATTTGACATGAAAAAGGAATTTTAAACATAGATTGATATTTTAATAAATTGGTGAAATGGTCCATAAGTACTTTAATCTCAGCTACTAAAACATAATAATCTCAAAATTAAGCTATTTTGTTTGGCCGAAACTTTAATCAATAACAAATTAATCAGAATCTAAAATAGTAAGTTATCTAAGAATTCCCCTGAAGCCTAGGTAAACATTATCGGTGACAAAACGAAGAACGTCACCAATATTAAAACGTTTTTTAAACGAAGTTCTACAAACGCGTATCTATATTTATGTCAATGATAAGAAACTAAATTGTATTCCAGTAAATAATTTTTAAATATAAAAGGCTTAAGACTTTGAGGTAGTCAGTTAGTTATTCAAAGACTTTTGCAAAGAACAAACAATTAAAAAAAAAGTCTAAAGTTTAATTTCTTCTACGAAAATGTACAAATTATATACTTTGATTGTTTTAATTGTGCTTGTTGGCGTTGCTAAATCTCAGGTAAATATGAAAGCAGCATACTTATTTTTTGTTTTTGATGAATTATTTATTTTAATTCTTAAAGCTTGAACCTTTAAGTACCAATAATTTAAACCAAAACTATACTCTGCGAACCATTGACTATATTAATGTGAACAGACAGCAGCATAATAAAACCATCCAAGACATGGATACTGAATTGGTCATGTTAAAACAAAACTATGAGGCTAGTTTAAAAACTATTAATATTCAACAAGGTATGTTAATCGATAGTCTTAATCAAATGGAGGAAAAAATGAGAGTCCAAGAACATCTAAGCGATTTAAGTCAAAAATGTGTTGCCAAATATCGACCCTTGGTACCCACTATCGCTCAAACCAAAACCAAAATTAATAGTTGTGTTACTGCAGCCAACTATAAACTTTCCGATATGTTAAGCGCTCCTAACACCACCAGAAAAAGTATGCAATTTTATTATCAAAACACATTTGAAAATAATGTTGCCAGATGCCAACGAATATATCCCAATTTGCCTTTAAATTATACCATGTGCGTCACAGATGAGGTAAGTTAAAAAAATGTGTAATTATTGCGAATAGTTTTTCTTTAACAGTTGCTTTCAGGTTGCTACTACCAACGCTGATACAATCCAAACACAAAAAACATTTGCCATCCAAATGGATAAGGCCCAGTGTGCCAGTGATGCTAATATTAAACAAGCTTTGGATTGCAGTTACACAACCGAAAGTAATGCAATCTCCGGCATGGCTGAGGCCAATACTTTGATCAACAAATGTATTTGGGATCAAGATAATTGCCAACAATGTAATACATGCTCTGCAGTTTATACCATGTACCGTGCCGACGTTAGTTACACCGATACGAAAATGAATAATCCTTTCTACCAACGTTACCAGGCTACTAAGTGTATGTTGATCAAATTAATTTGAAATAATTAATACCAAAATATTTAAATAAAAGTACATATATATGTGTAAAATTAAACGAAAATGTATTTATAGTTTAATTAGGTAGATGAAAATATGTCATGTTTAACGAAAAAATCATTTTGTAAAGAGAAACATTAATGAAATGTTGGTACCGAAAACGCATCTAATGCTTTTTTTTAATAAAGTGTTGAGGTAGAAAGTGTAACTGCAATCGTATTATGATAATATCATTCACTAACCCATCTGCATCTTATGGTTGCCCCCAAACATTTCATAATTTTTTTTGTCATATTTAGCTTATTGCCATCTGTAAAGACCATAACATAAAAATAGACGTTTTCTTAGAAAATAATAAAGCTATATGTATATGGGTTATTCCAAAGTGTTGAACGTGACAGTCGTACGAATCAAAAATGCAATAACATTTTAAGCAAAAAATATTTTAACGTTCTCTTAAACCGTAAATTATAGCACTAAGAAAGCACTGTTATCTATGCTAAAGTTTATGGAGGGCGCGATTCTAGGTCAAAGATAATGGCAAAAGCAGTAGCGGTTCGAACGTGAAAAAAACAGAAGTGGTTTTTGTGGCCATGTATAAAAAGGCGTAATTCAGCAAAACCTGGCACAATTTTTTAGTCAAACTACTTTCAGAATTTTACGTAGCAATGGAACATTAAAATGTCTTTGGTTTGATTCAAAAATCTTCTGTATTTTTTTTTTCTTTTAAGCCAAAATCTGGGTATACGTGACCTTTCGAACGTGAAATTTTTTCCGTAATAATTTAACTGAATAATGATTAAAATAAAATAAAAATTTACCGTTAATCCGAATAGCATATTTCTCTTTGAACTCTTCCTTAGATTCCAGACCATGTATGTAAATTTTTTTGGAATAATTTTTATCAAATATCACCTCATTTAAGAAAGATAAATATTAAAGAATACATACAATAAAACATTCTCACAAATCAGAAATTACGTTTGCACAACTTTGCAGTGAACAAATTTATGGGTAAATTTATAAAATTAGTTAAATCTAAATATTTCTCTATAATAATATCGTAAAATAATTAGCTTTTAATAACTCTTAAATTTTCGGTCACGGTGAACCTTTCGACGGAAATGCCCATATGTATGTTTATGAAACAGCGTTGCATGAACGCCTACATTGATATAAAAAGGTTCAATCTGTTTATAGTAAGATTCTCCTTGCACTCCAATTTTAACCTTTTTTTGGTCTTTTTGCTAAAAGAAACTCTTCGAGGAATTGAATCCCGGCAATTTTAGTACGGTTATTTTGATTGATTTACAATCATTAAAACTGCTGTCTCTGCCACAATTACTAACTCATCTGTTGCAAAATACCACAAACATTGTTTCAAGAGACTAACAGGCTGATCACCGATGTCGATCGACAAATTGAGCGAGTGACAACAAGTCACTTACTAACCAGCGACTTATCGGTCGATAGGTTTTACGTTTCTAGCGTTATCCATTTATTTATTGTCAAATGACTGTATGGCCACATCAACATTTCTAAATTCGCTAATTTCAAAATTACAATCGGATAAACATATAAAAAAAATGGAGTAAACAAAAAGTATACAAAGCAGTAAATAAAAAATATATAATAGAATTTTGTGAAAAATATTTAAAAAAAACAGAATGTGGGAATTTTTTTCTTTTTTAGAAATTATTTTAATTATATTAACCAATGTTAACCAAACGTTGGCTTAAGCAAAAAGTATATGCAACATTCGCAAAATATGGTTAATATTTTAAAAATTTTAATTTTAACAAAATGCCTCTCTCGACAACCACCTCACATTCGACTGGTTTTGACATATTGACGATAAGTGGTCGCATAATCTTAGTGGACCGAAAATAAGTATGAAAACAGATACTATTTATAACAGATAACAGAGACGATAGTTTCAACGACAAGTCGATCGACAATGCAAGCGAACGATAGCTCTTCAGAAAAATATGGTAGAACATTTTTTTCTCGTGAACAACAAAAAGTGATCAAGGTTTCGGGGATAAGTACAATTTTCTTTACCCACTTACAACTACATTTAGAGTTGACAAAAAACAGCCAATTGTGGTCGGGACTGTATGAAAAGATAAACTCACTGTTTATTGTTTTGTTTTTGTTTAAGCTTTGATATTGTTCCAAGTAAAACTGGGGCTTATAATTTTTATTCGCTTAACAGTTTTATTTGTTAAATAACTTTTTTTTTTTCAAAAGATTTTGTTATTCGTGCTTAATTCCCAGTTTTAATTATTGATAAAAACACTTAAAATTTATTGTTGATGGGATAAGCTATTCCTATGCGCATATCACTGGTTGCTTTGGAAGAAGTTTCATGACTATCTGGCCTAAGCAACCAGTGAAATGCTCATAGGTATAGCTTATCCCATCAACAATAAAATTCAGTATACCAAAAGTAAGAACTGGGAATTTAGCACATTTAAACGAATTTTTTTATTGTCTTAATTTCTTGGGTATTTAAATACCCATTAGGCAGGAATGGGTTAAAGAAATATTGTTTGTTGATAAAAAGTTTTTTATAAGAAGAAAAATTGGAACGGCATCTGACATAATTTGCTCCAATAATGTGACAAAAAACTATCGTTTATAGAACTCACACTGTCAAACTAAAGCAATACATTTCTTTATTGCCACAAAAGGAATTCTTCTGTTTTGTAAAATAGATATTAGTTTTTCACTTGCCTTCTTGGCGACCGTGTTTCGAATTGCGTAAAATTATTAACCGATATAAATAAAGTTTAGGATACCATCCCATCCAAACGAAAAACATTCGACTTAATTTGGTTGGAAAATACCAACAATAACAACGTTGATATGAAACCATATTTTTTGCTTGCTTCTACACCTTTTTAAGTTGAAATTGAGAAAATACAAATTAATATTCAGAAAAACGAATTGATGTTCAGAAAATACAAATTGATATTAAGAAATCCAAATTGATGTTGAGAAAATACAAATTGATATTAAGAATTCCAAATTGATGTTGAGAAAATACAAATTGATATTAAGAAATCCAAATTGATATTGAGAAAATACAAATTGGGATTGAGAAAACCCAATTTAATATTAAGAAAAACCAAGTTAATATTGAGATATAAATTCATAGTTTTATTGATATTAGGAACAAAAAATTTATGAGTTTAAAAACAAGTAACTGAAAATATTTGAAAATCAAGTTTTATAAAAACAGGTGTATAAAAAATTATTCACCAACAGGCATATTCTCCAGTTCTATTGCTCTTTGGTAAAATGTTGTACTCCTCTGCACAGTCAACTGTGGTTTTAGTAGCCTTAGCTTTGTCGATAACACCATCCAAATCCATTTTGGACCATATTAACTCAATTGGATTCATCATTGGGCTATAAGGAGCCAATCGAAGAAGAGTCGCTGGTGAATTTTCAAAAATTATTTCCATTTGGCTATGACATGGTGCATTATCACACACAACTAAATCTTGTAAGAGGTTTCCTAATTGCTCCCATCGATTCATTAAGCTGTTTACCCACTCTCTTGCGTCTTGCATTCTGAATGATCCTCGTTTTCTCGTCATAAGAATTACTCCAGAGGATGCTATTCCCCCGATTAGGTGGAACGTGTATTGTAGCTCCTAAGCCTTTTCTGGAGCATCCACGAGTTCTTCTGCAGAACAAATTGAAATTAGTTTCATCAATCCAAATTATTTGTTCTCTACTTTGAATGAAATTATTTAAACCCTCAACATATTTCGCTCGTTTTTGTTTGTTTTTCATGCTGTTCATTTGAAATTGTTGTCGTTGTGACACATTTCTGAAACTCTCTTTGAACGTTTTCTTTTAGCTCCTGCAGCGTAATGGTGGGTATTGATGCAACGCAATATGTATTGCGATTTGTAATGTTTATTATACATAAATAAAGGACAATGTATTTTTTTATGTATACAATACATATTCAAAATATAATAATGAAAATCTCAATATTAATTTGTTTTATCTTAATTCCAATTTGTCCAATATCAATTTGGATTTCTTAATATCAATTTGTATTTTCTCATTATCAAATTGGAATTCTTAATATCACTTTGTATTTTCTCAATATTAATTTGGATTGTCTCAATAAAATAAAAAGGTGTAGTAGATAGATTACTTATGTACCACTTACGAATTTTTAGAAAAAAAATAATTAAATTCGCCTTGATCTAATGCACTGGCACATTTTTGGATTTGACATTTGGTTTTTGGATGAACTTTTAAAAATAAAATGGGGAAATATAATTACAAAGGCGAATAATTACATATCCGGTGGTTGTCTCGAATAATTAGTTTTAAATCTTTGTTTTTGTGCTTTAGGGAAAATATGCATGAAACAAGTTATTTAAATGCTATATACCAGAGATGTAAATGAATCATTCATTTTTGATTTTAAGTCATTACGAATTAGCTAAATTTTGAATTAATTCTTTTCACACAAAAAAATTAATTGAATGAAATTTGTTTGAATTTAGCAAACGTGAATTGCAATTCATTTTTAATTCAAATGAATTGCAATTCATTTCTAATCATTTGAATTTATTTGACTTTGAATTAATTCAAATGAGTTAGAACAAATTAATTGCAATTCATTTCCAATTCATTTGAATTGATTTTATTTAATTCAAAAAAAGTTGAATATTGAGAATTTTCTAGACAGTAATTTTGAAATTTTAGAAGAGTACTTGCAGCTTCTGCAGCCAATAGCAGAGGTAATTTGAATTAATTCAAATGAGTTAGAAAAATGTATTGCAATTCATTTTTCTAACTCATTAGAATTAATTCAAAATCAATTCAAATGAATTGAAATTAATTGCAATTAATTTCTTCTAACTCATTTAAATTCATTCAAAGTCAATTCAATTCAAATGAATTGGAAATGAATTGCAATTCATTTTACCAATTCATTTGAATTAAAAAAGAATTGCAATTCATGTTGGCTAAATTCAAATAAATTGACTCAAATTTCATTAAATTAATTTTTTTCTGTGAAAAGAATTAATTCAAAATTTGCCAATTCAGTGTATGAATGATTCACGAATCAATTCAAAAACGAATGATTCATTTACATCTCTGCTATATACATATGAACATTAGCTTGGCCGTTAATTTTTTTTTTATTTCTTATATTCTCTCCCCCATCGGTTCAGTTTTATGTAAAAGAAATACAAAAAAATTTCATAGCGATCAGTTGTGTTTTAAGGGGGAAGGGGGGGGGGGGGGGGACTTATCCTTATATGGACTTATAAGACTTAATCAAGGTGTATTCATTGTGGAAACAATTAGGTGAAACATGTCTAAAGAACTAGCCGACATAATTATACGCGAAACTAACAGAAAAGCAGAAGAATAATTTGAGCGTGAAAACACAAAATACCGAACAGGTGAACAAAGCATATATAAAGCTCTTACAAGTAGTGAGTTTGATTCGTATTTGGGTCTTATTTCTTTGAGTAGCGTGACACATTCGGGGTACGTTCAGAGTAAAGATTTAATAAAAACATCTCTATATCGGCTATATCGTGCTGCAACAAGTTTTTGGCGATTTTGGGCAATACTCCGCTTACAATGCAATTAAACTCCAACGCCGTAAATAAATAAAGCGACAGCAATTACGGACGTATTTTTATTATTATTTAATTCCCTAGCTAATCCCGCGAAGCTCTACGCTTGGATGCAGGAAAGAAACCAGAGACCCTGGCGGATATCGAACCCGCAACCCCGGCGCTGATAGACTAGCTCACTACCAGCAAGCTTACCGGGGCGCTGCTGCTGAATAAGTTAAGTTGCAATTGTGTTGCAGGAGCGTACATTGTTGATGAACAGTTTTGTGGTGTTACGGGAAAAAGTGGTGAAGGAGTTGTGTGGAAGTGGATAAAAATTGTTTGCGACTTCTGTACCAGCTACAATTTGACAAAAAGCAAAATGGCGGACAACACGCAATGGCAAACATTTATGACACAACAATACTCTATTCAAAACGACGCTTATTAAAATACACAGCATTTATTCAACAAAACGGAACAACACTGTTTGCACAAGGGATATTCAATTATATTTAATTGATTTTAAATAGTTTCTATTAAAGGCCTTCAAGAAGACCACTAACAAGTATTTTTAGTTCTTTGAATTTTTTTTGATTCATTCGCTGTTTATTTTTTTTCTTTCAACACATGAGTTGAATTGTTTTTTAATTTATTTGATGATTTGTTTCGTGTTTTTATATTTTATTTATTATTATGTATTTTTAATTATTAAATTACTAAATTTTAAAATTCCTAAAAGACCAGAACTAACTTAAAGCTTTCTTTTAAGCAAAAAAAAAAAAAAAAAAAAAATTCCGGATAAAAAAAAATTTAAAAAACAAAAAATACAAAAGATTGATCAAATAGCTATATAAGCTACTTGGGACAAATTTTGCTTACACTAATAGGTAGTCACCCAGAAAAAAAAAATTGGGTTTTTTGAAGCACTTAAGAGAAAAAGCGCATAATCGAGCGCTTCAGTAAAAGAGCTTTTATAAAGCAGTAAATGATATAGAATAAAATATACAAAAAGCTGATATTTTAGTGCTGACAACGAAGGTTGCAAACCGAAAAAAATAAAAATATACGAAAATGATTGGAAAAAGGCATTAAAACAAGTAAAAGCAAAACATTAATGAATATGTTAATAAAGTTAGCCCCTAAAAAGGCACTTTAGGAGTGCTTTGTTTGCATATTAAAAGAAGCGCTTATTGTCAGCAAAAAATAGTCCACCAAACCGGGAACACCCTATACAAAAATCAGATTTCCCATCAGCAGGTTTGAAGCGATTTGAGGTATAAATTCATACACAAAACCTGCACAGAAAAAAATAATTTTCATATTTGAATACGAAAATCGCATATTTGATAAAAAAAAATTTTTGAATTTTCTGCGATGACGATTTTTGCATTATTGATAAAAAAGTTTGTAGGTATAGTTATTGCATTTTTAGTCAACAATCAAGTTGATTGAATCAATAAAAAAAGTTGTTGCCCAAAATAATTTTTTCAACAAAATATTTGCGTGATTTGTTAAAATAAATTGTTGGAAATGTTGAATAAATCAAATAAAATGTTTATCGAATCGTTATTTATTAATGATGACGTGCTTAATTCCGAATTTTTTCCCATTTTAAATATATACACAAAATTTTATTATGGGGGGATAAGCTAGTTCCTATGTGCATTTCGCTGGTTGCTTAAGCCAGATCATCACGAAACCTTTTTCTAAAGACTTTGGCAAAACTAAAGATATTTAACCAAATAAAACTGTTAAGCGAATGAGAATTATGACCTATTATAAAATGGACAAGAGTTGTAAAAATACTGTTTTAACGTTGATTCAAATAGTTGTTTTATTGAATATCAAGAAATATTTAAATATTTCATTATTAAATATGTTTTATTGAGTGCTATTTTGTAAAGTGCATATTTGATAAATTTTTTCATTGAATCAAACACAAAATTTGTTGAACAAAAATTAAATTTTTAACAAACTGTGTTGTTAAAAATTTTCTTGAGATATTTTTTTTGTGTGCTCCTTTTGGAGCACATTTTTTACTGGGAAGTTACATGAATGAGAAAGAACACCAGTATGGTCAAAATGTCAAACTTTGACTCCCTCTAACTCAGAAACTTTTTGACCGATCTTGTTGAAGGTTTGTGTCTAAGCTACTATCCAAATCGGAAAACAACGATTTAAAAATTGGGTCACTTGACATGAAATCCCCCATAAGTATAAATCTATATTGTGCCATTCCCACATCATCCCCCGTAAAAAGTCTAAAAAACAGAAAACCAAGTTATAAGGGTTTAACAAAATAAAATGAAATTCTATGAAACAAATTAGAGGCGGTCGTGTTTTTCCGCTCATATCTCAAAAATGGTGGGTATGTGTGACATACATTAATATATAACAACCTAGTCCCCCATGATATCTGGGGTCGTCGCAATCCCCCTTTCAACACACACCGGCACACAGCTCTGTGATACCATATAGCGATGGGACAGAAATAGAATGAGTTGCGCAGACTTCTGAAATTCCGTACAGTAATTACATTTTCTTTAGTGAAGAAAAAATTCAAGTTAAGAAAAAGGACACGCCTACCTCCCATGCCGTTTATTATTCATATTGTATGCCCAATTAAATTAGAAGGCGTAAATGTAGTTCAAATCAGGGTTTAGGTTTTTTAAAGCTGATAAGTGCTAAAAATAAAAAAAGTTTCGTTTAAACTACAGACAAATATATTTTTGCAAGCATTGCAAACCCCATGTCTCATTTTAAAGATTTACTTTTAAAATTATGACGTATTAAACACATTTGTGATGAATTCCCAAAATACAATTTCATTGAAAACTTTGCTTTAATAAAAAGCTGATAAGAAATCGTTTGTAGAGAGTTGAGCTGGCTAAAGAAGATTAATCTCATTTAGAGCTCTAGCCGATAATAAGCATAATTATGTAGACGTTTAGGGGATTTTTTTAAATTTAATTCTTTTGTATAGTTTTAAAAGTTTAAAATTTAAAATGAGGCCAGTTATTAAAAGAAAGCCGAAGACAAAAGTGATCAGTTTGTGTCCAAAAAATTTTTAAATAAATTAATAAAATGGTACATTATAAAGCAATTTTAATAAGCTGTGCGATATTTGCGATTTGTAAGGTAAAAGAAAAAGCTTTTCAAATCTTTTATAAAAAAAAATGTATTAAAAAATTTATTATTTTAGCTAAACAATGGTGAAGTGCTTCCAACCAGCGCCAACTTAAATCCCTCATTTCGAAGTGATGATTATATCAGTATGAATAGAAGGCAATACGATAGAACTATCAAAGACTTTGATGCTCAAATGGAATTGTTTAAGCAACTTTTTAATGGAAAACTAAGCGCACTTGACATACAACAAGAAATGTTAATCGATAGTATGAAAATCAATGATGAACTTTTGAATCCCATGGAAATTTTAAGTGATTTTAGCAAACACTGTGTAACCAAATATCGTCCTAGAATACCAACAACGGAGGCTACTAAATCATCGATACAATTATGTATGACCACAGCCAAAAATCAATTGAATCCTTTATTAAATGCTCCACTTACAACTAGAAATAATTTGCAAAATTACTATAAAAATACGTTCGAAAAAGAGGTAATAAATTGTGATAAAAAACATGGCAGTGGGTTGACATTAAATTATACCACATGTTTAACAAGTTTGGTAAGTTTCCTTGAAATTAATTAGTTGTTAGATATTATAAAGTTATCTTCTTTTTATCTCTAGATTCCATCAGTTAATGTGGTAACCCTTAATAACCAGAAAACATTTAACTCTCAAATCGAGTCTGCCCAATGCACCGCAAATACCTACATTAAAAAAGCCATCGATTGCAGTTTTTTGGCACAAAATCGCACTTTGTCGCTGATGGCTGAGGCCAATACTTTAATAAATAAGTGCTTGGAAAACATAAATAATAGTGAAGATTTTTGTTCAGATGTTTTCTATATGAAACAGGCCCATGTTGATTATAAGAATTTTTCTATGACAAATCCATTTTATGGCCGTAACGAGTCTTTAAATTGTTTGTTAATAAAATTGTATTAGATAAGACTTAAGAGAGATAATGTTAGGTTTATATTAAGTTAGGCACGTTTAAAAATAAATACATATTAACACTTAGTACAAATTAATTTTATCATTTATTTTTTTAAGGGGTGTGCGTTTGATTTAGGTTTTTATGTGACGTATAAATAAGTCGTTTTAGTTTCGAAATAGTTAACGGGACAATAGATTTAAAGCAAGCATCCAAGTCGACTCTGACTTTACTTGAACGACCACTGTCCCACTTGTAATAACGGAGAAAAAGAAAAAATGGTTATTCACTTTCTCTGCGAATGCCCAGCCTGAGCAGTCAAGAGAAACAGATTCCTGGGCAATTATACACTTTCCATTTTTGCTGAGGTATCTAGGTCAAAATGGCTTCTGGAGCTGATACCAAATTAGTATACACAACGATATAAATGACAAATCATCTGACAAGTGGTGTGGTTTTGTCAAAACTTATCCTATCGACTTTACTTGACTGTTTGAACAAAGATAACTACCCTGATAACCAACCTTACATAGGAGCTATATTGAGACGTTCAAATATTCCTAAGAGAGCAATAGAATGTTCTGTGTGAAAGCATTTTTTAGCCTTTTCCTTATTAACTCAATAAATTATAAATTTTGTTTTAAATCACTTAATCCGTGACCAGTAAACATACTTAGGTCTATAACAAAAATGAATGAATTGCGAATGCCGAAAACAGAACATACCACTTAATTGGTGATAATGTGTTTAAAGAATAGTTACTCTAGAAGAAAGGTATTTGACAAACCACTAGTCATGTTACTGGTTTTTGTGTGGGTAGTAGGGTATTCATTCGGTTAATCGTCAATCGGTTAACCGATTAATAACTACCCGATTAACTGATCGGTTAATTTCAAATTGGCTTTTTTCGATTAACGATTAAACCGATTAATTTCAGTCGATTAACCGATTAACCGATGTGATAAAATTTTCAATATTTTGTAGTATTAAAACATATTTTTTTGGGATTTTAATTATTTGTTTCATCTTATATACAAAATGTATGTGTTTGTTTTGAAAATATTTTTTCATAAAAACAAAAAATGTGCTCAGTGATCTTTATTTTAACCCATTTTCCGCCGACTGATGACTAAAATTACAATGTTTTTTTTATCTTCATCATCGATCAACAGGAATGTAGCGAAAATGGGTTAAATTTTTGATTACCAACACGTTTTTTTCTGTTTTATGTATGTGTTTAGTTATTTGTTTCTTCTTATATCTTCTCATATCAGTCTTTTAACAGAATTAACAGAAACAATTAGAAGTGTTAAAAATTAAAAAAAAAAAAACTCTAATGGCATAATGGAGTATTTTATATGTTGAGAGAAATCCTGGAAAAGGACTGAGAAATTAGATATTCATCTACGATAAGTGAAAGAATTTTTTCCAAGTCAAGTTTTTGCAAAAAAAAAAAAAAAACTTTTCTAAAAGATTATTTTAAAAGATCTCCTATAACTAATGAAATTATGTCAGTTTATTTTTTTTATAAATATGTACATATTTGGGGGATATAGAAGATAGTCATAAAGTCTTATGTCTTTAAATAATTACAAAAAATATATATCGTTGGCTTAATATGCAAACCGGCTAAACCCACTTTTTATGTAAATTGAGATTTTGTTACCGTTTGGTAGAGAAAGGTACGCCTAGTCGACCAGCATGTGGTTTTTATTCTATTTAAGTCTTGAAGAGTGTCAAACTAGCTTTATTTTTAATTTTCTATCAAGCTGCAAATAGGAAAATTAAGAAGTTTTCGTCTCTCCTGTTAAATGTGCTGAAAGTGACTTAGCAGGATATTAAGCCGACGATATGACTGTTGTGGGCTACCGCTTATAATTTAGATTTCTACTGTACAGGTATGAAGAATCAATGAACACAGCATTAACATTTTTATTTTGTTTGAAACACAACAATATTTATTTTAACCATGATTTAGCCAAATAGTATGTAAGATTTGGACGGCCATTTTTCTTTGGGCGATTTTTCCTACAGCCATTATGGCGATATGACTTGATAGCACACCTTGTGTATTAATTGAAAAATGCATATTAAATATTTATGAATTGTTTTTTTTTGTTTGCTCGTTTTAGTTCAAGAATTGTTATGTTTGGTATGTTATTGTTTTTTTTTACTAATAAACTCCAAATAATAAACACTTAATGCGTTTTTATATATTGAAATTACTTAATTTATAAAACAAACATTATTAATCGGTTAACCGATCAAGAACAAAATTAACCGATTATTAATCGATTAAACCAAAACCTCGGTTAATTAATCGAGCGATTAACCGATTAAAGCAAAAGGCCGATTAAATGAATACCCTAGTGGGTAGTAGCTGATTCTATCTGGCTCTACTTCTTTATATGAAGCCGATCTATTATATAAACATGGTTCACTCGGGACAATATCTGCGACAGGCATTATTTTAACCCAAAATTTCATGTGTCCATTTCGGTAATTTCAGTGACCAATAACAAAGTGTCAAAAAAGAGCCAATTTACACCCACCGAGCACATTGCCATGTTTAAGTGACAAGTCCCTTGTATATAAAGTGTAAGAACAAGAACCAGTTCTTACCAATTTAGAAGTATCACGTGACAAGTTTGGTGTTCGTTCCCTTTCCCCTAGGGCTTTCATCGTAAATCATACAAATTTGTAGCTTCCAATTGATACTTATGTGTGGTTTATAGAACACGAGAGCAAAACTCGTCCTTCAAGTTATATCCAAATTTTATCGTCTTTAAAGACTTACTAAAATAGAAGATGAGCTATGTGACAACTATCGAGTGTTTTTCTGTTGATATTTCTGCTCATTAAGGTTTGGCAAGTCAATATGAATCTTTAACGCTTGGAAAACGCTTCTTAATTGTGACAATTTACGGTAAAAAAATAAAGCTGTTCATAGAGCACTTCGTCCATTGTTTGTGTTTAGTGATAAAGCGCATTTCTGGTTAAATGGCTACGTCAGTAAGCAAAATTGACGTATTTCGAGCGAAGACAATCGTCAATTCAATAATGAATCAGCATTACAAATATTAAAATTTACTAGGTTTCGTTATAATGTGCTAAATTCCCATTTCATACTATTGACAAACTGAAGTTTATTGTTGATGGGATAAGCTATTGCTATGCGCATTTCACTGGTTGCTTAGACCAAATCGTCAGGAAACTTCATCCAAAGATTTTAGAAAAACTAAAGACATTATACAAATAAAACTGTTAAACGAATAAGAATTATAAGCCCCAGTTTTACTTGTAACAATATCAAAGCTTAAACAAAAACAACAACAATACAATTACAATCAATCTTACAATCCCGACCACAATTGGTTGATATTTTGTCAACTCTAAATGTAGTTGTAAGTGGGTAAATAAAAAACAAAACAAAAAAGCCAATTTCTTTATTTAATTGGGTGCGGCACGCTTTTTGAAAATAAGCAAGCAGGTTCCGTTACGGTACGAGCGCAATCGAGCCATTTTTTTTCAAAAACTAATCTTTTAATGAAATATTGCAAAATCAATTTGGTAACAACTTTCTTTTCAGGAAGGGTCCTGTACATGACTCAATTTTATTTGGTATGTAAAAAGGCCGATTGTTTTCAACAACTGCTTAACACGCTTGGCTCACAACTTGCACGTATCGCTCGCCGTTTTGCGAATGACAAGGATGTTTTAAAAAACAGCGAATTCATTTGAATTCGCCAGTGCATGTCATCACCTAAAACGCAAAAGGCCCTAAATAACATTTTGAACATTTTACAGGAGAAGCAAAAAAAAAAAAAATTTTTTTTAAATGGTAAATTGATAAATTGCCTTAAAGTGTTTATACTTTATTTTTCAAAACAGTTGTTTTGACAATGTTGCATATTATACAAACTGCTAGTTGGGTCTTTTAGCTTCTATCATATAATTTTTTATAAATAGGGCCCCGTTTGTTTGTTGTCAATAAAATCGCTAATGTTGGTCAAAAGATTCCATAATTTTTTGTTGATTCAATACATCAGATTTAATGAAAAAGTCGATTAATGTTATGTTAAATAGGGCCTGTTCCGTTCTAGGTGACGATATACCTTGTTAAATGTGCCTTGATAGCAATTATACCATTTTTGAAGTATACAACTGGACAACTTTTTTTTAAATGTCCTCTAAAAAATGTTGGTAATGAGCGGGTTAATTTAATAGTAGCTTAATATATTAATAAAATGTGTTTCCTGCAAATAGATATGCTTTATGTGGTTATAAAATGGGTTTTTAATGATGTCGAAGTAATTTTAAAAAAAGTAAGCCAGTACTGTTAAGGGTTAATTGTTGATTAAAATCTCCTTCAAAACCTCAAAAATGGTTAAGTTATTTAAATTTTCATTAAAATCGAATTTAAAAGCATCTTATACTTGCTTAAACATCCTGCTATATCGAGTCTCTGATTAGATTTTTAAAATGTTTTTATGCAAAATCAAAGAATCCTAAATATCTATTATTTTTGGTCATTCATTGAACCAAAAATATTTACCGAACTTTTAATTGATGAAAAATAACATTTTTGGATCCTTTTTGACGCGGTTTGCACGAGGGAGATTATCGCTAGAGCCAATATATTTCGGTAATCTTCATGAAACATGTTAGAGTTTGTTTTAAGGGGGTACATCAACAACTTATTTTTGAGTCGGTCTAATATACATACATTAGAGCGAATCAAGTTGTATGGAAGCAAAATTCGTGCTCCATGTACCCTCCTAAAAATGAACCTTGGACTTTTTTAAGATGACATTTTAAATATTTCGGCTCCAGTTTTGACATCTCGTGAGCTGGACCAGTTTGAAAAAGGGTCTATTTTTTAATGTTTTGTTAATTGAGAATCTGTTTCCTTACCAACATATATAAATTTGGTATTGTAACGCCCGTAACTACTGAGGAGTCACCCCTAGAGATGTAAAATGTATGAGCAACCCCCATTATTTTTGCATCCCTAATTTTTCTCTAGAACAAAATTGTTCTCTATCTCCAACCCTTCATATGGCCCCCATACGAAAAATACGAATTTTCTCGAAAACCTACTCTAGAACAGACGGACGGACAGCCAGACGAATTCATTCTTTCAGACTTCAATGCGCGTGCGGCAAGGCAATTTTTAACCGATCGAGCTCATATTGTTACCAAATTTTTTTTACCATAACCTAATACAAAATTGGTCTACTTTTTTGGAAAATCGAAAAAAAATTTTGGACCACCCTAATGAAAATATATTTATTTATGAAATTAGTTAAACGAGTTTTATGAAAAAAACCTTTTTGGAGAAAATCAATTTACTTATGGTCCAGTACTGAAATAAAAAATAAATGAATTTTCCGGGAATTACTAATTCGTTACTTTTAATTAAAAGGGAGCTAATTCTTTTTTAAAAATTCAGTCTTTAATGCAGTGCAACAGAGTAAACTAGTTTATAGGATTAATTTGCTGTTTTGCAATGGTACGTTAAATTGCAATGGGGACGGAGGGACATACATTGCTTTAAAAATTCTGAGTCTATTGGTATACTTAAAGATGGGACTAGGGTCAATATTTGAAAATATTTATTTTTTATTGTGTTTCAAGGTTTGGAATCCAACCTTATCGCATTTTGTTTACAGTGTTTGAAAATGGCTTAGCTATAAAATTAATCTGCAAACATGGAGTCGTACTATTTATACCCTTAAAAGGATTAACAATTTCCTCTCGTGTCAAATCATCGTCAGCTAAATGCCAAGCCATTTGATAGGGACAACGACCTTTTCTAATTATCGCATCCTCATTATCACAGGGAGCACAAAAGTCACGACCAGCCAAGCAATTTTCAATTAAACCATTAACCTCACCCATCGTAGTAAACGTCTGATAAACATTCAACGAATAACAATCGAAAGCTTCATCGATTTTGGTATTCGAACTACATTCGGCCGTTGTCATTTGTGAATAAAATGTATTGGTGTTGGCAGTGAAATAGGAGCTGGTGGTTTTAATCTAAAATGTAAAGCAAAATTAAGAAAAATATTGTTAAAATAATGTTCGGTCTTCGACTTACCACTGATGAAGCACAATTTTTATATTTCATTTCATCTTTTTCGTATTTCTTCTTGCAGTCTTTGAGAGCATTATTAAAATTATTATTGTAATGATTGCGTATACTTTTCAAGGTATTTTCCGGATTGTTAAGTAAAGATGAAAATGCTGTTTTGGCTTTACTGATGCAGGTCTTAAGATTGACTTTTAAAACATTATCAGCTGGAATTTTACCACGATACTTTTCGACACACAAATCATTGACATCGCCCAACATTTCAATGGGGTCTAGTTTATCCTTAAAGTCACGCAACTTCACATCGACTACAGCATCATAATATTCAATTACCTCTAAACGTAATTCGAACCTTTTGTGAAAATCTTCCAAATATTTATCCAATGTTCTCATTTGTTCCTCAAATTGTCTTTGATGCTGCAATATAAAGTTATCCACTTTGGCGGTAGGGCTTGTATTGGAGTACATGGCCTCGGGCATTAAAACTATAGTGGACTTTAAACAATTTTATATTAAAATGAGATTTGTTGGAAATATTTCATCTCATTACCTTTACTCCTGTAGCTAAAGCTAAAACGGCCAAATATATTGTTGTTAATTTCATTTTACTGAGGTCTGTTTTTCAACACTATTTTATTAGAAAATACTTATTGAAATATTCAATCCCAACCTGAGTTTAATGCTTTTATATGCTAAATTTTCAAGTTCAATATTTTCCAACTCAAATTTGTTTGCTGATAATATTTTCTTCCCTTCATTAATATTATTTACGCATTTTTCCTCAATTGATAAGCCTTTTTTTATATAAATTTCTTACATTGAAACATTCAATTTTATTATAAATAGTTCCGAGTTTATTTCTAATCGCTTTTGTAACTTAATAAAAAATTAGCTTTCAATAAACATAATTTTTGATAAGTGAATAGAAGAATTCAAATTATATTATTTTGGAAATAAATAAATGCAACGTAGAAACAAGCAACAATAATCATGAAATAACGTTACCAAATTCATTATATATTGAACATACAACAGAAGAAGAAATCTTCAACGTACTAACTAAACTTAACGTAAGAAAAAGTGCAGGTTATGATGGGATTAGAGCCAAGGACATACAAAATAATCCTACAACCTTCACACCAATAATAACCTTTTTAATAAATCAAAGTATTTTCTCGGCAACTATTCCGCAACTACTTAAAACGTCAATAATACGACCCATATACAAAAGCGGGGAGAAAAACAGCGTAAATAACTACAGACCCATATCTATTTTACCGGTCATTGAAAAGGTATTAGAGGAAATTATAGTCAAAAGACTAAACATTTTTTTGAAAAAGTACAATATCATCAACAAAAATCAATATGGTTTCCAAAAGGATAAAAACATAAACCAGTTACTAGGAAGGTTTGCAAATACAATAAACACAGCCATAAGCAATGTTGAACATTGCCTTGTCTTATTCATAGACTTTAGTAAGGCATTTGATACTCTGTCGCATAAAAAACTTTTAGAAATTCTTGCCAGAAATGGAATAAGAGGACATGTATTGTCATGGTTCAACGATTATCTTAATCTCAGAACTTACAGGGTTAAAATTAATAATAAAATCAGTGAGGAAATCAAAACAAATCAAGGAGTTCCACAAGGATCTAAACTCGGTCCACTGCTATTTCTTATTTACGCGAACGATATGTTGAACACGTTGAACGATTGCTACACCTACGCCTATGCAGACGATACAGCAATCATTGTAACCAATAAAAATATTGAAATCGCAGCTGGAACAATGCAACAACAACTTGATGTGGTATCTAAATGGTGTCATGATAATGGGTTAGTTATAAATGCCTCAAAAACTAAACTAATGCACATCAGACAACCAAATATGTGTAAATCCAAAATTAAATTAAAATACCATGATATAGAATGTATACACAACAAAACAAATGACATAACTGATAACTGCAGCACCACAATCGAACAAGTAGAACGTTACGAATACTTAGGAGTACACATAGATGACACTTTCAAATGGAAGATACACATAAGCGAACTGCAAAAGAAATTACGCCAAGCAGCTTTTTCATTATATCACCTCAGCTATTCCGCAACGTACAGTGAACTCCGGCAGGCATACTTCGCGCTAGCAGAATCATATTTAAGACATGGCATATCAGCTTGGGGTAACTCCTCCCATTGTAAAAAACTACAACAAACCCAAAACCGGGTACTCAAAATCCTATGGATGAATCAACATCACTCACAGAACAACAGCAACGAACTTAACAACAATATACAGATAAACTACAACAACATTAGGTATAATACACTATTCGATATATCAACGGATAACAGTAACAACGGTAACAACAATATTAACAGCAACACGATTCCTGAAAACCTCAATAACAACGTCAGCTATGGCATAGTTGATATTCACAACAACTCACCAAGCAACCACAACACCAGAAATTCCCGCAACATACAATTACCTAGCAACAACATATCAAACGAATCCAGCAACATAAATTTAATAAACAATAATCAGTATCGAAGAAGTAACGAAAACACAAACAATAAACATTCAAAAAACCTACCTCGGGAACTAAAGATACTTAACGTCAAAAACATATATCGTCAAACTGTTCTAATAGAACTAAACGAACACAGACTTTTGAAGAAAATAGATCATCAGTACAACACCAGGCTCCGCTAAGATGGCAGATTTAATGTCAAAACCACCAAAAACAGTTATGGGGATCGAACTCTAAAAGTTATTTTGCCAACAATATACAATGAACTGCCAAACCACTTGAGGGATATCACAAACACGGTTAGAAGAAAGAAAATATATAAGAATTTTTTTTTAAACTCGCAATGAATTAAAATTATTTAAATCATTCCTAAATAATATTTTCCTGCAGACAAGCCATAGGGCTTAGCGGGATGTAGCATTAAGAATGAAGTGTACTTTTATTAAATTAAATAAATAAAAAAAAATTAATATCCTACATTTGGATGTAAAAAAAAAAAAAAAAAAAAATTTCCTATCAGATGCTACAGTTTCTTCATGGAAAATTTTAAGAAAACCGGTTGATGAGTTATGAAGATATAGGGAGGGGGAGCTTTAACCCCTCTTGCCCTATTTCACGCCCTAAGTAATTAAAATTACAAGCTATAGTTCCTTGCAGATGTTATACTATTTGCCTGTCAAATTTCAAGAAAATCGGTTGATAAGTTAAGAAGATATAGGGTATGGAAGCTTTTACCCATCTTGCCTATTTTTCATCCTCTAGTGATATGAAATATACTTTACGACACACAAAACAAATTTCATAAAAATGGGCCAATACTGAATTTTATTTAAGTATATTGATACACGCAGAGAAAAATCATGATTAATGGGTGGTCACTACGACCATTTTTGTTCATATTTGCCTAATGTGTTTACCCCAATAAATTTATTATAGTCCTAATATAACTAAAAAAAAAAATAAATTTTGTCCTTAACATTTTTTAATTCGCTAAAATAATATTGTACGGTGTTTTACAAATTAAATTAGGACGGTGATATCGGTTTTGACTGGACACTGGCCGGTGGGGACTCATGCTGCAAGAATGGGTCTGGAATTTAACGACTACTGTAGGAGTTGTCAGAACGAGGAGGAAGAGGAGACTGTGCTTCACTTCCTTTGTCATTTCCCTGGATTGCGGGGCATTAGGGAAGAATATCTGGGGGAACCTGTGTTTTCCTGCTTGGGGGATCTGTCCAGGATGGAACTAAAATCGCTCCTTCTCTTCACTAGGAAGACGAAGTGGTTGGAACTTGCAGTGACGCCATCTGAGAACCTGCTCTAAGGGATGGGCATTGGCGCCGGGTATCACAAAGGGACTTTGATGGCAGCCCATGGATCCTAACCTAACCTACACCTTAAAATGTTACTCTGATCTAGCTAAACATTTTAAATTATATGAAATGTTTGCTTCTATAATTATTTTCAACTATTCCAGTAAAATCATAATGTTAGTTGCACACAAGAGGTCAAAACAAACAGTGTGTGATTATTTTCCGTTCGCGAGCGTCAGTTCATCGGGTCACATGAATGAAAAAAAAAAAATAACTAAAATGTTTTTCGGGGAGAAACAGGCCATTCTGCCTTCCAAACGATATATGTTATTATACGTTTTATTTGTGCACTGAAAAAATATATTAAAAAGTGTGATGCGTGCCGAAGTAAAGCAAGAAGGAATTTTCAGAAAGAAGTCATCAAGGCAACCACAAATACGTAATATACAATTTTTAGATTAAAACACACACACATAAATGTTTATAATTGTATATATCGTTACTCTAATATAGAAAAGCCCTAACTAACGTTTTGCTTACTTAACAGGCGAAGGAAGAAACTTAATAAAAATTATAGTCTTGTAGTCGCGATTTTCTACGCAATTTTATAAAAAAAACTGCCTAAAAAAAATAAGGACTTCAAGACTATAATTTTTATAAAGTTTGTTCCTTCTCCTGTAAATTAAGAACAGCATTAGTTAGGGCTTTTCTATATTCAAGTAACGATATTTAATTTTATTTATTTTAGATATAATACAAAGAATATGTACATCCATTTATTAATAAAAAATACCTTTTTTGAAATAAAATTTTATTTGGTTTTATTGCGAAAACCATATAACATGTTAAAATAGACATGTTGCATTGTGTTAGGAAATATAGGAACATGGTTTGAAAGATCGTTTGTGTTTTTCTTCTAAACATAATAATATGTTTGAGACAATAACAAGCTATTTACATTATGTCTGAATTTATATTGTCACTTAAGACGTGTTTGACACAATCATACCCACAAACATTAATTATAGTTGGCGATTGTGGTTGCGTTAGCCATGTTTTTTCTTTGCGTGTACACACGCAGAGAAAACATATTTTTAGATCGTAGACCCTATAAAGCATATTTATTATGAATCCTTATGTGAATCGGAGTTGATTTAACGATGTGCTTCTGTCTGTTTGTCCGTCCGTCAGTTTTTATGTCTTTGTGTCTGTTGAAATGAGTTTTCCGAATACTGCTGATATAAACGGGACTAAGCTATTATATATTTATGTCAGATATACTTCGCTTAAGTTTGCTATTGAAATTCAGCCACAGCGGTCCATAAATGACTGAGATATGAGCAAAATACAACGACTATCTCTAATTTTTACCCATACATATTCATATTTCATTATTAGAACTTCTTTTACCTATCAGTGGGGTAATTCTGTAACTTTTTAACGACAAAAATTTGTCGTTGAGTAGAAAATTACTACTTAAAAACAGGGACCGAAAATAACAGTTATATTGGAATTTTAAAACTAAAAAAAAACATATAGAATTAAATGTTGAAAAACTGATTCAAGTATACCATATTGTTCCTTATGCACTTGTCAATGATAAAATGAATTGATTTTTTTATTTTCGATCAAACTTAACAGTTATTTTTTGATTTTTATTTTTTTGAGCAAAAATAAAAGTTATTCCCTAAAGAAATGTACGTGATTTAATAATTTAGTTGACTTTAAATTTTATTTTAATGTGTAATTATCATTGCAATTTCTTATGCACATTAAAATAATTATTAAAAGTCAACTAAATTATTAACACACGTACATTTCTTTAGAGAATAACTTTTATTTTAGCTCGAAAAAATACAAATCAAAAAATAACAGTTATTTTGGTCCAAAAAATAAAAATAAAAAAAAATAACGGTTATTTTTGTTCAAAAAAAATAAAAATAAAAAAATAACAGTTATTTTGGTCCAAAAAAATAAAAATCAAAAAATAACGGTTATTTTTGTTCAAAAAAATAAAAATCAAAAAATAACTGTTTTCATCTGACTTGTATGAAAAAGGGAATAACTGTTACGGTCCCTGCTTAAAAATACTTAAAATCTACCATTTAACTTAAATTTTTGTCGTAAAAAGTTACAGAATTACCACACAGATACGGTGAACCTTCCATTAAATTACACAAGGAAACAAGGTTTTTGTTAATTAAGAACTTAATATTGTTTTGAGGTAATTTGGGACACTGAATCCAAATCTGCACTTCGTTTTTCGTTTATCAGCTCGACTTTTCGAGATATACGGCTATTTCCTAAATTAGGCTACTTCCGCTACATATATTGGAATAACTTCCATATTCAGCTAAACAATTTCAAAATTCGCCAACAATATTATCTTTAAGCCGTGCTTACACTGGTTTTTAATTTGCCCGGTACTTTCAGAGCTGTCGTTGAAGTTTTACCAATTTAAAAAATAAAAAAAAAATTAAATTTTTGTTCCCTCAAAATTAATAAAAAATAAAAACGCAAAATACAGTTTTGGTATAAAAACATTAAGTTAAACATATTTCGAATGAAATGAGCTTAATTTCATTGAAATCGGTGCACAACTTTTGATTTTATTCACAATTTACTGAGAAAAATTAATTGATAAAAATCGCGATTTTCATATAAAAATAACATTTTTTATGTGTGTGTTTGCTGCTGTTCTATTAACCCAACAAACACTGAGGTTTGATTTAAAATTGAAAGTGATTTGAAATTTTGTTATGATATCATTATTAATTATGATTTTAGGCGAACTAAACTGTTTTCCGGTAGTAGGGTTTATACGGGGTCAGGGTAAATTATGGACTGATCTTCACGAAATTTTACAGTCTTGTTTCCAGTCCTATAAAACTGTAATTTACCAAATTTTGTAACGATATTATTATCAATTATGATTTTAGGCGAACTAAACTGTTTTCAAGTAGTAGGGTTTATATGGGGCCAGGGTAAATTATGGACTGATCTTCACGAAATTTTACAGTCTTATTTCTAGTTCTATAAAAGTGTGATGTACAAAATTTTGTAGCTTTAACCCCTCTTCCTTATTTTCTTTTAGATGTTACAGTCTGGATGCCAAATTTTAACAAAACTAGTTGATAAGTTAAGAAGATATAGGGTATGGAAGCTTTTACCCATCTTGCCATTTTCATACAAAAATAAAATTTTTTATGTGTCTGTTTGCTGCTGTTCTATTAACCCAACAAACACTGAGGTTTGATTTCAAATTGAAAGTGATTTCAAATTTTGTTATGATATCATTATTAATTATGATTTTAGGCGAACTAAACTGTTTTCCGGGTAGTAGGGTTTATATGGGGCCTAGGGTAAATTATGAACCGATCTTCACGAAATTTTACAGTCTTGTTTCTAGTCCTATAAAACTGTGATGAGCCAAATTGTGTTACGACAGCATTATTAATTATGACTTTAGGCGTACTAAACTGTTTTCCGGTATTAGGGTTTATATGGGGCCTAGGGTAAATTATGGACCGATCATCACAAAATTTACCAGTCTTGTTTCTAGACCTATAAAACTGTGACGTGCCAAAATTTGTAATCATAGCATTATTAATAAGGGTTTTAGGCGTACTAAACTGTTTTCCGGTAGTTGGGTTTATATGGGGCCTATTGTAAATTATGGGCCGATCTTCATGAAATTTTACAACGAATTTTTACAAAATCTTATTGTTGCGGCAGCAACTGGAGCCAAGTGTTACGGCAGTAACACTATAATGGTTAGAAATAATAAAACTAAACACAATTTGTCTTCATGAGGTAAGTCGTTTATTTAAATACATTTGATCATGAAGTTTAACAATGTGTTTGATAATGTGTGTTCGTATGTGTGCGTTTTATTATCTGTAGTAAAATTAAAATCGACATTTTAATTACATCGTACAGATTCATTACAACAATTAACTTACTAATTTCTATCCTGGCTTAAATACGTATTATTTCCACTAATAACTAAATTCTTTAAGATTCGACTTCCTTTTATCAATATGTCTTCCTTAGTTCAAATCAATATGTCTTCCTTTTAGTTAAAATCAATATGTCTTCCTTTTACAATAGGTTACTACTTCGTGAGCTTAAAATACGAACCACGTTAATTTAAGAAACGAGATCAACACAGGGTTGACATTACTAATCACAATAACGAGACCAACACAGAGTTGATATGCTAATTAACAAATAGTCTGGCACAATTCAAAAGTTGACAAACTTACAGTTAAATTCAAATATTCAAAATATACACTTAAAATACGTAAAATGTTGATTTAATCCGCAACATCCCGCCGCCCGTGAGTCGATCTGGTAGACTCACCTCTAACATCTAAAACGGCTAACTTTGATGCAGGTCTTGTTAGCTTTCCTACTGATGTCCTTACCACTGCCGAGCGAACTTGCCCATCTGCTGCCAGGAATACTTCATCAACTACACCCTTCTTCCACTGTCCACGTGCTTCATTGTCGTCACATATAACAACCACATCACCTACTTTTATCGGTAGCACCGGCTGATGCCACTTCGTCCGTCGCGTTAATTCTGGCAGGTATTCCAACACCCATCTCTTCCAAAAGGTTTGCTTAAGTTGTTGCAAAATATGCCACTGTTTTCTAAGGCAGACGTTTTCTGGTACGGCTGGCGTTTGAAACGTATTTGCACAGCCAAGCAAAAAATGATTTGGGGTAAGAGGCTCTTGATCTGAGCTGTCAATGGAAATATGTGTTAATGGTCGCGAATTGACTAGGTTTTCAGCTTCTATTAGCAGACATACAAAGGTTTCTACCTGAGGCGATTTTTCTTTCAGCGTAAACGCTAACACTCTTTTCACTGATCGCACCATACGTTCCCATGCGCCTCCAGCCGAGGGGTTCGCAGGGGTGTTAAATAACCATTCAATGCCGCGTCCACTGCAGTCGTTAGCTATTTTTGTATTATCAATGATAAGCTCCTCTTTACTCGCTCCAATAAAGTTGGTACCTCTATCGCTTCGTATGCGTACTGGACAGCCTCTACGGTTTACAAAGTTACGTATACATAAAATTACTGCGTCTGTAGACAAATCTTTTGCAACTTCTAAATGAATCGCCCTTACAGTCAAGCATGTAAAAAGGGCCACCCACCGCTTTTCACTTCTTCGCCCTACTGACACCAAATATGGACCCAAATAATCCACACCAGTATACGAAAATGGTCTTACATACGGAGAAAGCCGGTCAATCGGATGTTGGCCCATCAGAGGGGTTTTTGGGACTGCGTCTTTGTTTTTACATAATTGACACTTTGCCTTGGCAGATCTTATCAATTGCCTAAGGCCCGGAATCCAGAATTTCAAACGAATGGCAGCACGTACTGACTCTTGATTTTGATGCTTAAAATCTTCATGGTACTTTCTTATTATCAGGTTTGTTAGTTCGTGGCCTTTGGGCAGAATTATAGGTTCTCTTGTACAATTCGAAAGACAGATAGCTCGCTCAATTCGTCCAGAAAGCCTTATTAAGCCGTCATCGCCTAAACAAGGTGTAAGTTTATAAATGGCACTTGTTTTTAATACTGGTTTGTTAAGTCTCAATCGTTCGTATTCATCGGAAAAACTTACACGTTGGACAGTTTTACATAGAAATAATTCTGCTTTTTTAAGTTCTACAACGCTTAAATATGGTTGAAATTTTAGGTCAGGGCATTTCTGGCTCTTTAACCGCATTCTAAAAAATTTTGTTGCTCGCATAACCCAACTCATAACTCTTAAGAGTTTAATATAACTTGAAAAATTATTAAACTTAATAATTGAGATATCATTTACTACAGATATGAACTTAGATCTTCTCTCAGATTTACAATCATATTTAGATACATCATCTGGTAACATTGGCCAATGTTCTTCACTAAGTCTTAAAAACCCGGGTCCGCTATACCAGCACGATGTTGTGGGCCTTTTTAATCGCGTCGCCTCATCTGCCGGATTCTGAGTACCGGGAACCCATCGCCATTGATCCAGATTTGAAAATTCTAATATTTCGGTAATCCGATGGGCCACAAACTGTTTGTAGATTCTGGAATCTGATCTTATCCATTTAATTACAGTTTTGGAGTCTGACCAAAATATTACATTCCTAGGCTTTATGTCGTGACTTAAAATTATTGCTCTCGATAGCCTTATACCAAGTACTGCGGCTTGAAGTTCAAGCCGCGGGATTGACAGTGGCTTTATTGGGGCACATCTTGATTTTCCAGCTACAAATGTAACATCTACAGCGCTTGTACTACTTATGCACCAATAAGCAACGGCTGCAAAGGCCACCTCGCTGGCATCCACAAAGATATGTAAATCAACTACGGTCATAGGTTCACACAAGGCAGTACTATAACACCTAGGAATTCTTATGTGTTGTACACTTTCAAGTTCTTTGTACCATTTAAACCATTTTCGATATACTTCATCAGGAATTGGAGAGCTCCAATCCATTTTGTACCTCCATAATTCTTGTAATAACACCTTAGATACTATCATAACGTTGGCTAAGAATCCAAAAGGATCAAATATGGACATAGTAAGACTTAGTACTTCCCGTTTTGTGGGCTTGCGATTTCCGCTTAGGACTTCTTCTGGCACCTTGTTAAATTTTAAAACAAAACAAAATTTGTCTTCTGACGGCAACCAATACATTCCCAAAATCTTTTCAGATATCGTCAAGCCACTGCTTAAGTTTGTTGAATATAATTTATTCGCATCAGGTATACCATCATTCATTACCTGACAAAACTGTTTTGAATTGGACACAAATCCCCTTAACTTAAAGTTCGCTTGCTGATGAATAGTAACTACATCTCTACTAACGACTATCGCTTCATCAACAGTGTCAAAGGAGTCCACATAGTCATCAACATAATGACAATCAACAATTGCTCTTGCAGCCCTAGGGTGCGTATTCTCAAATTGCATTGCGTTAAAATTTTTAACATACTGCGCTGAGCAAGGAGAACAGGCTGAACCAAAAATCATCACCTGCATCACATATACATCCGGCGACCTTGAAGTATCACCATCACGCCATAAAAAACGTTGGGCAATCTGATCCGGCTTTCGAATCATAACCTGGTGGAACATTTCTTTTATATCCGCGCAAACTCCGATTTTTCGTTGACGAAACTTGAAAAGTATGGATATTAAAGATTTAGGCTGATATTGGCTAGGACCCTTCATCAGCCTTGAATTAAAAGATTCACCACCTATACAAGCGGCTGCGTCAAACACAAGGCGACGTTTATTTCCTTTATTAACATTATTTATTACAAAATGCGGTAAATACCATATACAATGATCTTTACATGCTACCTCTACCGGCAATAACTTTCTAGCATACGATTTTGAGACATAATCCCTTATTTTGGTCTTGTACCAGTTGGCCAAATCTTCGTTGTTACTCATCTTGGCTTCTAGGCCCTGCAAACGTTTCATCGCAACATTGTAGCTATCAATGTGATCAAATTCATCCTTTTTCCATAGGAGGCCAGTCTCAAATTGTAGACCATTTTTATTGGTAGTACGCTGAAGAATTTCTTCTGCTCTTTTATCATCGTTTGAAATCAATAATTTTGTATTTTGTACGCCAAAGTTTTCGATTGTAAAGAAATCTTCAATTTGTTGATGAATGTCGTCTAAAACCTGCACATCGATTCTGCATACAGTTGCCTCGGTTGAGTCTTCGTTTGCACCAAACATAATATTACCTAATTTAGTCTTGTGTACTGCAAAGCTTTCGTCCAAATTAACTACCTCAAATGGCCTTACGAGTCTTACATGGGGCAAACCGATTAACAATTTTGGCATGGCATTAAAATAGCTCATTATTTGTATTTTATTTAGAATCGGAAATTTATTCTTAAAATTTTCAAAATTAAGACTTTGTGGCGGCAATTTCAAATTTTCAGTTGTCCATACATTTTTCATATTAAAACAAGTATCACTTTCTTGTGTACCACTTATTTCCAAATTAACTTTTTTTGATACTTCATTTGTAGTTTTACCTCCAATCCATCCGAGGCATAAGTTGGATTTTAAACCCTTTAAACCTATTTTATTGGCAACTTCTTCTTCTAGAAGTGATATTTTTGAGCCTTCGTCTATAAAGGCCACAACGTCAGTAGAACCCTTTGGTCCTCTTAATTTAACAGGCAAAAATTTAAATAAGGTTTCTTTATTAACAGAATTATCAACAATTGCATTAACAGCATTGTTTTCGTTATCAACGTTTATCGCCATTGTGTCATCCCTAATTACCTCTTTGTTATTATTGGCATATGTTTTGCTTTTGTTTACGTTTTCACAAAGTTTGTTCTTAGTATTTTCGTGAAGCAGTCTGCTGTGGTATTTGGTACAATTAAACAAACCACATTGGCGTTTTGTTTGACACTTCAATAAATTGTGTCCAGCTAGCAAACAACAAAAACAAAGATTTTTATCTTTCACAAACTTCCATCTATCAGCCGTTGTTAGCTCTCTAAAATTGCTGCACTGGTACAACTTGTGACTTTGCTGGCAGAGTACACATTTAGTAAGTCGATGTTCCGTAGTTATTGTAAATGATGGGTTCATTTTTTCTTTCTTATTACAGTAAACCTCAGCTTTCTCTGTTTCAGCGGCAAGAGCGACATAAGTAGCTACTTCCTGTAACCATATGCTAAGTTGTCGTACAGTGGGGTATTGGCCAAGATTCGTCACAGAATATCTCATCCATTCCTCTTTTTTTGATGGCGGCAGTTTGTTTATCAATTCGTCAATGAGGGTTGGATTCGATAAATGAGGCGTTGCACCTGCGTTCTCTAAGAAAACTGTAAGGTTAGAAACCATTGTGCTTAAATTAACCAACTCATACATTTTTCTTCCAGATATTTGTGGAAATGCACGGACTTTGGCTATTTGACTACGTATAAGCACTTGTGGGCGACCATAATGAAACTCCAACGTATTCATCACCTGCCAGACGCTGTCCGGGTGAATTAAAAAAGTTTCAACCTTTGTTTTTGCTTCTCCTTTTAGTGCTTTTTGGAGTCTCATTAAATTTTCCAAATTCGTGTAATTGTAAATTCTTGTTGTTTCAATATATGCGACATTAAACATTGGCCAGTGTTCTGGCCGGCCAGAGAATTCCGGCAATTCTTGTAGCTTACGTAATTCACGATACACTTGCCTTTCTACAGCCTGTGGTGTAGAAACAGTCGCACCAAAATTCTGCGAATGTGATGGCAAATAACTAGATGTAACAATTGGCGACATTCGTGGGGCTGTATTATTGAACGTTTGTGTTGGTTGAGGGTGTATAAAGGTGGTTGATTGTGACGACAGTAAGGGCATTGATACTGTAGTTTGCACATGTTGATGTGCGGCAGTGTTTGGCAAATAATATGTATATGGTGTTTTATACTCACTTGAAAAAAATTGTTGTTGCATCGGCGGCAGTGATGCTGGCATTACTGGTGGCGATCTTACTTGGTAGTTGGCTGCGGCAGGCAGTGCAGCTGGTGTATTTGTTTGGCAGTTCGCTACGGCGGGCATTGTAGCTGATGAGTATATTTGATTGTTTGCTATGGCAGGCAATGTAGCCATTGTGTTCGGTTGTTGCACTTGCGTAGATACAACTGAATTATTATACTTCTCTAAAAGAACCTTTAAAGATGCCTTAAGTTGCAGGATTTCTTCCCTCAGTTCGGCTGTTGTTGGCTGTTCCATTATTGTCATTTCACCTTCACTGCAGCTCTCTGACGATTCGGCAATATTACTTTTTGTGGCTTTACTATCGTCGGCGTCACACATCTTTTTTGTTAGCAATCGTTCACTTCTTCGGGGCATACAATTTAATTAGTGGCAAATGGCGGCACAAATATAAATTAATAATAAAATTTGTTGCGGCAGCAACTGGAGCCAAGTGTTACGGCAGTAACACTATAATGGTTAGAAATAATAAAACTAAACACAATTTGTCTTCATGAGGTAAGTCGTTTATTTAAATACATTTGATCATGAAGTTTAACAATGTGTTTGATAATGTGTGTTCGTATGTGTGCGTTTTATTATCTGTAGTAAAATTAAAATCGACATTTTAATTACATCGTACAGATTCATTACAACAATTAACTTACTAATTTCTATCCTGGCTTAAATACGTATTATTTCCACTAATAACTAAATTCTTTAAGATTCGACTTCCTTTTATCAATATGTCTTCCTTAGTTCAAATCAATATGTCTTCCTTTTAGTTAAAATCAATATGTCTTCCTTTTACAATAGGTTACTACTTCGTGAGCTTAAAATACGAACCACGTTAATTTAAGAAACGAGATCAACACAGGGTTGACATTACTAATCACAATAACGAGACCAACACAGAGTTGATATGCTAATTAACAAATAGTCTGGCACAATTCAAAAGTTGACAAACTTACAGTTAAATTCAAATATTCAAAATATACACTTAAAATACGTAAAATGTTGATTTAATCCGCAACACTTATATCATTCCGTGCATTTTTCCACGATTTATGTTACTTTTTGTAACAAAATTATCAATTTTTTTTAGGTGGTGGTTCCACATTTTGATTCATAGCTCTGATCCTACCGAACCGATTTTGCTGGTTTTCAATCCCAAACTGTTTAGGATAACTACAAGCAATTTAACACCAAGTTTTTCTATTTTTTACATCATAATTTATTAACAACACGAGTATAAACAGTGAAAAAAATATATTAAAATATTAAATCCCGAAAATCGCATACAAGCTCACTGTACTATTGGATAGTAGACAAAAAAAGAAACTATACAAAAAAAAAAAAAAATAATTATTCTATTTGGACTAATATTGAACAAGTTATCGGTATCTCTGTAACCATGACCAAACAAAAATCTGAAAATTTGCTGAAATGTGCTGTTGAGAAGGAACATCAACACAGTAAAAATAAAGGAAATCAAAAAGTTTTCTCCAAACTGTCCGATTCGACTTGGATTTGCCCATATTAAAATTTCATTAAAATATAATTATTTAGCCAAAGTGATTTGAATTTGAAGATTATGAAAATAGCTTTATCCCAGGTACTTATTATATTTTATGCAAATATTTGATGAGGAATTAGTAAAAATGTGGAGCCTGCATATACCTACTGGGAAATAAATTGGATTTTTGTCGTTGTTTTAAAATTTGGCACACAGAAAAAAATAATTTTCATATTTGAATACGAAAATCGCATATTTGATAAAAAAAAATTTTTGAATTTTCTGTGATGACGATTTTTGCATTATTGATAAAAAAGTTTGTAGGTATAGTTATTGAATTTTTAGTCAACAACCAAGTTTATTGAATCAATAAAAAAAGTTGTTGCCTAAAATAATTTTTTTCAACAAAATGTTTGCGTGATTTGTTAAAATAAATTGTTGTAAATGTTGACTAAATCAAATGAAATGTTTATCGAATCTTTATTTATTAATTATGACGTGCCTAATTCCAAATTTTTTTCCTTTTTAAATAAATACACAACAATTTATTATGGGGGAATAAGCTAGTTCCTATGTGCATTTCGCTGGTTGCTTAAGCGAGATCATCAGGAAACCTTTTTCTAAAGACTTTGGCAAAACTAAAGATATTTAACCAAATAAAACTGATAAGCGAATGAGAATTATGACCTATTATAGAATGGACAAGAGTTGTAAAAATACTGTTTTAACGTTGATTCAAATATTTGTTTTATTGAAAATCAAGAAATATTTAAATATTTCATTATTAAATATGTTTTATTGAGTGCTATTTTGCAAAGTGTATATTTGATAAATTTTTTCCTTGAATCAAACAAAACGTTTGTTGAATAAAAATTATATTTTTAACAAACTGTGTTGTTAAAAATTTTCTTGAGATATTTTTTTCTGTGCATAGTCAATAAAATGTCCATATACATAAATAGCATTAAATTTTAATACATTATTTTTAAATTTGGTTTGATTTATCAAAATCAAACCATTTATTGACTCATATATGAGGCTATCAGAGCAGTGGTGTAACCCCACACTACTTATTAACACTTGTTAACACTACTCTTGAACTATAGTACTTGGTTGTAAAGGCCCGTGTAAAAACTTTGCTTAAAGCGCCATCTGTTTTGGATACAAACAGTTGGCTAACTTGACAATTGCACTGTAAAGAACAGTGCAAAAAACATATCTTGCACCAGAACCGTAATCAACTTAAATTGAGGGTAACATAGGCCTGCCATACGTCCTGGTTTTCCAGGATTGTCCTGGTTTTAGACTTCTTGTCCTGGTGTCCTGGTCCACTATTAAATTGTCCTGGTTTTTTGTACAGGTCAAGAAAAACAAATTTGTTTTTGCTTTAGTTGTTAACAAAGGTAAAGATTTCTGTTATAACATTGCTAACATAAGGTAATTGTATAAAGAACTTTAATTAAATTAAACTGTTATCTGGTGTAAAGCTGGTAAAAGCTTTCAATAATATTAGATGATAGTCAATCCTCTTTCAAACTTTGTTTCAACTAGTGGCTGTAAAAAGTTATACCGTGTAAACAACTTTTATAAGTAATCGAAAACCGATAACAAATGGCTTTCTCTAAGGCAGCCCATACACGTTTCATTTCAATTGTCAACTGAGTCGTTGTCCAAATCAAAGCGTGTATGGCTTAGTCAATTCATTAGTTTGACAGTTGTCGAGTTGGTTGATGAATAATCAAAAGAGTTTGATTTTTTTCAAGTTGAAAACTTATGGCCGTTTTCTCATTATACGATTATCTCTTTTCCCAACGAAAAACTGCACATTAAAGAAACTTGGTTTTCTCAATGTCTAATTTGCTTCTATTCTGTCGCAAAGCTAACCAGCACTCATCTGCCAATTAGTTATTTTCCTTTTATTTGCCATACAGATAAATTCAATCAGCTGACTCCCAGCTTTAACATGTATTTTGAGAGGTATTGCCAGCTGAAAACAATGTTTTTTGTCGGTATATTGAGAAACCCAAAATCGTTAACGGACAGTTTATCGCTCTAATAAATTTTTGTTGACATTAAGTAACAGCCAGTTTATCGATACATTGAGAAAATGACCATTAGTCTGCTCAATGGACTAAAGAAAGAAACTTGTTAAAGACTGAAACACTGGAGAGTATTATTCAATGTAAGCAGGGTTGTTAGGCTTTTTTCTTCAAAAAACGTCAAAAGTTTGAACAAAATTCGTCAAAATCGTCATGAACAGTTAACAAAATCGTCAACAAATCGTCAAATATTTAAATTTTACAAATTGGAGACAATTTATTACATTGAGTGGTACAAAAATATAAATTTTTAGCAAGAAATTATATTTATGATAGAGAAAGTGATATGGTTAAGTTTTGTTCTATTTATTTCAGCAAGTGGGGTGAAACATATTTATCATTTTAAATGAAATACATAAGAAAAAATATATTTTCATAAAAAAAACAAACATTTATTTATTTCATTTATCCATATTCACAAAAACATTAAATAAAAATAAAATCTCATTTGCTATTAACTCGAGCTATCTTTAATTGATTAATTTTTATCGCTATTACTAATGCAAATAGTTTTTACTGTTGAAGGTGACAATCCAAGGGTTCTGTCTATATCAACAGTCTTTTTACCCGACTTGAAACGTTTTATGACGTCCAATTTTAGTTCCAAACTAGTGCATTTTCTTCAGTTTGCACTTATTTTTCTATTATTATTAAGAACTAACTTCTTACTTCCTAACACTCAACTATACTTAGAATAACTTACCTAACAGAATTAAATGGGAATTCGGCATTTTACACGCAAATAGAAAAATTCTTCAAATATGTTTATGACTTCAGCGAAAAAATGAAATCGTATGTAGCTACGAAAATCGAAATCATTAAACCCAAAGCGGATTTAACCAATTTTTAAAAAGCGAACTTACAAGTGCTTCTAATGAAAACCACCTGGTTTGTGATAGGAAAAAACTTTTCTAATAATAATTTTTGTATTTCGAAAAATGATTTTTACGTTTTGAACTGTTCCCAATATAATTGTTAATATTTCTTGTAAGTGTTTTATTGATGCCAAAAAATCGTCATATCACTATTACTTTTAGTTTAAAAATCGTCAATCGTCATTTTACTGTATTTTCACAAATAAATCGTCAAAATGACGAAAAATCGTCGCATCTAACAACCCTGAATGTAAGTTTGATTTTAATATGACATGCTGCCTGTTTTATAACTATGTATATCAAAGACCGAAATGAAGTTCTAGAAAAAGTGCAATCTTCTAAAAATTATTTTAGTTTAGAACATTTTAAGCTCAACATTTTATTATTTTTCAACGTTTTTACATATGTACGTGTATTTCATACGTTAATTTTTTTTTTCTATATATTGTTGGATTTTTTTAAAAATACTAAAAGGTAACAACTCAAAATTCTTATAATTTCAGGAGAGCCAAAAAACTGTTTATGTAAAAATGGTGATATTTATTTTTTATCCATTTTTTCAATGTGTCCTGGTTGATAGGTTCAAACATCTGGCAGCCCTAGGGTAACACCACTTCTTGTTACTTATAAGTGACTTTGAAGTATTTCACTAATTTGTGACACAAAGTTTTTGTTAAGAATATGTTTTGCCAAACCCATGTCACATATGTTTGACATAGTTTTTGTCTCTGAGTTTGGACAGAAAACGCTAAAAACTGCTAAGTGGCGAACGTATTAAGCAATACAAAATTAATAAAAATTGTTTCAAACATTTTTGTATGAACTAAAGTTTAACTTGAACATGGGGCATACATTAACGCTGAGTTCCAACAATATTTAAAGCATTTGAACTTTTGAAATTTGGGTGTTTGTTGGGTAATAACTTTTTTTTTCTTCTAACATTTTTATGAATTTGGGTGTGTCCTTTGATGGTTGTTAATTTCTATTTGTTATTCTTTTATTATCTAAACAATATCACTATAATTTCTATTGATTTAATTTTATTTGTTGCCAGTTTTAAGCTTTTAACAATTTAAAATTTTCATCGTTTAGCTTCTGGCTGTTATTGTTTATTAAAAAAAAAACAATATTATAATGATTTCCTTTTAAACTTAAGGAAAATACAAACAAATATCGTTCATTATGGAATTTTAAGCTTATTGTTAAGAATTGTGTGGTCTGATCAAAATGAAGTCTTTTTTTAATTCATAAGTTTAAAGTTAAAAGAGAAAGGTCGAATTTTTTTATAGGAATAAATGTGTGGCTTATGGACAGTTATAATCAAAAGATGGGCGAGTTTGTTATAAACAGAAAACTACTAATTTGAAAATAATTTGATAATTTCATGGAAACCTTTGAGCCTTTTTAACGGTATTTTTTGTTTTTAAGTATTACATAATGGACTGTTAATTTGTGAAGATTTTGAAAAAGCTGGTATTAACCATTTTTTTTTTGCTTGTGAAAGCAAGAAACCAGCCAAAGAATTTTTTAATGTTTGTTGCAAAATCTATTATAAGCGACAAATCACTTTTCTTCTGTTGTTATTTAAAATGTTTATATTAAAAATCTATTATCACTATCAATCTCTTGCTTGCTGTCCTGTCCCTGTCCCTGTTACGTATTATCGTTTTAAGAGATAAACTCACCTCCTTCTTTTACTTGGACTCCTGTTTTTGTCCATAAAAAATTAGTTTTTTTTTTTAAAGAGATCAAACACTTTTTAACATGCAAACATTTTCAATACACTGTTTTTATTGCTTTTGACCACAGGAAACCAAAATGGGGGAAAAAAAAAAAAAAAATACAAACTGCCACATTTTTTACGAAATCGATATAAACCATTTTTTTGTTGTTGCTGCCGTTAAAGTGGTAACGTGTGTCTCAACAAATTTCGCATAAATCATGGCAATTTATGACATTTTGTTAGAAGACAGCGCGAAATTTTTAAACTTACAAAACGTTTTAATATTTTTTTTCTCATATTTACGAAATATTTTTCTTGTATGTATTTGCTAAAAGCTTTTGGAAAATATATTTTCTTATACAAAAATAAACCAAATGTTGCACTTGTTTCAAACTAATGAACACATTTGTCGCAAACTCAGCGGGGTTGATTTAAGTGAGTTGCAGTGCTGCATGCACTGAAAGAAATCAGCGACTGGTTTATGCTTTAGTAGGTCTACAGTATTTTATATTAAACTGCATGTGACCGATAATTAAATATGGCTCCTTAACATGTGTGCCCTCTTCAGAGGTAAGTCAACTGGCCGTCCTGAATTTTACCGACATATGGCACTTTATTATAAAATGCCTATAATTTGAACGTTTACACGCAAAGAAAAATTATTTTTCCGCATGATTACGGTAAAATTTATTTTTTTTTAACGAAACATTTTTATACAAATTGTGGTTAGTTCAACCAAGTTATTTTGATCGCAACCATATTATGGCTAAAGTAGTTCTTTTTTGAGGCTATCTCAACCATATTATGGTTGACTAAGGTTTATGTTATTGTCATTATTAATAATAATAATAACTCCCCCTCTACAACTGACATGATTTGCTGTTATTACATGATGTTATAAAAGCGTTGTTAAAACATTTGCATTAACAACCGTGTTATAACATGAGAAAACCGCTAACATGATGAGTCCATACTTAACACTTACATCATTTTAGTGTTAATGTTAAGGCATTTCATGTCAGTTGTAGACTGTATGTTAGGAATATCGCACACACATAGACATGATACAGGTTAAACAAGTAAGAGTGCTATATTCGGCTATGCCGAATCTTATATACCCTTCACCATTGTGCGAGCAGAATACAGAGCAACTAGACAAAAACTAAATAATTTTTATATACCTATACATTAAGGGTGTTCTTATTTGTATGGCCAAATTTAAAAGTGTTTTGATTCCAGTTCGCCGGGCAGATTTTTGTTCCTTTATATTAAAAAAGTAAAGAAGTAAACTTTGGAGCGAATCTGATAACGTTTAGTGGGCCCGGAAACGACTTCAATATACCTCTTTACGAATAAATAGATTAAAATGAACAATTTTAATTTTGAAAAATATAATAATTTTTTGTATTGGTTTGAGTAAAAACAATAACATTGAAAAAAATAATTGGTTTTAAATCTTTATTTCTTAATATTATGGATATAACATACGATCAGATTTTTTATACGATGGATATTTTATTCGATAAGCCTCAACAACCTGAAGCAACAATTGTTTCCCCTCTTCATAATTAGTTAAAATTCTGTTAAAGTCTGGAATAAATTTAACACCTTTCTCAGTAGTATCATTAACAACAAATAAGTCCTTACAGAACGTCCAACTTTCCTCAAATTCAAACGAAGTTGAAGGATCAAACTCTAGAAATTCTAGGGATAAACGAAACTTTGTTTTTTTTTTAAACATTTTTTAATTTGACAATTGGTTCTTTTAAATTAAGTTATTCAACCATTTTACGTTTCTCTTCAAAACTTATATTTGAACAAAAGTCAAATCTTGAGGCGGTGCGTCTAGACATTAATATATCTGAACGACTAGAAAAATGCAAATATCACGTAATCCATTTGATTCATTTTTCATAAGTGAGACTTATATGTAAAGAAACAGTTGCATCTTCATTGCCACTTCCAAATTATATTTATAACAAGTATAATGCAAGTGATCAGCTGTTCAGTTGTTTATATTCTCGATAGTGTCAAAATTGGCTTACATTTTTAGTGCGCCATGATTTTTGTTATTGTTTATATTTGGCTGTTTGACAGTATCAAGAGTTTTTACACAAACAAAATGAATGTTGTTTTTTTATTGTTGATTTGTTGTAGACTTGCATGTACTTAGTATTAATATACTTTGGCCACTTCTAAATAATTCTTTGCTTAAGTTGGCCATGATTAAGCAAATATTTCAAATATTGAAACTTTTGGAGCAGATGTTGAATATAACATAGTTTCGAAAACGCTGCGCAATAAAATTTTGTGCTCTTGGTAGATTGATTATACTACGCCCTATTTTTTCCCCCCAGAGCACAGAGGCGCCTGTGTTGATACCAGTATTTTAAGACGTTGTATCAAATGACTTTTCATGTTTAATGTTTTTTATGTTTGTCTACAACAAATTATTATTCAATGTAATAATAAAAAAAAATTAATTTCTCTTATTACGAATCCCTTAATAAAGTGATCATAATATTCACGAAACGTTGGGAAAATATGGATTAATGCATTTTTAATTACATAAAGAACTTTAGGCCGTATCAGCTGAAATATAATATAATTTAATTGACAAGCTGTTTACTTGGTCCACAATATTCCATTTTACTTATCTTTGATAAACTGCATCCGCAATATTTTTGACATCTTACATTAACAATTAAGATTTTAAATAACTTTAGAACACTTAACACTTGAATCACAAATACTTTAATTTCACTGTTAAGACCTTCACTCAGATCAATACTTGATAACATAATAAATAAGCAACACCTAAAAATGTTTTTTTTCCTAAAAATGTAAAAAAACATGGTCAAAATTGGAGTGTCCCACTCTACCCTAGATAATATTGAATAATGTAAAGAAAAAGAAAAAAATTAAAATAGATTTTTTCTTTCAGTATTGATTGAAGAAAATAATGAATAGACGCGATTAAAAAGTGAAATATGTATACAAATTTATGTTTTGCCCATATTCACTTTCTAAATATTTGAAGTTGTTTCCGGGTCCATACAACGTTATCGGATTCGGTCCAAACTTTACATATTTACATTTTTAATACAAAGGAACGAGAAACTGCCCGGCGGTTTACAAAAATCTGACATTTGAAAATAAGAACACCCTTACTATACATACATATTTACAATACTTAAAACTTCATTATAAATAAAATTTAAAAAGCAAAAACTGGTAAATATTTTTTTTTGTTAAATCGTTTTTAGAACATAAAAAAAATAAAATTATTAAAAAAAAAAATTATTTCTTTTTAAAAACCCAAGATTCGAACCACCCACTAGACAACTGAGCCATGAAGGAACGTTAATTGAATATCATTAAAATGAAATTTGGCACGTTTACTGTTCACAAAATTCAACACAGTTGAGTTGTAATTATTTTTGATGTTTTTGTTCACCGCAATAGCAAAGTTGGGAAATATATTCACCAAAAATAGTTTGTGCTATGTATGTGTGTTTGTTTTCTTTTATCTTTTTTGGCGAGTTTTTAAGTAGCAAAAAAAAAAAACACAAAAATTCCTAGTTTCTATTTGTAAAAATTATTTCTTTAAATAGATGAAATAATAAAGAAGGATGATAACGAAAATCATATTGGGCATTATGCTAGTATATGTAAACAATTGAAGGGGGGGGGGGGGGCAGAGGGACATTACATGGTTAAATCAAGTTCTCTCCTCATAAGGAGCCAGAATATATATACTTTATAGGGTCTTAGATCAATATTGTAGAAATTACAAACGGAATGACAAACTTATATATACATACATACCCTTTTCCACCTGTGGTGAAGGGTATAAAAAGAGTAATTTTTGGGATTTCAGTATTTTAATTATAACTCAGCCATTTTTTAACCGATTTGACAGATTTATATACCGACGTGTTTAAGAAGAAATTTGCCAGTTAGTTGGGTTATAAATCTTGGACTCGGGAAGATCTATGGTTCCCGAAAGAGAGTATTTAAAAAAAAAAATTATTATTTTGGCCATAACTTTTTCGTATCTGAACCGATTTTTCCGAGTTTTTCAGAAAATATTTTTTACTAAAGATTTCCGATCTTTTGATATGCCAGGGATATCCATAGGTCGTATAACAGCCCAAAAAATCACCACGCCCACTTCTCAGATCCCGTCCACATTTTGTGGGATGCTGTGTATTGATAACCTTAATGTGTGTACCTAATTTGAAGGCTTTGGCTCTTGCCGTTCTCAAGATATACAGACAAAAGTAATAAAAATACCACAACAACAAGGGATTTTTGGGAAAAATTTGAGGTAGTCGTGGTTTTTTGCTCATATCTCAGCCATTTGTAGACCGATCTTACTGAATTTCAATAGCAAACAATTCCGGACCATATGTGACATAAATGTATAATAACCTGGCCCCCATCATATATGGGGTCTTCGGAAAATCCATTTCAACGGACAGATGGACAGACGGACAGGCGGACATGGTTTAATCAAGTTCTCTCCTCATAAGGACCCAGAATATAAAGTATATATGCGTCTTAGATCAAGGGTATAAAAAAGCATTTGTTGAAGTATGTTTAAAAAAACCATTGGGGGATTCACAAGGTAGTCCTAAAGTTTTAAAGTCGTATGTCTTAAAATAATAAAAAGAAATATTAAATTAAAAGATATTGTTATTCGTGCTTAATTCCCAATTTTTATTATTGATAAAAACACTGAAATTTATTGTTGATGGGATAAGCTATTCCTATGCGCATTTCACTGGTTGCTTAGGCCAGATCGTCAGGAAACTTCATCCATAAAGATTTTAGAAAAACTAAGGATATTAAACCAAATAAAACTGTTAAACGTATAAGAATTATAAGCAACAGTTCTACTTGTAACAATGTCAAAGTTTAAACAAAAACATCAACAATAAACAGTGGGTTTATCTCATCTTACATTCCCGCTACAATTGATTCGAATTCGTCCAACATTAATTGGAGTTGTAAGTAGGTTAAGAAAAACAAAATGAAAACAAAAACAACGTGCAAAAGCATGTTGCCAGTTAAGTTTTTTCAGGCCGTGCACTGCCACGTTTATTATCAAAATAATTTTTGGGAATACAAAATTTTGATTTAAAAGATTTTGTTATTCGTGCTTAATTCCCAATTTTTATTATTGATAAAAACACTGAAAAAGAAATATATATCACTGCTGTGAGCAACCGATTATAATTTAGATTTTCTACTGTATAGTTATGACGAATCAATGCAGCATTTAATTGTTATTTTGTTTGACACAACACAATCTATTTTCTTTAAACAGTTGTAAAATATCATTTTGGACTTTATGACGGTATGACTCGATAGTATTCATTGTGAATCCCCCAAATATGTATTATGGTCCCCGCAATGAACACAACCAAACTATTGTTCTCTTTAACATAACTTTTGCCGCGATTAACAAAATTTTGCTTATCTCTTTTGAAACTTCAAATATGGTTAAATTTAACAATATAATATTTTATTAAATTAAGCTACAACCACACAAGTAAACAGATTATGGCTACTTTTACTGTATTATTGGTGCCGGCAATCATATTATGGTTAAAATCGGGCCTTCATCTAAAAGCCTCATCTACATTGTGGTTGTCTTTGTACATGTTATGGTTAATAATAACAATATAATATTTGAAATCACAATAGTTTCAAACATTGTATTTATAAAAATAAATCAAATTTAATAAAGGTTTTCAAAACAAATTTTCTATGAAAATTTCCCTAAATAAACGTTTGTTAAATTTAGTATTCGATTATGAAAACGGGGTTGTATGTTTTATTTTAAATTTAAAATATATTTGAAAATGTTAAAATTATGATTGATTTGTTGTTTTCAGTAGTGGAAAGCTTTTTAATCACTTTCCTGGTTGGCTTAAAATTCTCACTTTCTTTTTCCTTTAATTGTTATTAATTCACGTAGCAATAGAAATCAGCAGAAGAGAAATAATGCGGGAATAAAAAAATTTTGAAAATTATTGAAGTTTTTCATATTATTAATTAGGCTTAATTATGTTCTTTTAATTTTATTTGCATTGAATTATTTTAAGTGAAGGAAGGCATTTGCAACATGAAATGAATTAAAATTTGTTGATGATTTTATTCTTGACTGAACACGGGATTGAACTCGGATCGAATTAACTAGTTTTAAGAACAACCACATTCTCATCATCAGAATTCTTTGCCGTTCTACCGTTTGCACCACTGCGGCAACAGCCAGTCTATAGTCAAACATCAATCTTTAACCAATTGGTAATGATGGATCGAAATTTGCTGTAATTGATTACCAATTTTTAATTTTATTTACATTTGTTTTTCTTTATTTCTATTTTTCGTACTTTTAGTCAAGACTTTGGCCAAGGCCACGCAATGAGCGGCGAGCGGCAAAAAACTAAAACAAATAAAATACTTCTGAAGTGGCCACGCAATTGGCGGCATGTGAGCGGCCAAGCGGTGCCGCTCAGGAATAAAACTTGTTCTAATTTTTAACTTGTTTTCTGAGCGGCAAATAATAAAGATGGCAAAAGTGAATGTGGAGCTGTTATAATTTCATTTGTACAAATCCAAACGTTATTATGGCAATTCAGATTACTAAATTTTCTGTTAACTTTAAACCAAATCTGCAGTTTTGCCAAAATCTGTTTGGAAATTTGCTTGATTTATAGAATTAACACAGGGCTGCCAGAAAAATTTGTAAGAAATCATCAATTTCCTGAGATAATATAAAAAAATCGTGTTTTTCGTTTTAACAACTTTAAGTTTAGTTTCTTTAACAATTTTTGTTCGAGTATTATAAACAAAAAAAAAACAAAACAAAAAAAAAAAAAAAAAAAAAAATCAAACAAAAGCATAATCACCCCTATCGTGAATAATTTTTCCCTCGTAATTTTCCCCCTTTTCACATATTTGCAATCATGAACAACTCCCATGAAAAATTGTAATTCATAGGAGAATAATAACGTGAAAAATTGTTCACGGGAAAAAATTCGCCTTCGTGAAAAATTTTTTCCCTCGTAGTTTGTTCACATTTCACTTAGATTTTCTGACTTTATTTTTGCTAGGGAACAGAACATGTATGTAAGTAGCTCCTCCTATAAATCGAATATTAAGGGTTAATAAGTTAATTAGACATAAACCGATATATTGCTCAACAAAATGCAAAACAACAGGTCGATTGCCTGCGGATTTGTAAAGCTTTCAATTGACTTGGTGGCAGAATGTTGGAAAATATTTTACTACATAAAATTTGAAATGTGCAAGAAACTAACGTTGTAATCAAACTATCCCTCCAATACTAAATATTTTGCTTTATTATTTTAACTTTTCTTTAAAATATATACTTGTATATTTTTTAACAAAAATTTCATGGATTTTTATTATTTTTTAATCTTTCTTCTTTTTTTTTACATTCACTGGAACTGATAGCGTGAAAAATTTTTCACACGAGATTCACGATTGTTTTTTTCCCTTCGATGGGAATGAAAATTTCATGGGAACAAAAATTCCACTTGTTATTCACGATAGGGGTGAATAGCTTTATACCCAGATATCACTTTGTAGCGTGTACGAGCTACTGGAAGTCTCATGAAGAAATTTTTTTTATCGTCGACAAGCGGAGTTTTTAATCGTAGAAGATAAGATGTCTTACGCGGAAGTATTGTGGTTATTTTGTTGAACTATTTATGGTTTTTAATCCAAATGTTTAATATTCGTAATTAGGCTTAAGTTCATCAAATTTAATTTTCATTAAATTATTTTTATGAAGAAAGGAATTTTACAACATGAAAATTAATTAAAATAGTTATTGATAATCTTTCTTTCTTGACCGTGGCCGGGGCTCGAACCCTGGCCGGCAGGTTACCATGACATGTTTCGATCGCAACCACTCGATCTCTTCAGATGGGTTTGCCGTCTTACACTCGCAGCCATCGACGATGCTTACTTTAATCGTTATGAGAATATTTTGAGATGTGGGTTAAGATTATCAAACGAGTCTTTCAAAAATCGTATGAGACTCATGTAGATATTATCTTACAACTCATAAAATGCCCACCGTATAATTGTTGAAAATATGATTTATACAGAGAGTCGCAAAAGGTTAATTTGATGACGATTTACCGAGAGATAAACAAAGGTAACATTGTTGTTTTTCTACTCTGGAAGTTATCATTTAAGGATTTTCTTAAGACTTGCATGATAAAGATTTCTATGAAGGCTAGGTATTGACTTATTTAATGAACACAAATATTTATACCGAGATCAGAATCAAAATATATAAGTTAGTTTTAATATAAGTTTGTCATTCCGTTTGTAACTTCCAAAATATTGAAATAGTGAATTTTAACAAAATAGGTTCATAATTGACCGAGTTATAGAAAAATAACTATTTGATCATCCAGAGTTTGGCATAAAAGCGCCCATATGAGCTAGGGGTGGTCCACATTTTTGTCTATATAAGGAGTATTTTATGTAAAAAAAAGAGCGGTCCATTATTTCACTTGGCCCCAAACTCGAATTTAAGGTCTTGATGACTTTAAGAAATGCAACTTAAAAATTTCAGCTGTCTTGTTAACAAAATATGTTGGTTAATATCTAAACAAATAAAATCATTTATGGCGTTTTCTTTTCTGATTAAATGTCTGCATTCATTCTGCCTTTTACATTTTTTTATGTTCTTTTCTGAAAAACATGTGTTATTTTTAGAGTGTAAAGTGTTCTTTTCTGATGATGTTCCGTTTAAAATTAAAAAAAATGAGACATGTTCAACACTCATTTTAAATAAAGGGGCATGAGTGCAGCACTAGATCAAGGCAAATTCAGTACAAGGTGGTGGAAAGTTTCGAGCCGTAAGCACAAACAATGCAATACAAAAAACATCTGTTGTTTATGTTGGCTTGGGGTTGTTGTATACAACTATAGTCTTGCCACCACCCGTAATTGAATTTACATTGCGCTAATTGTACTTTATTGTTTAATGGCGAAATTTGTGTTCTTTTGTAAACGTAAAATATGAAGCACTTCTTAAAAATGCAACACTTTTTTTTTTAGAAAAGAAAACGCCATTAAAGTTTTTTGTTTTAGAGACTGAAAAAAATCAATTTTCAAAAAGTAATTTCAATTTTTGGGAATACAAAATTTTAATTTCAAAAGATTTTGTTATTCGTGCTTAATTCCCAGTTTTTATTATTGATAAAAACACTTGAAATTTATTGTTGATGGGATAAGCTATTCCTATGCATTTCACTGGTTGCTTAGGCCAGATCATCAGGAAACTTTATCCATAAAGGTTTTAGACAAACTAAAGATATTAAACCAAATAAAACTGTTAAACGTATAAGAATTATAGCAACAGTTCTACTTGTAACAATATCAAAGTTTAAACAAAACACATCAACAATAAACAACAGTGGGTTCATCTCATCTTACATTTCCCCACTACAATTAGTTGAAATTCTCTCAACATTAATTGTAGTTGTAAGTAGGTTAAGAAAAACAAAATGAAAAAAAACAACAACTTACAAAAGATGTTGTCAATTAAGTGTTTTTTTAGGCCGTGCACTGCCTGTTTATTATCAAAAAGTAATTTAAATTTTTGGGAATACAAAATTTTAATTTCAAAAGATTTTGTTATTCGTGCTTAATTCCCAGTTTTTATTATTGATAAAACACTTGAAATTTATTGTTGATGGGATAAGCTATTCCTATGCATTTCACTGGTTGCTTAGGCCAGATCATCAGGAAACTTCATCCATAAAGGTTTTAGACAAACTAAAGATATTAAACCAAATAAAACTGTTAAACGTATAAGAATTATAGCAACAGTTCTACTTGTAACAATATCAAAGTTTAAACAAAACACATCAACAATAAACAACAGTGGGTTCATCTCATCTTACATTTCCCCACTACAATTAGTTGAAATTCTCTCAACATTAATTGTAGTTGTAAGTAGGTTAAGAAAAACAAAATGAAAAAAACAACAACTTACAAAAGATGTTGTCAATTAAGTGTTTTTTTAGGCCGTGCACTGCCTGTTTATTATCAAAAAGTAATTTCAATTTTTGGGAATACAAAATTTTAATTTCAAAAGATTTTGTTATTCGTGCTTAATTCCCAGTTTTTATTATTGATAAAAACACTTGAAATTTATTGTTGATGGGATAAGCTATTCCTATGCATTTCACTGGTTGCTTAGGCCAGATCATCAGGAAACGTTTAACAGTTTTATTTGGTTTAATATCTTTAGTTTGTCTAAAACCTTTATGGATGAAGTTTCCTGATGATCTGGCCTAAGCAACCAGTGAAATGCATAGGAATAGCTTATCCCATCAACAATAAATTTCAAGTGTTTTTATCAATAATAAAAACTGGGAATTAAGCACGAATAACAAAATCTTTTGAAATTAAAATTTTGTATTCCCAAAAATTGAAATTACTTTTTGATAATAAACAGGCAGTGCACGGCCTAAAAAAACACTTAATTGACAACATCTTTTGTAAGTTGTTGTTTTTTTCATTTTGTTTTTCTTAACCTACTTACAACTACAATTAATGTTGAGAGAATTTCAACTAATTGTAGTGGGGAAATGTAAGATGAGATGAACCCACTGTTGTTTATTGTTGATGTGTTTTGTTTAAACTTTGATATTGTTACAAGTAGAACTGTTGCTATAATTCTTATACGTTTAACAGTTTTATTTGGTTTAATATCTTTAGTTTGTCTAAAACCTTTATGGATGAAGTTTCCTGATGATCTGGCCTAAGCAACCAGTGAAATGCATAGGAATAGCTTATCCCATCAACAATAAATTTCAAGTGTTTTTATCAATAATAAAAACTGGGAATTAAGCACGAATAACAAAATCTTTTGAAATTAAAAATCAATTTTTTTGAAAAAAATCAGCAAATCGGCACTTTGCTAATTTCGGAACAAAAAATGGTCGCAACTGGCAGCCCTGGATGAACACCAATCTTGTTTTTTTCTTAAACGTATTAAATTTTTATAAATTTTTAAAATTAAAAAAACCTCTCTTGACAATGGAATTTTTACAACTAACGATTTCATAAAGAGACTACGGAATTGAAGAAAACAAATTTGTTTGTTGATGGAAAGTGTATTTTGATAGTTTTATGGCCTTTCAGATACAGACAACTCCCATACCGTTCATGAAAACAAAAATGGTTTCATTTCCATAAATTTTTTCGTCATTTTCTGAAGCACCAAAATACGGAATGAATTCCGTTTCCGAACGGAATTGTACTCTGTGACATGGCTGTAAATGAGAAATATTACGAAAAAGTAGAAAATTCGTCTTATCAACTGATAAGAGACTGTAGAGAGTCGGCCTAAAGGCTCAGTAAGGCGAACGTTGCTGTACCCGTAATGTACCGCACCGTACTGTAAGCACGTTGGTGCACTACTAGAACGTTTAAAAACGTGTCATATGTTTTTCCATACATAAACAAAAAGCAATAGTATACATAAAACAAAACACACAGTGATGGGAATCAAAAATGTTCAAATGGTGACCGTTGTGCAGAAAAGGTACCACGTGATTTAAATGGTATTAAAACAGTATTTTGTGTATGTAAAAATTTTAATAATTTAATATTTATATTATAGATTTACAATAAATAAATTTGTATTTTAGCATATAAAAATTTTTAGCGTACATATATTGTAAATGTGCATACACCAAACAAGGTATTGATACCATTTAAAGTCTTTTATATGTTTCACATTTCCATTGTATGTGTATATACATTTGTTTATTTTAAACATCTAAACATATGTATATTTGTATATTTGGAAATACAATTGTTTTGTCGCAATTCCATAGATATACTGAAAAAATACCAAAAAAAAAAAAGAGCAAAATTACCCGCATTCAATGTAACATACAAGTGGCCCATCACTGTCTTACAAATGTCACGTAACAACGGCATGAAATTCTATTTTATACAGATTGGTACGTTGCAACTACGATACATTGCATTTCGGTAAGCTTTTTTTTATTGGTTTTCATATAACAAAAAGCGAACAGCTGATGGATACAGTACACATGCGGTACAGCAACGTTCGCCTAACTGAGCCGTAAGGCTAGCTTTAAAACAAAAATCAGCAAACTTAAAATGATATGTATGTAATGCATTGTTACTTTAGATAATGCAATATACATATATATTTTACAAACTATATTTGAATACTTTTCTTTTGTCATATAATAAAGGTTTTCCTATTTTTCCTTTAAAAATTTGAGTAGATAAAATTACATACTCAATATCTGTGATTAAAAATATAATTCGCTGTAATATCTCTAGATAAAATCTCGAAAAATGTAAATATGTTTATAATCAAATAATTAATAAAAGATGAATTTAAAAAGAAAACAACTAACCGCTCAGAAATTACGCTCAGTAATAAGCCACTTGCCGCTCAAACTCGGCGCTTTAACGCTCATTGCGTGGTCTAGGCCTTTGTCTTGAAGACTAAAGTACATTTGTTCTTATGTTTTCTCCTTTTTTTGCTAACGTTTATTTGTAACACTTGAAGGACAAATAAAAAACATAGCTATTTTCATAACAATTATAATTTTTCATTGAACTATTGGGTTCTAATTTAAGTTTTTGATATTTTTAATTAGGCTTGAAACTTCAATTAAAAACTAACGGTTTAATGAAAAGTCACAATTGTAAGGCCGAGGCCACGCAATGAGCGGCTTAGCGTCAAGCGACTGAGCGTTGAAGCGTCAAGTTTATTACTGAGCGTCACTTTTGAGCGGTTAGTTGTTAAAATGCCATTGTAAAGAGTGGCTGGTTTAATGTTATTACGCGAAAATCGTATTCATAAAAATTTAATGCGTTTTTTACGAAAAAAAAAAAATTGCAGCCTGTTCGTCGAATTAAAGCGAAGACTTCGTTCGCTTAACTTACATTTAAAACAAAAACAAATTATAAACAAGAGAGGCAAAAAATGCCACCAACCTCCCCTTGGTGATGATTTTAAATAAAAGATCGTAAAAATCGGTCAAGACGTTCTCAAGTTATGCGGTTAATAGAATAAGTGGGCGTAAAGGTAGGCGTGGTAAATTTTACTTTCGATGAAAACTTAAAATGGATTAATACGAACATTTGAAAGACAAATTTGTCAAATCGATGGAGCCGTTTTCTGATTTTAGGTAATTCGAAAAAAGTGGGCGGGGCAAAATTTTCTTTTCGTATAAATCTAAGTTGGACCATGGCGATCATTTTAAAGAAAAAATCGTCCAAATTATATAGATGTCATTGGTGGTGCAATATGAAAATTGGATTTTGCAACGCCCCTCCACCCGCAGACCGAAAATCAAAAATCAGACTTCACAGCGTCACCCGCCTGAATATTGTGAAGACTCCCTGGAAATTTCATCAAAATCGGCCCAGCCGTTTTGGAGTCCAAACGTTACATACATACATACATCCTATTTTATATATATAGAAGATAGATGGAAGATAGATAGATAGAAGATAGATGTATGATTTAAATTTCATTAAATCGGTTTGATAGTTTCTGAGAGGCAGAAATTTGCCACTATCTTCCCTCGTGGTCCTACGATTCGGGCCATTTTCTATAGGCTTGGTCCTTGTGCCAATAAAAGCATATGTCCCAAATTTTATCAAATTATCTTCAAAATTGCGACCTGTACCCTGCGCACAAATTAACATGGACAGCCAGCCAGCCAGCCAGCCACCGGATGGTCATCGTTAGTTCGATTCAGAAAGTGATTCTAAGTCGATTGGTCTTGGACCAATATTTTAAGGCGTTACACACATCGCCACAAATGCATAATACCCTCTCCACTATTGTGGTGTGGGTATAAATATATTGTATTGGGTAGTTTGGTTTCATCCTATAAATCAAGCAAGGGGAACTAAACCATTTATATACAAATCCACCCAATACAATACTGCCGTATGTCTGTGAAATCCTTTGATTTGCTGTTGCAAAAAGTTAACACCAAATTGACAAAACAAAAAAATAATTTCTCGGTCATATTTTTATTTTTTAAATTTGGTAATCTGTCTTGCCATAATTCGGTCGGCTTTGTACGGATGAAATTATAAGCTCCATTTTCACTCTTGCAATTTTTTGACGCTCAGAAAACAAATAAAAATTAGAACAAGTTTTATTCCTGAGCGACGCCGCTTAAACCGTGAAAAATTTAGCTCACATGCCGCTCATTTCGTGGCCACTTCAGCCGTATTTTATATGTTGTAATTTTGTGTGACGCTCATCGCTCAGCCGCTTGATGCTTAGCCGTTCATTGCGTGGCCTCGGTCTTAAAGATTTTATTAGAAAACTCGATTTTTTCAAAAGTACAATGATTCCTTAAACTCTTAATTTACTTTTGATTGAGATCCTCTAAAATAATACACCTTAATTTCTAAATGTTTCTCTAAGTGTCTCTCCTTTATAATATATGTATAGCAACTTAAGAGAAAAAAAAAACGTTTACCCCATTTTAATGAGTTTAAAATATGTATCAACTTATTGACTGGTGGTTTATTAAAACACAAAAACTTAAATTTTAAGGCACTCATTGCTTCAATTATTAAATGTTCAAAATATTTATGTTTGTAACGCCTACATACAACTATTTAGCGATTTTTTTTTTCGAAAAATGTGGTTTAATGCCAGTTATATTTTGAGACATTTTGCGATTAATAGCAAATAGTCAAACTCCAAACCAATTAAAACTATTTTTATTATTAATTAAAATTCTTAGCTAAAATGTTTTTTTTTCATTAGTAAGTCACTTTGGTGGGTCTATTGCTGATCAGAGGATGTGATATATTTAAGAATCCATTAATTTTGAATTTGTAGTTGTTGTTGGTAAGTTTGTTGATTTGTTTTTTTTGATAAAAATCACATTTAATCTAATATAGAATTCATAGGTTTTCCCCCCATTTGTTCTTCTCTCTCTCTCTCTCTCTCTCTGCAAATCATTTAAAACATTTCAAAAAAATTAATGTGAAAAACCACCCATTGTCTTCTTGTTAGTTGCCTGTTAAGCAAAGTAGAGAGCCTACAAAAGGGCGATTTGGTTCCCTATTTTATTTACCTTCGCATAGATTTACTCGTTTTTTGCTTCTTTTTGTTAACTGAAGTTAATCAAAAAGCAGCAGGTAGTCTACACCATTTCAAAAAGTAATCGTGTAAATTAGTAGAGATGTTTTCGAGTTGTAGGAAAAAACTTCTAACATGTTTTATCTTTAAGACAGTCCAAATCTTTTGAGAAATTCTATCGAAATATGTGATTATATGTTCGTCTTTTTGGTCCGCACATCTGTCGGCACGCTGCACAGTTAAATTTGTTTCCGATATTCGGTTTATAAATCCATTTAATATTAACTTCAATAGATAAACAATTAAAAGCTTGCAGATACAATCTCAAGAATATTTTCACATCCAGTGCCCATGTTCTGTAACCCTCGCGTCGAGAAATTTTCGATTGAAATGTGAGACATGAAACAAAAATGCCATAAATTGAAACAAATAACTGTTTTTCTCACTTAAACTGCGTCTGTAACATTATTGGCGAGTATTAGGTGTCACGTAAGGAAATTACTCGCTAATTAATAGAAAAAGTTTGTCTGTAAAATTTCCCGCTTTAAACTGTCAAATAAACTCACGAATTAAAAACGGGCCAGGAAAAAATTTTAACACTAAAAAACATATTAAAAATGGAAAATGCAAAGAATAATTATAATTATAATTTGTTCTTGGCACATTTTTTCATTGTTTTACTATTTAGCCTTCAAAATTTTTATTAAATATACGAATGTTTTAAAGCTCGTTTGCAACCACCAAACATTAAAGTCGCACTTAAGGCTAGATTACACTATTATACTTTGTATTAATACATGTCAAAAACTCAAGTAATATGACAAAGTGTGATAGTGTGAATGCAATGTGTCACGAAAATAACAAGTATTATGAAAAAAGTTTGACATCCCATACGACTTCATCGTTTTTTGAAAAATTTCTAAACAATAATACTTTTCATTGGATCAGGGTTGCATTTTATTTCATGTGTGAGTGTTTATACTTTGTGTGATGGTCTGATCACAAACTGTCATGTTACATTAGATTTTTTGACAGTCGCAACAAAACTCATTCGATTTCTATCTCACAAAGTATTATGGAATACGTAAGACTTGTGAGATAGTGTAATCTAGGCTTTAACATTATCTGGTAGAGACGACGGTTAAATTTTCACCGCCGTCGTTATAATTTTAAAATTTTAATAAATTTTGGCCGCCGTCAACGATATGTGTGACTGGCGTTCTCAACGTCTGCAATTTCACATCGGCTTCGGGTGGAATACTATGACATTTATAACGTAACGACGTAATCTCTTTTGATAGTTTTCGACATGAGTTACACACTTTTTTCTCACATTTCGAGAAACGATCACTTTGATGCGAGAAGTTCTCACCAAAGTTACAGAACATGGGCACTGGTTAATTACGAGTTTAACATCTATTGAATTCATTGTACACATTCATTTGAATTCGAAGTTTCAAATTTATTGTGGTGCTTGTATCCAGGATTATCAGATTTTTTCACCATCGTCGCCAAATTACACTCGAAAATTCGCCTAATTAAATTTTTTTTTAATTTTCGTTAAAAAAAAAAACGACAAATGGGATTTTTATATAAGAAACGGCCATGTTCTGGAATTTCTTTTTTTTAAACGACCGTTCTGGTATAGAGAACTAGTAGCCAAAGTAAGAAATTAGGATCGATATCAAAATTGGTTTGATTTCAGTATCACTCGGAACCGATTTTCACAATACGGCTGAAAAAATACACACACAAATAATTTCAATGTTTCTTAAATACATATTACCTGTTTCGCATTTAGCGCCATGTCGCACAGAAATATTTCATGAAACAGAAGATTGTGGACGATGAAGTGTAGAGACGATTGTAGGGTAAACAATGTCACACGAAATGTAAAATCAAGCAACGATTTGATCTTTCTCTTTAAAATGAATGGGAATTTACTGTAAGAAAATTGCTTTAAATTTAATGGCCTATTTCTGATGTGCAAAAGAAGTCTTTCTTTCGAACAATTACATTTAAAACAAATCATACTCTTAAAACTTTGTTTTTGTTTTAAAGGTAGTTGTACGTACGAAAGAAAGAGTTCTTTCGCACATCGGTTACAGGCAGTAAGACAATTTTTATTAGCTATTTTTATGGGAGCCCCTTAAGGAACGGATATAGTGGATTATTATGTTAGAAACATATGACAAATGATGAATATCAACAAAAAACGCTTTTCGCATATCGCCAAAATAATCACTTGCCATTTCAAATATCGCCATAAGATCGCCAAGCCGCCATAGGCAAACTTCCATTGACAAAAGGGTTGGAAATTGAAACGTTTGGAGAGAAATCGCCACATCTGCATAATTTAACTATACTAATATTATAAAGCTGAACAGTTTGCATGTTTGTTAGAGGTAATTTCCGGAAATGCCGGTCCGATTTTTAACATTTCTTCCAAAAAAAAATGAAGAATGAAGCCTCCCAACGGACATACTCTGTATAAGGTTCCACTAAAGTGCTTAGGTTATGTCCCAGGGGCGCTAAGCCTCCCATTATAACATCATTCATATCTCCAAATCTAAAAGAGTCCGAAACAAATGTAATACTTATCGTTGTTCTTTTATAAATAAAGCGCAAAGGTGTCTGGAATTTTTTTAAATTCGGCCCTTTTAGGGAGTAAATGGGTAAAACCTGAAATTTTAAACCGATAAACGTAAAAATAAACATTATATCACATTCAAAACTTATATATAAAAAAAATTAAATTCGGTACTTTTTAGAAACTCGAACGAACGTTTAAGTGGTAAAATTCTTAACTAATGTCGGTACTTTTCTTTAAACAAAGTAGTTTTCTCCATTCTTCGGCATATACATATTAAATGGGCTCCCACTATAATATTAAAATTGTTGGGGGAGAAACAAGTATAAAAAAGGGGAAATTTGGAAAATTAAATTTCTTACTTTAGGTTTTGGTTCTACAACTGGTACTTTGTTTAACAACCTTTAATATTGGACCTAGAATCATTAAATTCAATATGCAATATCCTGAGTGATAAGACTCTATGGGGGAACTTTTTGGTGCCTTTTTGGTCTTTAACTGGTACTTTTGAATATTGGACTTAAAACGTAGAATTAAACATGCAAAGGCCTGAGAGGATGAGAATCTGTAACAGAACTTTTTGGTAGTTATTTGTTCTTAAACTGGTACCTGTTTTGATTACATTAGTATTAGACCTAGTAACATATAATTAAACATACAATGTCCTAAGTGAATGAGAATCTTTAAGAGATGCTCTTTGGTACTTTTTTGTTCATTTACTGGTTGGTACTTTTTGAATTTCCGTTAATATTGGACCTAGAGCATTAAATTAAACATGCAAAGTCCTGATCAGTGTTCGAAAATACACAGAACATTATTTAGCGTTCGGCTTACACACCCAGGAACAATATCTATTTGCTTAGTGTTTGTGTAGGCGAACACAACCCTTAATAACATTCTTAACCATTTTCAAGAAAGAGACTTACATTATATAGTGTTTTTCGTAAAAAAACAGAACAATTGTGGTGGTACTGTAGACAAACATTATATTTTAATGTTCTGTAATGTTTCTTTTTTTTACAACGACCGCAGCACGAACAGCTTGTGTGTGTATTGTGTATGCTGGCTTTTTGTGTTTTTTTTTGTGTATGTATTTTTTACCAGCCAAAAAGGAACTTTTGGTTTAAGAAAAAAATCGAACGGAATTAAATGTTCTCATCTTTTGTTGTGTTGGATAAAAACAGTATTATTTTGTGTTCGAAAGATTGCAAATAGAGAAACGTTATTTTTTTAATGGCTTACTACACAAACACTATTAGCGTTTGTGTTTATTTTCGAACACTGGTATAAATAGCATTTTCTCTGCGTGTAAAAGAAGCTTAATGCAAAATTTTAGTTTGTTCTTTTCAGATGTTTAATTTTTCTGGAAATGGTGTTTCAGCATTACCATATATTAATCCCTTTTTAGCCGGCTATTTAAAACAAGATTGCTAAAGATTGTTTTCTTCCAGCTCTTCCCATTGACAGCGGGGTATTTCTTTCAGTCTATTTTTATTTGTACTCGTACACTTTGTGGATGTCGAGCAGTAATTCAAATTGTTAAATGACTTTATTTTTATCATTGAGATTTTTAAATATTGTGACGTTTGTAGTTTAGTCACACACAACCACACTTAAATATCTTTTACATTGAGAAAAACACAGGTATGTGGTATAAGAGCATTTGACTACATTCTGCTTATATAATTTTCAAATCTTTTGCCACAAAAAGAACCCAAACAAATGTTGCATGTTAACCACAAACAAATGCACTTGTTGCATTTGCAAACTTTAGCAAAGAAGTTTAAGTTTTATGTTCAGTGATTGTGTTTGTGTATTGGTTTGCAGTTGTGTGTATTTTGAGGTTATTTTATCGTTTGTTTATATCGTTGGTTCTGTCAGTTTTAAAAATGTTACATGCTATATTGATCGTTATTTAAATGTTTGATGATAAAAAGTTTTCAGGCAAAACGAAAACATTGTTTAAAGAGTTGTTTTCATTTATTTCTTTGTAAATTTTTTTAGATGCATGAATTATAAAAATGCATAAATTTTAAAAAGATTTTTTTTTATGATAAATTTTTTATATGTGGTTAAAGAAAAAAAAAGTTATGAAAATGCAAGAATAAAGAATTTTTCCAATAAGTTAATTTAAAGCAATTATAAACCATACAAAACTTAGATAAAAATTATAGAAAATGTATTCAATGTTATTTCAATACTAGACTTATTTAGTTATTAACAAATACAATTACAAATTATATACTGACTTAATTAACCGAGCAAAAGCAAATGAGACTTTCAGCCCGTTGTAGCTAAACATCCCAAGTCTTTGGCGGAAATTGAATCCTCGACCCTCGCTTTGATAGACTAGCTAGTTCACTAACAACCAGCCTATGAGGGACATTCTTTAATAACATATACTTTTCGGGTGTTTTAAAAAATGTGAATATTAAAATAATTTTGAAAATATTTTACCCTGTATGTTTCAAGGCAGCATTATTTCTTAACAAAAGCACATTATTTATCAATATCAATTAGAAATTATATATACATACATATATACACCCAGTAAAAACTTCGCCTACAAAATAATGTGTTGAGTAATCAGAAAAACCTAAAAGCACTACTTACAATTCTACTAAAAGAACTAATGTATTTTACAAGGGATGTGCCAAAATGAACGCATTCAAAGGTAAGTCATTATCCAGAAAAAATTAGTAATAGAAGTTATTATAGAAGAAGCAGCAGAAGAAAGCTTCTAAATAATGAGTGACGAAGCTATTAATTTTGGAAAAGTAAGCGAATTTTTTACTGGGCACTTAAAAGAAAAATTAATCCATCCGTATTCAAATCGATCCGAAGCAGTATTACAGAAAGTTTTTTTCAAGTACGAATTTTCAATCGCGAAATACTTAGCTTATCCATATTCTGTCCCGTACATAAGCACGAAGTTGCAAACTTTCTTCATAGGCATGAAATCGACGTACTTCTTGTCTCTGAAACACACTTTACTCATAAAAACTGCTTTAGGGTAAATGGATACCTTAAGTATGTCACAAAACATCCCAGCGGACGGGCTTGTGGTGGCACAGCCATAATTGTGCACAAACTTATCAGACACTTACCATTGCCAGAGTTCGAAGAAGATTGTATCCAGGCCACATCTATAAATCTTACTGATTTCAAACTTACGTTGTCATTCGTTTATTGTCCCCCGAGGCACAAAATTGTACACGATAAATTTCTCAACTTCTTCTCCACATTGGGCCAGAAATTCATTGCTGCTGGCGATTACAACGCTAAACATACATATTGGGGCTCCAGACTTATTAGTCCTAGAGGTAATCAGCTATACAATACCGTAACTGCAAATAATTTTGATGTCGTATCGAGTGGTGAGCTTACCTTTTGGCCAACCGACTTCAACAAGCTACCAGACCTTATTGACGTTGCTGTTATTAAAAACATCAAGCGCGATCAGGTACTAGTTAGTTCCTCCTATGATCTATCGTCTGATCATTCACCTTCAATCCTCATTTTAAAAGGAAATTCTGACGCCGCAGCTGCAAACTTCATTTCCTATCCAAACAGAAACACAAATTGGTTAAAGTATATAATGTATGTGAGCTCTCACCTATCACAGTGCATTCCCCTAAAAAATTCATATGACATCCAAATAGCTGTCGACCGATTTAAAGAATTCTTGGATTCTGCAGCAAGAAATGCAACCCCAATAAAGCGGAGAATTAAACGGGCTCCTTACAATACATCGACGGATATAGAGACCCTTATCAGAGAAAAAAGGAAGTTAAGAAGACAATGGCAGAACAGTCGTTCCCCAACCACTAAGGCCCAACTACAATTATGCCTGACAAATCTTCGCAACAAATTGAGACAGAACCACGAGTCTGCAATAGAAGGCTATGTAAACAGCCTAGATACCACAAAAAACTCCAATTACAGCTTATGGAAAGCTGTACGGCACATGAAAAGCCCTATAACCCAAGAATCTCCATTAAGACTGGAAAACCGCACTTGGGCCAAAAACACAAATGAAAAATTAAACGCTTTCGCGGGCCACCTTGAGAAAGTTTTCACGCCACATGATGCACATACTTGTTCCTATCGTCCAATCATTCCTGATAAGGTAAACCATCCAATAAAAATTAACATAACTCAAGTAAAATCTGCAATAGAAAAAGTGAATATTAGAAAATCCCCCGGACCTGACCGCATCACAGGGTCAATGATAAGAAACTTACCATCGTCTGCGTCTAGAATCTTGCTGCTCAATTTTAACGCGATATTAAGAGTCGGATACTTCCCATCCTCATGAAAGAGGACTATAATTGTTATGATTCCCAAGCCAGGAAAAGATGCTAGCCAGGTTGCGTCGTACAGACCGATAAGCTTATTGTCAATCCTATCGAAGCTTTTCGAAAAAATATTCGTTTTAAGTATAACTCCTCATCTAAATGAACACGACATCATCCCGGATCACCAGTTCGGTTTCAGAGCGAAATATGGTACAATAGAACAAGTGCACAGAATTGTCGCCCTTATTAGATCGGCGTTTGAGAAAAAGCAATACTGCTCAGCCCTGTTTATAGACATATCCCAAGCATTTGACAAAGTTTGGCATGATGGGCTACTCATCAAAATAACACGAATGCTTCCTCAAAACACTCACAAGCTTCTGGAGAGCTATCTAACAGGCAGAACATTCATAGTAAGGTCGCAAGATAAATACTCCCCCCTCAAGAAAATCAGTGTCCCCCAAGGCAGCATATTAGGACCGCTTCTATATATAATATACACAGCGGATATGCCAACAAACCTGAGCACGCATACCTCTACATTTGCAGACGACACAGCATTTATTAGCGTAAACCATGTTAAGTACTTGGGAATTCATATAGGTAGACGCTTGACCTAGTCTCGTCATATTGAAGCGAAAATAACGGTTATGAAACTTAAAGCAGCTCAACTACATTAGCTTCTCGGTCGAAACTCAAACTTGTCTTTAGACAACAAAATTCTCTTATACAAGTCCATCATAAAACCAATATGGACATATGGCATCCAATTATGGGGTACTGCATGCGCATCTAACATCCAAAAGCTTCAAAGAAGACATTCTAGAATACTACGACAAATTGTCTGCGCACCATGGTATATACATAATGATATTATCCACAGAGATCTCAACGTCCCCACTATCCAGGAGGTAATTAAAAAACATGTCATGGTAACCTGCCGGCCGGGGTTCGAGCCCCAGCCACGTCAAGAATGAAAGATTATCAATAACAATTTTAATTAATTTTCATGTTGTAAAATTCCTTTCTTCATAAATATAATTTAATGAAAAATTAAATTTCATGAACTTAAGCCTAATTAAAAATATTAAGAATTTGGATTAAAAATATTCAATTAGCTACATAGATAAACTAATGGCCCACCCTAACTACCTCGCTCGTGGTCTGCTTCAGTTCGAAGGTCACCAGAGGCTAAAAAGAACCGATACTTTGAGCCTAACTAGAAGACATTTTTAAAATTTGAATACAGCAGTTAGTGGTTACATTGGTAACAACTAATAAACAACGTAAAACGAAAGAATTTGTCAGTTGTTCTTAATGAACTTTTAATCTAATTTTTACAATTTTTGTTAAAAACTTCTGTTTAATAGAGCATTATTTGTATAATATTTGTCATAAAATTTTTTTATTACAGAAATCTTATTGAAAAACTACTCTTAAAATTCTTTCGTTTTACGTTTTCGATTTCCATGACACCCCTGATATACTAAATAAGAAGCAAGAGTTCTCAATTTTACTTTATAAACATTAAAATAATGTGTTTTCGTCTTGTTCTGTTGTTTCTGTTGTTGTTACCCACAACGAGAAAATTGTTTTTTAACCACTTGTGTGGTGTTGTTGTAGTGTCTGCAACTAACTTAGATAAGTTAATGAGATTAAAACACTCACTTTGTAATTTAACTCTCAGAGTGGCACTACCAACGAAAAGTTTAGTTTTTTTTACTTGATTTAAGAATTCTATACTTATTTTAAAAAATTACGGGATTTCTTTTAAGTACGTTTTAGTGTTATTCGAACTCGAATTTTATTGTACGACTCGTACTAAAAGTTGTCATGAAAAACTTTATGTTTGCTGAGTGTTTTTCTTTCTGTGTATATATATTTATTTCTTTAACTCCCACTTGAGCATAGGGCGCCAACAATAGCCGTCTTTCGTCGCATTCGATTTTGGATTTTGAGCTATATGTCTAAGTTGTCCGTGGTCTACAAATTGTTCTTCCTGCTTGGGTAAACGGATTCCAACGCAACGCTTCCTTCGGAATGCTATTATCTTTGTGACGTAGTTCATGACCAATTAACTTCCACTTACGTTTTCGAATTTCAGAAGCCAAATCCACCTAATTTCAATTATAACTTAAGATCGGTTAATATTTTGAAAATTTTCGAAAACGGAAATTTAAGAATTAAAAATTTTTAAATTACCAAGTCCTTTAAAAATTTAAAAAAAATTAAGGAGGGTTATTTCAAAAAACACTTCAACTCACTTGATAAATACCTTCATAAAAATTTTTGGAAAATCCAAAAAACTTTATATGAACAATTTCTCAATACAACTTGAAGGTATTTGCAAAATAACCCTCTAAATATTTTTTGGTTTCCTTAAAATACGGGATCTAGTGGAACTGAAAATGGTTTTCCGCTTTCCCGGAAAATAAAAGAGTTCGGGAATAAAAATCCCTGCTAAGAACCCATTATGGGTCTTAAATATAACAATTTGAAGAAAGGTAACTCGTGCATATAATAATAACACCACACCGATGAAAATAGTCCCTCGGGTCCATGTTATTTTATTTGTGTGTAACGAGTCAAACATTCCAGTCACTTTAGAAGTCAACGGTCCAACGGCTCAGTTGGCTAAACTCGCAAGAACCGCTTTGGTTATCAATGAGCAAACACCTGAACGTATAATAATTCTTTATCAGTTTAAAATATCATCGGTGGCCATGATAATGTCAAAAAACCGTGGAGTCCATTAGAAATGGCGTTATTGCTAACGTCGTAATTGCCACTTTTTAGCAGCGATTACAAAGTATGGATATTTCCTTAGTAAATTGAAGGATCGGTTGATTTTCGCTAAAAAGTCGTTATTGATTAATGATCTTTAATATTACGCTGGAATTTAGCTTAATGTATGTGGTATAACATGAAACATGATTTTACCCGGATCAGTGCTAACGTCGAACATGTTTTAACTTAGTCACATTCCAAGTAGTTTTTGATTACGCCATGCAAAAAAGCTTCCGATTAAATTTGACACAGTATTTAAGCGTTTTACTGTGTCACATTTATTCGGAAGCCACTAGTTATACCTTTAAAAGACTTTGGAGAAAACTGGTATGGTTGTCAGGATATTTAGAACAATATTCTTTACGTGGCATCTTCGGACTATTAATAAGAATATCTTCACTGAATAACATTTGAACAAATTTGAAACCAATCTATTACCATGGAAATCAGAAGCGCAAAGGAAAATAGAAACCCTAAGTTAGGTAAGGTTAGGCTCCATTGGCAGCCGCAATCCAGCACAGCTCTCGTTTGTTCAACAATTAGTTCTCGTTCTGTTACCAGGTTTTACCGTCTTACAGGGATCCTATGTAACCTGACTGCTGACATTCTCACTCAGATATCCGGTTGACTCAATGAAGGAGTGGATCACTTTCAAATCAATGTTAGAGAGACAAGTTTGGTCTCTAAGGGTTCTTTCACCAAATAGTTCGTGTCTTAGATGTTCCGTTGACTCTTTCCTCTTCGCCGCCTAAAGGTATATAAATATAAGTCCTTGTAAGTGAACCCCAGCCTTTGGGCGTGTTTCCCAATGGGTCAGTTGTAACCGCAATTATATTCCTGAGGTGAAGTCAAGACAGCGTGCAATGTGTTGCTCGTCCTCGGGAGTCAAACACCTGCATCCTATGTTGACTGTTCCAATCGAGGTAGTGCCTGAATATGCCAACGAGTCCGCTATACAGTTTCCATGTATGCCCCTGTGTCCAGGGAAGCATTTAATCGTTACAACTGAATGCATCGCTAGCTCCTCCATAGACATCCGGCATGCTTAGAGAGCTTTACTATCGGTAATAATTTTTACATCCCTGCTAGATATCTCACTATAGCAGAGAGGCTTCGCGGCTGTGTAGATGGCCATTATCTCAGCCTGAATGAAATTGCGATGATCCGACGGCCTTAAAGGAATGCTCCGGTTCAACTGCTCGGAGTAAAAGCCAGAACCGACAGATTTAGAAGATGAATCACCGAAACATTCTGACCCAGCCAAAAATAAATCAAAAGTGATGAATAAGCCATTAACATCTCTAAAAAGAGGGGAATCCTAAACATACTTGTTTTACTTATTTTCCAAACATGGAACTAGTGCATAAGCTTGCGATAAGGTTTTTGATAGGGATGCTTAAAGATTAGTGTCCCGTATTACAGAGGCATGACCCAAGCTCATTGGAAGAAGGAAGAATATTGGTTTCTTTTGATAATATAGTTATTGTTCATTGGGACAAGGAGTTTCTTCATGATTTTTTTGGACTGAAGAAGTTGATCGTTTTTCAGTACAAGTATTTACAGAAGAAGAAGAAATTACTTCGAGTCTTGGTCAGATTAAATTCATTGGGGAGCCCCTAGTGTAGTTGGATAGCGAAATTGATTTACGCCATCAAAATCTGCTTGTCTCATAAGGAAGGCGGTTTTAAAACTGCAAAAAAGAAAAAATCGCACTTTGTAAGATTTGTGAACTTCGGAGTTCCTGTATATGTAAAATATTGGTTTGAAGCCCCTTTAGCTAAAAATGCAGCTTGGCTAACCCTTTTCTGTGAAAAGACATGATCAAATATGCAATTTTTGATCCTCAAGTTAGTAAAGTCAGAAATGCCATAAAATTCCATCTTTGGAACCTCTTGGATAAGTTAGTTGACTTAAATTTATTCTCAGAGAATGTATCAAATTAGGCAAACGTGACAATTGTTCAGAAAATGGAGTGTGTGCCTACTGACTAGTAGATAAATGGAGATTCGTCACTTTGAACTGACTGAGCCATTTTGACAGATTTTTTCAACAAAAGATCATTACAGCTGTTTGACAAGTAAAAAAAAATTTAATATTTTAATTGAAATGAATGAAACAGCAATAAACCTTTCACAAGTGGTAAAAAACAGATATAAATGTCAAACTGTTTGAAGAGTTTAATAAGCTTCTGACAAAGAGAAACAGTTGCTCCTGCAAGTGATTGTAGCTAACAGAAAGAGGGTTCTGATCAGAACTACAAAGCAAGCAGTTGTTCAAAGTTCAAAATTTTATTTCTCAATTGTCCTTTTTATTCCACTTTTGGTTTATTTCAAGTACGAATTCGTGAATGAATCAAATTTATAGTACTTGTATCAAGCGCATTTTGAGATTTATTCAATCTTAGTTTTACTTAAATCAATATAATTTTCGAATTATTTCAACTACGAATTGAGGATTAAAAATAGATAAGTTGACTATTTCGCGATTGAAAATCCGCACTTGAATAAATCTTACTGTACTCGATTTAAGTACTCACCGTTCTATTATTACTGCGTCGGATTGATTTGAGTACGGATGGAGTGATTTTTCTTCTGAGTGCACAAAAGGAGTGAGACCAATGCATAACATACCGTTCAGACTCCATTCACAAAAATGCACCATTTAGTGCTGTTGATACGATTAAACGATTATCTCAATTAAAATAATATATTTTTGAGTAATTTTTTATCATTTCAAGTATAAAAATAACCCTTTGCAAGCACACCTAAAAGAAACGTAGTTTTATAGATTTTTTTAATTAAATGTTTAATAAAGTGTTATTTCTACTACACTTCATTAATTTATTATGAGCTCTGTTAAACTAAATGTGAAAAATACTTTGCAGAAGTGCCGATAATTTTTTAGTTTCACATGGTCCTGCTGTTTCTAAGAGGTTTCCACTACCGAAAGTTTTTTTTTGTTGGACTATGTCAGGATAAGCAGTTCCGTAGCTAAGAATTTTATAGGGAACAAGCAATCACACATTTTTATATAAATATATTGAAGGTAGATTAACTTTTAGTTGAAATTCCTACTGGTATTTATTAAATTCCATTTATTTTAAATTTCCTGTTTTATTTTTTTTTGTTTTTACTTAACAATATCCATGTTGTCGATTTAATTCACTTTACATTTCAAAACATTTTCATATTCAAAACAAGAACACAAAGCAAATTCTTTTTAAGAAAAAAAAAAAAAAAATAAAAATAAAAATCCTGAAAAAAATTCTCCCCAACTGTGAACTGATTTAAATCATAAGACATTAAAAATAAATGTACAGGTATTAAACAAGGATTATTATAAATCCAAGCGCTGAAAAGATAAATTATGCCATTTTTTAGACACTAAGATACTTTTGCATTTTGCATTCTTGTTGTGGCCTCTAATAAGAAGCTTCTTTATTTCGTTATTGTTGCAATTGAAATTGGAGTTGCATTGACTAGATCAGCAGCACAGCAACAACTGCTGCTACAACAATGACAATAACAAGTGCTTGAAACATAATGTCAGTTTATATTTTTAGTTGGACAAGCAAATAGACAAAATATCGCTCGAAATAAGAACAGAAGGCAAAGCAAAAAAAAAAAAAAAAAAAATATGAGCAACAAACAAAACAGCAAGATCAACATGTAAAGAATTGCATGTGTAGGATACAAAATAAAAAGAGACAAATAAATGAGTTTTCAGAGGCATGAGTTGAAAAAAAGGTATTGTACTGCAAGAATTTTTGAAGGCATCTTTAGTTAAATAAACCATTAAACACTAAAATAGAGCCCAAAAGGGATACGCAGCAGAGGAAGACCAAAATATTACCAGCAGCCGTATTCTGTAATTCGCTTAATCTCGATCGGTAAAATGTCTTAGAGAATATAAAGTTGACTCATTTTAGCGATGACATTAAAAGCTAAAATTGCGGCTAATTAAATTTTTATGCTATTGCCAAGTTTTACAATGCACGTTACAGAATTGCATTCGTAGCCAAAAATCGCTTAATCAATTTTATAGATTTGTAGCAATAGATATTTAGCTTTAGCGAATAACCAAATACGGCTGCTGGAGGGGAACTATATATTCTAACCGAAACCAGAAATACTTTCTTTAAATTCGTATACTTAAGAAGCATGCAATGGGTAATGCATATTGTTCATATACGGTTCTCAGAATTTCGGCAAACACTCCTCTATACCGCACTCAAACAGTTTCCTACTTCACGGAATCTAGTCCAGGCCTGAATATTTGCAATCCAGTGCATACCTTCCGTCTTTAAGAAGGCTTTCCATCTTTTCTCGACTTCATGATGGTTTTTAATAATTTGTACTTTGAATTTCTCGGAATGTGACGCATGAGTTCTCTATCTCGATGCATTCTTCTCAGCACCTCGTTATTTAATACGAAATTGCTCAATGAAATTATAAGTATTTGTCAAAAAAATCAAGATTTCGAAGGATTCTAGCCTTTTCATATCTGATATCTGCAATGCGTATAGTAGTACTGATCATACACACGCCTTGATAAATCATATTTTCGTTTCCAGGCTGATGTCATGACTGGTTAAAACTTGTTTAAATTTAAAAAACGAGCCTTCTGGCATTTCTATCCGTCGCTGTATTTATTTTTGTCCGTCCCATTGGTAAGTGATTATTAAACCATGATAAAGAAAGTCATTAGCTCGTTCAAAGAAAAGGTTTTGTTTTGTGGTTTTTTGTATTGCCACGATTATAAAGTTCGTTTTTCGAATATTTCAGTGTATGTAACCAGCCTATTCATTAAATCTTAAAGCTGCTCTCGGAATAGATTACGAAACGATAGTGGGGCACTATACTTACAACCTTTTAGGACGCCTCTCGGTTTTTAAAATGATGTGTGATAGCATTTAAATATCGAGCTGATCTCAATACAAACTCTTGATGCATCGAATTTCCTTTTCCTGTATAACGATTGACATAAGGATGTCGACTAATTTGTCGAGTTGTTCCGGGTGATTTTTTAGCCATTATCTTTTTGGCAACACTGGTTTAAACAGCTGACGCACGTTTCGTGTTTTGTTTCACTGTCAAACATCTTCAGTTTGGTCTATAATTTTACCATGATTCGTCTAACAAAAGAACAACGCTTGCAAATGATTGAATTTTATTATCAAAATGCGTGCTCTGTTAAGAAAGTTCATCGCGCGCTTCTTGTGTTCAGCGACGAAGCTCATTTTTGGCTCAATGGGTACGTTAATAAGCAGAATTGTCGATTTTGGAGTGAAAATCAGCCAGAAGCATTGCAAGAGCTACCAATGCATCCAGAAAAAGTCACAGTTTGGTGCGGTTTATGGGCTGGTGGCATCATTGGACCGTACTTCTTCAAAGATGCTGCGAATCGTAACGTAACTGTGAATGGGAAGCGCTACCGTGAGATGATATCCAACTTTTTTTTGCCCAAAATGCAAGAGATTGACTTGCATGACATGTGGTTTCAACAAGACGGTGCCACATGCCACACAGCACGCTTAACAATGGACTTATTGAGAGGCGAGTTCGGTGAACATTTTATTTCACGTTCGGAACCGGTCAATTGGCCGCCTAGATCGTGCGATTTAACGCCTTCAGACTATTTTAGTGGGGCTATGTTAAAGCTCATGTCTATACGCACATGCCCGCTTCAATTGACGCATTGAAAGACAACATTGAAGCATTTATTCATGAGATACCGGCCGAAATGTTGGAAAGAGTATGCCAAAATTGGACTAAGCGGATGGACCATTTGAGGCGCAGTCACGGTCAACATTTGCATGAAATAATTTTCAAACATTAAATTATATGGACCGTACTATCGATTCAAATAAAGATTTCATGCATTTTTCTGAACCTTATGTGTTTTTTTTTTGAGCTTTCCTATAGCTCTTAAAAAATCACCCATTATTATATCAAACGCTTTTTCGTAATCTACGAATCACAGGAATATTACCCTTTGCACATCTCTAAATTTTTTGACTAGTGTCTATAGAAAAAAGCGCTTCACGGTACCCATACCTCCTTGAGGACTTCGGCTTCCCCATTTTCCTTTCTCATTTTGAGTATATTCTCGAGTAAATTTTCCTAAAGAAAAATTTTAGAGCGTGGCTCATTAAGCTGTTATGATACTTGCTATTTTTTGTATTTTTTCTATATTGGAGAACAGTGCAAATATATTTGCATAGGAAAACTGACTAAGTGTAAAGAGTATGATTATATCATAAAAAATCTTGAAATGTCAAACAAATATACATGTGTTATCGATAAATAATCTAAGACTGTCAAAAAAAATATAAAATTTTTAAACTTAAAATTGACATTTCCAGATTAATTGTTAGCATTGTTGCCAATTTTTTTAGTTTTTGATCGAAAGAAACGGTTTTTAACTTTTTCTTTTGCGATTTTTAGCTTTTATGACGGTTTTTTGCGGGGAAAAACGTGGGCAGTATTGTTTGTTTTGTTTACATTTTATCAAATTGTATTTCTTGTTCTTTCTCGCATTTGTTGTTTCATTCAGTCAATCCTAAAAAAATCCAATACAAAAAATAGCAAGTATCATAACACCTTTAGACTCATAAATCTATAGTCATTTAAAGATTTCGCTGAGTTTTCCTTGGGTATGGTTATGTATCATATATCTGTGGTTTAAATAGTTAACCGCTTATGTCCATTCTAGATCAAACTATGGGCTAAGAATTGAACTTTTTAAATTGGTCATTACGTTATCGGGATTGGTCCATACTGTTTCAGAAATTAAAATTAAGGAATATGACATCATCGTCTTAAGGTCAATAAAAATAGTCATGCGTGGTTATCCATGAAAACCAGGGAAACATTTTTAATTGAGGGCCAGGGTAGTGAGCTAGTCTATCAGTGCCGGGGTTGCAGGTTCGATTCCCGCCAGAGACTCTGGTCTCCTGCAGACAAGCGTAAAGCTTCGCGGAATTAGCTTAGGGGAAAAAATATTAAAAAAACAATATTAACCGTAAATATCAGTTTGAATAGCTCAGAAGGAGTCCAATCAGGGCCTGTGGCTTATTTGTCTCTTGGTGTAATTTTGGTGGATTTTATTTCGTCTTTCGTCATATAGGTTCGTGTTAGTAGTAAATGAATCTGCGAAGCGTCATGTTCGAGCTATCCGAGAGAAGTTGTTCTATATACTCTATCCAAGCAATTATTCAGATTTTTCATCATATTTGAGCAATAGAGTTTTTTATTAAATTGTCCTTTATTACGTTAATAACGAAAATTCCTTTTCCGTATTGTGTAGTGGATGAAATTGTGTACTTCTTCTTCTTGTTATTTTATTTTATTTTATTTAACCACTTAGTCTCGAATTCCCTCTTCTTTGGGTATAGAGCTTGGGGAACCTTGAAATTGATTTTTTATGCAGCTCACAGCTTTCATATATGTATATTCTGCTTAAGTTCAGTAGGTTTGTTATAATTAAGCATAAACTCAGTGAACCTACGATGTCATCAGTAGGGTATGCATAAAAGAAACATAAGAAAAAATAAACTAAATAAACAAAACAAGATCTACAAGTTTATTTAAATATAAAGTCGACATTTTCTGTTCAATTTAAAATACAGGACATTTGTTGATTTTCAATTTGAATATTATCTAGACATTAAAATCGAAATGAATTGTTCTAAGAAGAAAAGACTGTCTGTCTGCCTTTTCCTCCGTCCATCCGTCCGTCTTCCCATCTACAATCTTTGTAAACCAATATATACTCGCACATAAAACAACAAACAACCAAATACAAACAAAAGAAAATTGACATGAAATGCAATTAAGATTTTTTTTTAAAAGCCACCAAGCAAAACAACAGCAACATCCATCACAAAACACACAGAATGACAGAATAAACGCACGACGAATACGAGCAACCTGAAACTAAATGGTTAATGGAATAACTAACAGGCTGAGTAGTGAGTGAGTGAGTGACTGTGGAAACAAAAAAAAAACACAAATAACATTTACGAAATTTTTTTCTATTAATAAACCTCATGTCGGCATGCAGTGTTGGAACTCTACAACTCCTTCTTACCTCCCTCCTTCTCACCCTATAATTTCATAAATATTTAATATTTATTTGCTATAAAATTTATAACTTAATAATATTTGGTTTTTTTTTTTTTTTTGGTAAATTTTCCTGTACATTTATCGTTTATTACAAAAATTTATGTTTTTATGTTAAAAAATTTTAATAAACATTATGTTAACATTAAATGTTTAACTGCAAAAAATAAAAAAAGAAAAAATTTAAAATTGTTTATTCCCCAACACGCATTTTAAGTTTTTGTTAAATATATTTATTGCGTGCTTATATGGTAAAATATTACTTTAAGAAAAAAAAAACTAACAAAAAAAAAAAAAAAAAAATGTAGCTACAACAACTTTTATGATTTATAGTTTATAAATGATATTGTTTAGATTGCATTAGAAAAAAGCACATAAACATATATTTCGCATTCGTACATGCGTTTTGCGGTGTTTCTGGTCATGTTGCTTTAATCCCACCACTTAAACAACAAATAAAAAATTAGAAGCAGATTATGATCTTTTTGTTTTTGCATTTTTTGTTATTTTACCTTTAAACAAACTATAAAATTTTCTTAAGTGGTTAGTTTCGGATATTTTCTCACATTTGGTTTTGTAAGTGGGGCTTTGTTTTTATTCTTTTTTTACATTTTTTTGCAGTTTGCATGTATTTTGTATGTCAAATGGTGTTAAATGTCTTTAAAGATTTTCAATTAAACCGATTTTAATCACAAAACATTTTTTATTTATTATTGTTATTATTTGTTAAAGCCTATTTTTCTATATTTATTTACATTGAAAACAACTGCACTTTGATGAACTTAAGTTTAGGAAACAAAAAGTTCCCAGAGATAAAAGATAAAGTTTGTTAGGGGATTGCGAAATTGTGTCACACATACCTAAGAAAACAAAAGACTTAAGACACGAGCTGAAGAAAAGGAAAAGTGAAACTTTTAATTTTGACGTTGTAAGAAACAAACAAGTTGTTTGAAAATATTCTTAGCAATTTTTTTTTATTATTTATACTTAAAAGCTGTTCTCAGTTATTGGGATTTTTTAAAATGAGTGAGTACGGATTTTCTTGAATCAAGTACTGAAAGAATTATTCAATTACGGATTTTCAATAGCGAAATACTTAAAAGATCCATATTCAATCCCGAATTTGTAATTGAAATAACTGAAATATAATTGATTGAACCAATCTGAAAATGCGCTCAGCGTTACCGTTTGTGCTAATAAAGTAGAAATTTGCCACTTTTTCGACTGCTTGGATACTATTTTGCGTCTTTTACAAAATGCAGCCAAATGTGATACTTTTCAATTCTTGCCACTTTTTTGATACTTTTACTAAATGAAGAGAAAAGTTTTTTTACTTTCTGTTTTATTAAAATCCCAGCCTTAATGAAAGTTACATATATACATAAGCAAGCTTATATGAAACCTTTTTTCTTGTAATGCGTGGTTAGCGTTTGTCTTTATTGCGAATAAATTATGCAAACATGTACATACATATATGCAGGCAAGTTCACTTGGAAAGTGCCGCTTGTTTTAATGCGTATACCATTGCTTGATTCAAGTATTATAAAGTTGATTTAATCACGAATTCGTACAATTCACAAAATTTCCATTATAAATCACCAGCATCATTTCCGATTTGTTTTTTACTTTAAAATCTTAATGTACGTATATAACTGAAAATATAAACTAAATGAGAAGAAAAAGCTCTCAATTTTACTTTATAAACATGAAAATAATGTGTTTTCATCTTGTTCTGTTATTTTTTTGTTTCTACACACAACACTGATAGAAAAGTCGTCATAACGCTGATGTATTTTGACATCAGTACTATGACAAGTGCCTTCGTTTTTGACCCCATGACACTTTTCATCATGGTGATGTTTACCTTTACATCACTTGGCCAAAGTGTCATCAGGGTCAAAATGAAATTATGTCATCAATGGGATGACACATCGGCATCACAGAAATGACGAACATGTCCTCAGTGCGATGATGCAGTAACATCGGAGAAAGGACACATTAGCATAAGTGATTATTATTATTTACTTACCCGTTACATATGTTTGTTTCACGTTTATTGAATCCTTTGTATACAGCAGAACTCTCAGTAACAGGGTTGATAAAGTTGGTACAATTGTACTTTTTTTGGTACAATTCAAAACTAAAAAGTACACTGGTACGCCTGTGACTCATTTGGTACTATTTCAAAATTTTTCAAACCTACATATTTATAATTTATATAAAATTGCAACTCGTATTTACTGTCCAATGAATATAAGCGGAGTTTAGTGTTTGGAGCAAAAAGTCTTGCTTTTTTATGAAATCTAAGGGAAGCTCTATTTTTTGTTGTTGGATTTAACAAAACAGCTATGATTTTTTGAACTCCGTTATTGTGAATAGATTTTTGCACTTGTTCATTAAACGATTGCTTATGCCGCATTCTAAATTTAGTATCAGCGCAACATATAAGCGTGCATTTTGTGATGATATTGACAAGTTTTTAAAAGATATAAGAGACCACTTCTGCAAGAGTTCTACATAGTAGAAAAGACGACTGCAAATCAAATTTATTTTGGACCGAATTCATAATATTTTCAAATATTCTTCAACAAGAAAGGGCCACGTCAAGAAGTGATTAACAGAATTTTGTAACAGTGGGAGCCCACTCCATTATTATTTTACACCTTGTTATTTTGAAGGAGATTTTACAAGCGCTAAATAAAACTTTATTATATTCGATCTTTCTACTCCTTTCCTGTTTCTGCAGAACATATTGAAAATTGTAAACTCAATAAATTTGGAAATGCAATCCGAAGATGCTCGTATGCACATATTTTTAGAACGCTTAAAAATTATGTTTTCGTTTAAAATTCGATATTGCATTTTGAGAAATATTCGTCAATTTTCCACAAAAAAGACGATAAATTCTAAATAGTGTATGAAAACGCTCTCTGGCGGCAATCAAAAATAAATGGATTGCTCGACCCTTTAAACCGCATACATACCGATACAGGTCTGGTTAGACCAACTACAATTTGTTTGCCTCTGTTCTTGAATTTTTTGGAAAACTAGCTATTTTGAAAAATTCGGGGCTCGAAATTAATTTTTGACCTATGGTTTCTTTGGCAAAGTTTCTTGGAATGACTTATAGAACAAGAATCGCGATGTGTTTTCGACGCAAACAAATTTTACCCACCCTATTATTATGTGTAATTAATGATCATGTACTTTTTGCTATCTAAACTTTACATGTTCAAATGAATTTGTTTTTGTTGCATTAGATTTTTGTTTTTAAAAATATAACAAAAATATTTAAGAAACAAAATGATTTAGTACTATTGGGGCTGAAAAAGTACGATTTTAAAAGTTCGTTGGTACGATATTGGTATTCTCATTTATCATCCCTGCTCAGTAATAAGACAACAGCACCATGCCTCATATGGTTTTCGTAATCATTCTACTTTAAAAATTTGATGTGTTTAACTAAATAGTTAAAAAAAAATAGAATATAAGAATTTTTGCTTCTTATAATACATTGTAATCATTAAAATAATGTTAATAATATACACAATGTGGCATCGAATTGATGTCACTATAGAGCAATTCCATATGAAAGCGATCACCTTTTGGACGACCCCTCTCCGATTTTAAAATAAATAGTCTCAATCGATTGCCCAGCAAAAAATAATGTACCTACATATTTTTTTTTTTTTTTATAGTGACTGGTTTAGTGGTGGTGTACACCACTGTCATGTGACAAAATTGAAGAATTCTTCATAAGGGACCTCATTGAAAGTTGTTTTAAAAAAAAACTACTAAAGCGATCGCAACGAGTGATAGCTCGTTGGAAAGGTATTGAATCAGGCTTTAATTGAAAAATAAAATTTTCCTAATTTTTCTTAGAAATTTACCTTTAAATTTTCCCAAGAAAATTAAATTTTCTGATTTTCCACAGAAGCTCCTAAATTTTCCGGCTAATTTTTTTTTTTTGGATTCCTCATAATTTTTTCTTTAAGAATCAGCAATAAAAAATGGGCCCCGACTCCTTGTTTGGACAGGAGAAGAGCATTCAAGAGACCACCTTGTTAAAAATACATTTTAAAAATTATTTTACAGTTAAAAATACATTTATGAAGAAAAAATCAATTTTTTTTTAAGAGCCCCAAGTTGAGTGTGTAGTGAATATGGTCTGCCTGCCTTCACAAGATCGGCCATAAATCCATGGATAATAGCAACAGTGGCATGTAATGGCACACCAAACCCGACTGAGGCTACAGGTCATAAAATGTTTTGTAAATTTTTTAAATTACCAGGTAATAAATATTTCGCCTAAAATGACACGTGCAGAAACAAGTCATAAAACACGGATTTTCCATAAATATGGCTAAATATTTATTAAATGGTAATTTAAAAAATTTGCAAAACATTTTATGACCTGTGGTCGGCTTATTGGCAGTAACCAATTAAGTCCCTCTTTAAAAAACATTTTATGACCAGTAGTTCACGCAAATTTTCCTATTAAAGAAAAGCAAATATCGCTTATTTTTTTTTACCTATTTTTTACCAAAAAATAAATATAAATACTTCACACACTCTGAGTCAAATTTCAGTTGAATACTAAACGTGAAAGTGTTAAAGTGTTTTTTTTTTGTAAAGTAAAGAGTGAAGCTGTAAAGACAATTTAAAGTAAAATGAATAAATTTTGCTGCAATCCGTTTAACAAGAGTGGACATCGTTCGAAAAAGATAAAAGTATTAAAATTAACTGGTGTTTCGAAGCGATACATGAATGAATTAAATATACAATACGGTGAAGAAGCAGAATTCATTTGCCCCATGTGTAAAATCGATTTGTCTCAACAAGCAAATGCATTGAAACAAATGCAGCCACAATCCGAGAGTGAAATGACAAGTGAACAAAATGTTTCATCTGATAGTGAGGCAGTCATTCCGATGGTCAATATGTCTTTGAGTCCTTTGAATGAGGCTATTACCACTTTAGGTGAAACGCCTATTAGAAAAAGAAAGTTGCGAAGTGAAACATACAGGAAAGAGAAAAAAGGCAAGGTTATGAGTGCAATCGCGACAATATTTGATGAAGGCTCTGATAACGAATGCAGTCAAGCAGATGACGTTGATGACGGCAAACAAATGATTGAGCAGTTGAAAAGAAAATTCAATTTAGCGACCACTTTTCCGGAGAAATATCTCATTTTTTCTGTGCTGCCTCAATCATGGTCTATACGCAAGATTTCTGAACAGTTTCAAACATCTTTTTACATCGCGAGAAGAAGAAAAGAATTAGTTCGACAGAAGGGCATATTGGCGACTCCCACCAAGAAATTTGGCTCAAGGACCCTCAGCGAAGCAACGGTGAAATTGATTCAAGATTTTTACTGCAATGATGACAACAGCCGCGCCTGCCCAGGTACACGTGACTATGTTATCACATGTGAAGATGGAGAAAAAGTACACAAGCAGCGCAGATTATTATTATGTAATCTATCCGAAGCATACCATCAGTTCAATGAGAAATACCCAGCAGAAAAAGTGGGATTTTCTAAGTTTGCCATCCTACGACCAAAAGAATGCGTGCTGGCATTAGACAGGCACGGAACGCATTCAGTCTGCGTTTGCATGTTTCATCAAAACATCAAATTAATTTTCTTTCCATGCAAGAAATTGAAAGTATTTCATGGTGAAATTGAAACATATAGGGACCTCCTGTCGAAGTCGTTGTGCGCATACCCCACGGAAAATTGTCATCTGTCCAAATGGGACAATTGTCCGAAGATTGACGAGCTAGAGCAATATTTGGCGGAAAAGTTTGAACAGCTGTTAATTCAGGAGGTGCATTTCAAACAGTGGATAATTAGCAGCGGCAGATGTTCCCTTGAGACCGTGGTAAAGCAGATTCCGGAATTCATCGAGGAATTCGGATTCAGGTTGAATGAACTGAAGGCGCACCATTTCATATCCGAGATGCAATCGAAATTTCTAAAGGAAAGTAAGGAGAAATTAGCCCAAAATGAAGATAACGAACTACAGACCGTAAGCCTTGTTGTTGTCGCGGAGAGTTTAGCTCATAATTATGTGTTCGTTTATTTATTTCAAATGAAACTGTTTGAATTCTTAAGATCAAAATTCGATGCAAGCGACAAAGTAACGTTTTTCTCAGACGGCGCGGCTTCTCAGTACAAGATTAAAAAAAAATTTTACAATCTTTGCATAACTGAAGAAGAACAAAACTGCAAGGTCGAGTGGCACTTTTTCGCGACGTCCCACGGTAAGGGCCCATGCGATGCGTTAGGGGGAACCCTAAAACGCATGGCGACTAAGGCAAGTTTGCAAAGGCCATATACTGACCAGATCTTAAATGTACAACATTTGTTTTCGTGGATTCAAAGCAAGGAAATTGCCATTAACACAGTTTTATGCACTCAAAAAGAACACGATGCCATGGAGCGACGAATACAAAACAGATATAATAATGTCAAAACTATAACTGGAACGCAAAAGTTTCATTGCTTCATACCAAATATTTCTGATATGTCAATTAATATAAAGCGGTACTCTTCGTCTGCCGACGTGCTAAATTTAAAGTTACTTTAATTTTATAATGATGCCAAGACAATTGAAATTTTTAATAAATATTGTAATTAAGTATAAGCAGCAAAATAAGAAAGATTTTTTCTTCATAAATGTATTTTTAACTGTAAAATAATTTTTAAAATGTATTTTTAACAAGGTGGTCTCTTAAATGCTCTTCTCCTGTTCAAACAAGGAGTCGGGGCCCATTTTTTTATTGCTGATTCTTAAAGCAAAAATTATGAGGAATCCAAAAAAAAAAAAAATTAGCCGGAAAATTTAGGAGCTTCTGTGGAAAATCGGAAAATTTAATTTTCATGGGAAAATTTAAAGGTAAATTTCTAAGAAAAATTAGGAAAATTTTATTTTTCTATTAAAGCCTGATTCAATACCTTTCCAACGTGCTATCACTCGTTGCGATCGCTTTAGTAGTTTTTTTATTTTTTAAAACAACTTTCAATGAGGTCCCTTATGAAGAATTCTTCAATTTTGTCACATGACAGTGAAGTACACCACCACTAAACCAGTCACTATAAAAAAAAAAAAAAAAAAATATGTAGGTACATTATTTTTTGCTGGGCAATCGATTGAGACTATTTATTTTTAAATCGGAGAGGGGTCGTCCAAAAATTTGCCAATTTTGATCGTTTTCATATGGAATTGCTCTATAGTCATAAAATAGATGACACGATGTCACAATTCTGATGTTAGGGCATCATCAATATGAAGATGCATTTTTCTATCAGTGAAAAAGCAAATAGTTTTTTTAGTACTTGTGTAGTGTCTACAACAAACTTTGATAAGTTAAATGAGATTAAAACGCTAACTTTGAATTTTACACTCAGAGTAGCACTACCACCGAAAGGCTTATTTTGTTTTACTTGATTTAAGAATTTTATACTTATTTAAAGAAATTCCGGACTGATTTTGGAAATGAATCCCACATAGGATTGTTTTAAAAACGTTTTAGTGTTATTCGTACTTGAATTTTTGAGTACGACTCGTACTTAAAGTAAATATAAAAACTTAATTTATCCCGAGTGTTTTTCTTTCTGTGTACTTTCAAAATCGACCATATGGGCAAATCCTGCGTGACGAACGCTACATTCGCACGCGTTTTCTTATTGAAATATAAACATTTTTTGGTCTTTCAAAAGAGAGAGCTTCAACTTATGTGACATTATTATGTACTTACGAATGGCATATATCCTAATTTCTTGCGAAATAATTGATCAAAAAGTTTTGTGACGCACGCCACAAAAAGTGGAAGTAACTTCAAAGGTTGAAGTGCATTTTCCTTATTTTTCGCGAATTTGGCATGATAAGGTATACAAAATCTAATTCCTAAAAGAAAGATAACTATAAAAGAATTCTAAAACCACTTATTCGCAGCCAAAAAATGTTGTGATTTTTTGGCAAAAGCCGTGAACCCTTTGTGACGCACGCCTTACAACGCACGCTACAGGTTTTCCAGTAGTATATTATTATTATATTTGATTTATTTTAACAAAACAAATTATATTTTTATGAATTGCATTTCTTAAACTAATTTCTTAACTAATGAATGTAAATTTTTTTTAACGAAATTTATATTTTGATGAGGTGCTGTAAGTGCTATTTTAAGCACAAAAATCACCTAAAATAATGCTTAATTCACGTATAACATTAAGAGATCAGGGGTGGGGTAGGATTTGGTAAAAATTTGTTCATTAATGATCATTGAAATACATATCTTTAAATATTAAAATGAAATCATACATCTAGTCTTATATTAAATTAAAAAAAAAATCATTTGAAAGATTTTTGGTTGGTGAACTGTTTCTGGGATTTTCCCATATGCCATAAATCTCATTTCCTTAAAAAGCTTAGAGACGAAATATCTCTTAAATATGTTTATACCTAGATAATATTTGGCACAATGAACTCTTCTATAATTCTAAACCCTGTTTATTTTGCTCTGGCGGAATCATGATCACCATCCATTGATCTCAAACAGGGTACACTATCGAAAAGTTATGGTATCATATGGTTTGGCTTGACTGACTACAATATTTTACATGTTAATACTAAAAATGAAACGAAATAGGTCAAGTACTTCTTCGTGCTTCAAAACTCTATATTTTGTGTCAGTGCCTAAAACTACCTTGTAAAATCTATTTTTTTAAGTTCAATTAAAAATATTAAAAATATTTGTGCAAAATTATAGATTTTTTTAGAATGTTTTTGGTATAACAATTTTAGGCAAAAGCTTTTTTGGATGTCACAAAGAATAAGATTTTTGTCATACTGCGCCTGGCAGCATCAGAAGGGGTCAAAAAACCAAATCAATTGGAAGTTTATAAGTTCTTTTTTAGCCACACAGAAGATATTTGTCACATTCTAAAGTTAGTGTAAAAATGTAATTTTATTTTTAAAAGAAATTAGTCGCATTATTCCCTTAATGTTCCTGCATAGTGTTTCTCTTTTAATTAAAACAAATAATGAATTTTCATAACATTCACAATTTCCTTATACAGGCGAGCAAAACAAATTAAAACACTTGTTTCTTTATTATAACTTCATATAAATTTAAAGCAAAAGAAAGGAACATAAAGAAAACTATCGAAGACAAAAATCAGCTCCATAAAAAAGTCCATAAAAATGTCTTAAATCAAAGAATGAACCGACCGCTCCGTTTAATATCTTTAAAGCAGTTTTGTACACTTTGCTTTTAAAGCAGAGACTTTGGCGTTTTTAGAGAAAAAAATAAAGAAAAAGCGATGACTTTTGCATTAATTGTTTGTTGGTGATAAAAACTAAACATTTGAAATAAAACAGCGCGAAAAACGAACAAACATGCAGCACCATCAACAACAACATGCAACGAAATTCATATATGTAGATTTAAAGCAAATTTAAAGGGTGTGCACGGAAAAAATGGGGTAAAGAGAAAATTTTAAATTAGATAGCAAATCAATTTGTACAAAATTTAGAAACTTGTACTGGTATCGTTCTCCAGTTATAGAAAAGTCTATATTGTGTTTATATTGAAGGAGTCATGATATTTCCTATTGAGTCCATTTTTTTTTACAGATGTTTTGTGTAGACAACCAAACTATTTGTTCAAAATGTAAAAACTTTTACTGTTACTACTCTCCACACCCAGAGAAAAAACATGTTTAAATATGGTCACCTCCAACAATTCTATGTTTAAAGAAAATTTTTACCATATTATGTTCAATTTGACCATATTATTTTCAACGACAACCATATTATGGTTAAAAAATGTTTCCATCAAGAAGCCCCAACCATATTATGGTTGCCTCCGAACATATTATGGTTAATAATAACTAAAATATGTTGAACATTTATAATAGCATGGTTGGTTTTCAACCGTAGCATGTTGCTCTTGAAAAAGAGGAAAATACTATTGTTAATTTAAAAACAAATTATTGTCATATTTAACCATAACATGTTTAGAGGCAACCATAATATGGTTGTGACTTCTAGATGGAGGACTATTTTAACTATAATATGGTTGTTGTTGACAATAATAGAGTTAAATTAAACATAATATGGTTAAAATTTTCTTTAAACATAGTATTATTGGAGGTGACCATATTTAAACATGTTTTTTCTCTGCGTGCATATATGCAGAAATGTATAGTCTATTTGGTAGTCAATTTTCATCAAAAAACTAAAATCTTTAATATTGTTGGTTACATCATCTTTGCTATTAGGGCTCGATATGTTGTGCAACCTCCTCCATTTTCGAAAAAACGGTTTATCTCGAGAACAAGAGCTAACCTAAAAAACGGTTAGCACAATTGCATTAAGCGTACCCGAATTATGTTAAAACGCCAGGTGCCCGGCTTGTATATTTTTTCAACTAGCACAGTGAAATCTATGACGAAATTTAACATTTTTTGACACTTTTGCTGATTTCAGTAAGTTCTTTATTTGATTTTATCTTTTTTAGATCTGATAAAGAGCTAAAATTTTGCCGAAGAGAGACAAGCAATATTTTGAATAGTTCACGATATATAGACTTATATACAATAACACTGATTTTACGATCGAATTGAAAAGTTTGATTTTCGTTTGTAACTACACAGCTGATTTGACTTTTATGCTAGGAACACAACTGGGACGAACGACGAATTTTTGGCCGCGAATATTCGTCGACAAAAATAAAACATAACAATCAAGGCGTCGACCGAAATTCGTCACACGCGGCGACCTTGCAATATATTTATTTCTATTTCATACGCCGGCGAACGACGAACAAATAAGTACCAGGTGACCATGTTGGATTTTAGCTTTCAAGTATTTAAGTACATAAAGTTACTTTTTTACTTTAATAATTGTTTTTTTTAATTATTTTATCGCATTTAAAATAAATATACAAAGTAGATAACTACAAGAATAGTTTTTAATTGTGTTTTTGTTAATGTTTGTGTTTTTTAAGTACATTTTTTTTCATATGGTCACACTATTTCTCTCTCTTTACACAAACAGTAAACAACTTTCTCAATTAGTTACTCGTCGTTATTGTGTTTCATACGACGAATTTACTCAGCGAATTTTTACTAAAAAATTCGTCGTGTAGGGCGAAATTCGTCGTTCGTCCCAGTTGTGTTCCTAGCATTATAGTTTGTTTAGTAAGCCATATGATTGGTTAAATTTTGCCTTGCGGTAGGCTGTGTCCTCTTAACTGCCACCAGAAGAAGTTATTATGCTGCCGAGATATCATAAGTTGTCGACGTCTACAAGCGAGTATTAAACAATTTACACGGTTTCTGTGTTATTGTTTTTTTTTTTTTTTGTTTTAGATATGCAAATCTTTAGACCGCATTAGATGCGTTCTCAACAAGGATATTAAACTTGCTTTGCATACTTTTAAAGCTATGCGAGAGGAGACATATGTTGTCATTGTTGTCAAGATCGTCTAATCTTTTCTACAGTCCAAAAGCAGAGTTTAAAAAACTGCAGTCGAAACCAAAAACTGTCGAATTAAAAGCGAAAATTTGTGTACAACATTTCGCTTTTTGAGTTGGTTTGACAGCGACCGTTTACATTTGCCAATGACAAATGAAGAAGTGGAAGAAATGGCAGTTTTTCTACTTTGACTTCAGTTTTTTGAACGCTGTCCAAAAGCTATACCACAATCATCTTTCGTCTATTGTTCCATGACAACGTCTAGAACGAAGCTAAAAAGTAGAGGTAAGAGCACACATCCTTGTACACTTAATAATTTTTTATTGTCGTGCAGTACACGACAAGGAAACTATATAGACTTTATTAATTTACTTTTTATTTAGTAGTAGCTAAGGTTGTGCTGGGTGCCGGGTCATTGCGACATAGGATCCTGACTGTGTGGAGGCGGTTAGGCCTCCATTTGGCTTCTATTTTAGTAGCATTAAGGAGTGGATACTGGGCGCGACCAATCGGGCCTGGGGGGCCGAACGGACTGTCGGGTATCGCGGACACTGTGGCCGGTGCTTAGGAAGTCCGATTAGGTGTCGCTGCTGGGCAGGAGCAGGGTCTGCGTTAGGACCATGATAGGAATGATCACGGGCCACTGTATGATAGGCAGAATGGCGGTGAGGATGGGATCCGACTTGTCGGATATATGCAGATTGTGCGAGGACCCTGAGGGGTTGGAGACAGTTAAGCACTTTCTGTGCCCAGGTTGCAGGGTAGCAGGCTGAGGTGGCTGGGCAGTAGATTCCTGGGCGAATTAGGGGATGTCTCGAGTTGCGGACTCGAGAATCTGATAGGATTCGTAATGGAGATGGCCTGGCTGCGCGAGGGGAGACTGGGTGCTAACCGCACGTAGGGCGAAATTGGTTTGAGTGGGATTTCTCTCGGGGTTGGTCCTTTACCTTCTTTTACCTTCTCTTCTTTCCTTTCTATTCTACCTATCTTTTTGATCTGCCTTGTGCTTTTCTGTTTATTTCACCTACTTTCTACCTTCATAGCTATCTCTAATTAAGGCGTCACAATGGACCATATTGGTCTCTGGGTGAAGGTGTGAAGGAGACTTCACGCCGGCTACTTAGTAGTAGCTTTATAATTCTTAGTGTTGTAGATGACTGCGTAGACCACAGAGAGCGAAGCTTAACATACGTCTGGCCCACAATAATTTAAACATGCTCTGACCATATCAAGTAGCTGTTAAAGGCTAGATTACACTATTATACTTTGTATTAATACATGTCAAAAACTCAAGTAATATGACAAAATGTGATAGTGTGAATGCAATGTGTCACTAAAATGACAAGTATTATGAAAAAAGTTTGACATCCCATACGACTTCATCGTTTTTTGAAAAATTTCTAAACAATAATACTTTTCATTGGATCAGGGTTGCATTTTATTTCATGTGTGAGTGTTTACACTTTGTGTGATGGTCTGAACACAAACTGTCATGTTACATTAGATTTTTTGACAGTCGCAACAAAACGCATTAGATTTCTATCTCACAAAGTATTATGGAATACGTAAGACTTGTGAGATAGTGTAATCTAGGCTTAAATGTAATCTCCAGATTTTAAGCTAATGAAACGATTGAAATTTTCTGGTTGTCTCTAAGAATATCATGATCGATAGCTGGGCCTGTTGCTCTTTCGTGAATGACCATTCACTTTGACTTTTGTGGATTTACGCAGAGTCCGTCTGCCGTTGCTTATTAATGTATTTTGTTCAAATCATTATTGAGTTTATCAACAAACTTGCCAGTAGACTGTTCTGCACAACTAAGATATAGTTGTACATCGTCTGTGTATATGTATATATGCATCTTCAATGTTTAAGTGTGTCCGCTACACTACATATGCCACTATACTTGCCTTTAATGCGAAAAAAGCAATTAATTACATCTGAAAAGTATAATTCCTTAAAAAGTAAAAGCAATTATAAAAAATTATTTTTATGAATTCATATTCGTACCAAAAGTGTAGACTTGATATACAAACATTTACTGGGATTCTCTGGTTCCAATGTTTACAAAAGAAGTACCAAGTCAATAGCACCAACGTCAATGACACGTACATGTTAAATGTCTAAAGTAAATAACATTGTTTGGGGTTTAATAAGTCACTGGTACTGATGACTGTATCAATAGTGAATTAGTATAGATTCACTAGTTTCATTTTCTGCAGGGAATAGGTAGGTAGATTTAGTAGAATTAGATTCGCAACTTCTGAAACTTGAAGAGAAACTTTTAAAACAATGTTGAATACTTCTGAGCCATAATTCGAAATTTCTGAAATATATAATTAATAATGATTTAAATTTAATAACATTTTAAATTGTTACACTTTTTTCGTGCTCCGTCTTTCCCACATAAAATACTTGTTGTTTAGTTTCGTTTGGCACCAAGTCACTGTTAAAACGGCATCAGTTTTGTGTTTCTCCATTTGAGTGTTGATTCGGCAGCTGCCCACAATCATGTTGATACGCGATGTATTTGTTAGTCTGCTTCGGCTTAAAACTCAATCGTTGTTTAAGTGTTTTTTTTTTTTAAATAGTTTCTCTAAGCCTTCAAATATGCTTCTGTTGGTGGAGGAGGGAGGGGAAGGACATGCAAGTTACTGGAAGTTGTCGTAGTTTTTGTTAAACGAGCAGTAGTTTGTGATTTTCATTACAAATATATTCAAATAAATTTACAACAAATTATGTGATAATTATATTTAAATTACTTACATTATTTCAGATGTTATTTCGTACCAAAATGCAGACCAATTGCAAGAAAGGCTCTAAATTTTCATATTTGTTGTGGTACTTTATAACGCTGGCTGTAATTGAAATGATAAAACACTTTTTTTTTAAGGGGAGATGTAAAGTTTTTTTTTGGTTTAATATAAATATGGACTATAGAGAGTTAACTAATTTGCTGTAAATAACAATATTTTGCTATAAGATTTGATAAACTTAAAGCAAATAATTGAAAGCAATTAGAAAAAATTTATAACATTAATATGAAAAGGAGGAAAATTATGGTGTTGTTTGTTTGCTTTTTAATTGTTTTTAAGTTGCAAAGAAAAAGTTTTGGGAAAATTTATTTTTTTTATTTTCTTTGGATTTAGATAAGAAATATAAATTCATTTAAAATATTTATCGATTTCATTATGACACACAAAAAAAAAAACAATGGATTTCAAAAAATAGATTTTTTTAAGACTATATTGCGGCTAATAAACACGAGTATCTCATTTGGTGTTGTTTGTTTGCGTTTATATTTTACAAAAAGCATTTTCGAGATATTCGCGAAAATCGTGGTTTTCTGCAGTTGTTTTAGCGATTTCAAAAAATCTTGAGAACTGATAGACCCTTTCACACTCGGCAAGTTACTTGCGCAACTCTTGGCTTGACGACGTCAGCGGTAAAGTCGGGGTAAGGAAAAAAAAAATTTTTTGACCAGACTTTGTTGTACAACTTGCCGAGTCTGAAAGGGGTCTTAATCTGAATTGTAGAGGACTTAAACTTTTACATAGATATGAATGTATGTCTTTTCTCTCTTAGCAGCCCATAAATATACTGGGTCAATCGGATAATTATTTACTGATTTAAAAAAGTTTATACTTGAAAAAATTTGATTATGTACGTTTTTTCAAATTCTCCATTTTATGTCACAGTGAGGCAAAAAAATTTAAAAAAAATTGTTCTTTACTTGTATTTTAAATGATATCTTTTTCCAAAATTACTAAGCGCAGAATTGTTTTCATCGGAGAAAACGTCAAAGAATAACAACGTATTCACCCCTATTATGCAAGTCGTTGTAGACATTAATTTTTAATTATTCTCACATCAAGTCGACGACTACAATACTTTGACGTTATTTTGGTATTTTATAAGAAAGTTGTCACGACGTCAACCAGTTATCGAAAATCTGACAAAAAAAAACCTCCAAGTATTTTTCTATTATTTTTGTTCTTCATTATTATAGAGAATTTTTTAACGCAATTAATGCTATTTTCCGACATTTGGTTGTTTTAACCTACTTAGCGATTTCAAATAAATTTTAGAGTTTATTTCCGATTTTGAAGTTTTCGCGAAATTTTTCCATGTTCGGGTTAAGAGTTTTTTTACTGTAAGTTTTCTGAATCTTGACAGCTTTAAAGATTTTTAATAAATAATAGACTTTGCTGTCATGCCGCTGTTAGCAAATTTTTGCGAATTTCCGCTAATTTGCAATTGTTGGCGGCATGAAATAACCACCCAAAATATAACCCCCCAACAAATAATGAAATAACCCCCCAAAAGTTTGTACAGAGAACAACAAAAACGACTTTTGGGTTGTTATTTCATTTTGTTTGCGGTGTTATTTCATTTTTTTACTTGGGGTATTATTTCATATGAAATTATCCCCCAAAAAATCATTATGAAATAAAGCCCCGATATATTTTTTGGGGGATTATTTAATTTTCAAATTTATAATGAATACGTTTTTGGGCTTAAGGATTTATCCACTTTAGTATACAGAACACCGGCTTCCATAAAAAAAGCTGCCCTGCATAGCCGGCCTTCGGCCGGGCGCAACGGTTTTCTTCTACATATATAGTATACCAAACACCGGCTTCGCAAACTAAAGCTTCTCTGCGTAGCCGGGTCGAGTCGGTATTTTTATACTATAGAGGAGAAAATCCTGGCGCTATGCAGAGAAGCTTTAGTTTGCGAACACAGAAAAAATTATTGCCGAATTATTTTCAAACAAACACTTGTTTGAAAATTTTTTTAATTTCTGTAAATTTTTTTACTGATTCGATCAATATTTTTGTATGATTTTTATTTAACCAACAAAAATGTGGACAACTCTTCAAAAATATAATAAACGCGTTATTGGTGTCAAGTTTTTATAATTTTGTATGAAATATTTAACGCTCTTTAATGTTGTCGTCTCTTTGCATTTTTTATTTGATTGTAAGCAACACTTCTTTATGATAAATATAAGAACTACAACAAAAAACACATGCAGTCTATTTTTGGACGCTTTAAAAAAGTACAGCAATAAGAAAAATTATAAAATAGCGTGACGAGGTTTGTAGTAAAAAAACAACAAAAACAATAGCAGGTAAAAAAAACGTTTCATTTTTTTAAAACAACAGAAATGACAACATAAGAAACAAAATAAATTTTTGGTTGGTTTCAAAGTTGGTAAAAAAAAAGAACAAAATCCCGTATTCAATTTTTTCAAACAGTTTGATTAAATACATCAAATACAAAAATAGAATGATGACGAAAAACATATCGAGTCGGTCTGCCGCCGTTTTTGGGTTACATTTCTTCTTCATTAGCTAAGGAAAGGATACAGCAACAGTGAGTGATGACGAAAAATATTGTGTGTATAAAAAAAGACTTCGTTCAAAAATTATTCCAATAAAAAAATGTGCCTCAAAGCCAGCCGGCCGCTCTGCTCTCTCTGTCATCATCTTCTAATACAGTGCTTACTTGTGTGCGCGTCATTGCTTGTGCAAAAAAAATTTTTTTTATTTTGAAATTTAGTATATGAATTTCAGTAAACTTTTTGTTTGATTCAGTTAAGTTATTTGTTTGAAAAAATCAGTGTTTTTTTTCAATAAACAAAATACAAATAAATTGTTTGAATATGCAAATTTGTTTATGGGACCGATTTCAGACAAAAAATTGTTTGATTCTACAAATTTTTTGTTTGAATTGGAAAAATAATTTTTTCTGTGAAGCCGAAATTGGGGTTTTATTTCATATGAAATAAGCCCCCAAAAATTAGGGAATTATTTCATTTATGTTTGGGGCGTTATTTCATTTCGTTGGGGGCTTATTTCATTTTCAAAAATGGGGCTTTATTGCATATTAAATAAGGCCCCACGCTTTGGGCGGTTATTTTATTATTTTTTTTGGGGGTTATATTTTGGGGGGTTATTTCATGCCGCCACAATTGTTACTGTATTTTTGCCATTCCTTTTTATTTTAGGGACTTTTAATTAATTTTATGCCTTGTTTGAAATATTAAAAATTTTCGTAAACTTTCGCTATTTTAGCAAAATTTTCCAAATTGTCGCACTTTTCTAATTTTACTAATAAAATTTGTGCCCACAACTTCTTTTAAATTTGCATTTATATCTTAAACGTATTTAATAAATATGTTAAGATTCTTTTAAAAATTTCTTTAACTTTCATTTAAGTCGCTGCAAAATTTCCTGTCGACTAAAGCAGAGAAAATTCTACTCAACATTGACTTAAAAGTGCCTTAGAAAATATCAAGAGACTGTCAATAGTAATCGATGTTTGTCAATAAAGACTCTGAAAATAAAATTACTGTTCCGGTACCGTAGGCTCGTGTCAACGTCGACTTCCATAATAGGGGTGATTAAGTGAAAACATCTGAATTTGAATTCCTATAAGCATTTTTTTAATCAATTGTAAATGAAGGTCCAACCAAAACGCACGATGTTAATTGTAAATAAAACAAAAAGATTTCTGAGAATTATCTTAATATTTTTTTTTATTAGGACCTACGACAATTATGTTTGTATGTGTGAAACGGCTAAATTCTTCCCACGGCTTCGGTGGCAAACTACTCTGCGTGGTAACATCTTTCGGTATTGTCGCACGGTGGATGTCAACCACTTGGTGAATTATTTCTTGCACTTACTAAATGCCCCTGTGTGTGTAGGATCATTTAATCAGACACAGGTTGCAATTTAGGTATAAGACCAGAATCTTAAAACCTCCCCTTGTTTAGGAATTGGAGCTATCTAGTCTCCACTGCATAGAGTGATCCAAGCAGTTTCAAGTAGAGAGTCACAACGATCCTAAGATCAAGCATCAGGGATGCACCACAGCCACCACGTGTACCCTGCAAGCAAAGTCCTCAACCATATCGTCATGCCGGGTCGTGACCTCCGGAGGCTATATGACTCCCCGTGGTGCCAAAAAAAAAAAAATGCGTTGGTATACACCCCAGACTCAAGAAAACCGAGAACTTCAAGAGGTCTGTCATTTTAGATGTTCTGGCATCCTTGTGGCATGCATCAGCCACAGTGCTCCCATAGATTTTCAATGTCCGAATGAAGATATCAACACAACAGACCTAGTCCAGCCATGCCCCTCGCGGCATGGCAACGATTCAACTGCAGGAAAGAAATACTTTTCTTCTGATATCTCAAAACGGCTTCTCTACGATAAGACTACTGTTACCAATGCATAGTTCACTTAATTATTTCCAAATTCAATTCATTTATACAAGGGAAAATTGCATTTATAGGGCTCTGTTTTGAGTTTGATCTACTCATTAGCAGTTATGCAAGGGTGGAATCATCCCCAAGCACGTTACTGTGTTATTTGATTTTAGGCCACCTTTTGGTTCTTTGCGGAACCCAGGCGTGACCAATTTCCTGATTATCGGCCATGCACCTTACTTAGAGGGGATCCCTCTTAATATTTAATAAGTCCTAGGACATTGTAATTTTATTACTCGCTATTATTACAAAGAGGTAGAAATGCAACCCTCTAAGTATTTTTCTACCCTTCCTGAGAGGAATAGTATAGTTTCTTAATATTTTAACCTTGTTTCTTAGCCAACTGGAAATATCCAGTCGTTTCCAGGAGCCGCCACTAGGAGGCGGAACAAAGGCACTTGATGCCGATCTGATGGCTTGTGAGGCACATCAAATTGACATCTTAGGCTCCCCTGGTCACAAGAAGTCCGTTATCATCTCGCCATAGCGAACACCATTCACGGTTACTGCTTGGCCGACCTCATTTTCGAAAAAGGACAAGGATGATGCCGCCGAGCATGCACAGGTGTTTTCACATTTCCTACACACCCGGTTTACTAAAATCTTTGCTCATTTCTCCCGATTGTGGAAACATTTGGTCTTTTATGCTGACCAAAAAAAAAAAAAAAACACGAAGTGTACGAAATGCATTTTAATTTGAACGACAGTTTTCTTTAAAGGCTTGAACAAACTTAACGCGCTGCCCAATTTTGTACGTCTCCATGGTTGAATTTGTCAAGCACCGAAGCAAATAAACGTTAAATAAAGTTAGACAAAAAACTTGATGTTAAATTGTGACTCATAAATAACATCGTGCATTATGATTGGTCCACCCTTTACATAAAATTCCAAAGTTCATCTGTTTACATTTTGGCGTAGCATATTATGTCAACGGGAATGACCGAATATACGTTTATTATATAAATATATTATTAAATGCTTGCTTGGTTTTCAAATTAGCCGTTTTTGTATTTTTTTCTAGCATATTTTAATACATTTTTAAGGGCATATTAAAAAGTTTATACTTCATATTTTATGCGTATAGAATACTTTGCTAAGAGAAGCATTTCTGGCTTCCCTACGGGTTAATAAAACACTTGCAGCCTTATTCATAACAAAAAGTTAGCCACAGTTGGTACACTACGTACAACGAGCTGCTAACTAGAATGCCGATTAAGCTTAGCAGCTTGTTGGCACAGAGTTAATTCATAACAAACGTTTCTCCATCTGCCAACTTTTAATAAATCAACTCTGAATTTTTATGATGCCATATTGTATTACGCGAAAATGCTACACGTTTTGCATTAATCATCGCTGAAATTGTAGTTTTTTCCTTTTTTGTTTTTCCCTTCACATATAAAAATGTTAAAAAGTTTTTAAAATAAAAATAAATTAAGTAAAAGACAGTTAATTACAAAAACCAACAAAATTGTTTGACATTAAACGGCTGTTTTTCACAAGTTGGCAAACGATTGGCAGCTCGTTAACAAGAGTTTAGCAAATCGTTAGCCAGAGTTTGGTTGGTGTATTATGAACAGTGTTCGAAAATAAACAGTACATTATTTAACGTTCGGCTCACACACCGAGAAACGATATCTATTTTTTTTAGTGATTATGTAGACATACACAACCCTTAATACCATTCGTAACTATTTTCAAGAAAGAACCGAACATTATATGATGTTCGGTTCTTCGTTAAAAAACAGAACATTTGAAGTGATACTGTAGACAAACATTATATTTTAATGTTCTATAATGATTTTTTCGTGTGTGTATTTTGTTTTTGTAAAAAATGTTTGGTTTCTTTTTATCAGCCAAAAGGGACGAACATTAACGAGCCGAACCGAACACATTGAAGCTTGTGGAATAAAAAATAACCCAAACGGAATTAAATGTTCACATCTATTGTTGAGTTTTAATAAAAACCGTAATGTTTTTGTGTTCGAAAGATGTCTAACAGGGAAACGTTATTTTTTTTAATGATTTTCTACACAAACACTATTAGCGTTTGTGTTTTCCATAAATCTACCGAACCGAACATTAAGAAACGATATTTAGTGTAAATTTTCGAACACTGATTATGAATAAACTTTTTGTTAACTTAATGCGAAATTTTCATTATGAATATGGCTGTTGGTAAATAATTCTAATTTATAAAAAGCTCATAAGGCGTATGATTAATATTAATTTGCTATAAAAAGTCACTACGTTTTAATCTCAACCAACAATCTCTTTTCTTTGTTGTCCATTTATGTTAACAATTAATTTTATAAATAAAATGCAAAAAGTCTGGTTTGTTTTTCTTATTTCTCTCAATTTTTAATTGGCTTTAATCTTTTAATTAAATTAATTATCAGCTACTGCATATAAAACATTTATTTTCTTTGTATTGTGAATATTAAAATAGTCATAACGATTTCCTAACTGTCTTTTTAAATGTTTTATTTAAGTGATATCTTTTTTTTATTATTATTGATCATAATTTGTCACTGTCATAATATCGCTAATTGTTACACTTTTAAATTCACATAAATTAAAATATATTTTGTTTAGTATCTCGGAATCACTGCGCCATTATAGCAATTTAGAGAAATTAAATAAATAATAAAAAAAATAAGAAAAAATATATAAAAAATTATAATAAAGTATTAATAAAGTATATTTGCGATTAAAGAAAATGTAGGTGTGGCCTACCATGAACTCTGATCGTCTTGTCTGAGCGGCATATTGATTTACAATTAATTCAGACATACGTTGATTACTGAGAAATACATTTATATGTGAATATATTTATTTATTTCTTATATATTTTTTATGTATTTTTTACCAAACTAGACTAATAGACTCATAAATTGATTTGTAATATTTTAATTATTTTATGCATTTTTTCAAGTTTAATGGAATAAGAGCATGTGTGTTGTAGATAACGTGTTTTTCTATTTAAATATTCTCAAATGTTTATTACAAAAATTGTAGAATATTAAAATAGTACTTTTGCTTTTTTATTATTAACAAATCAAGTTGTAGTTTAAATTTGCATAGGTTTTTTTTTTAATTATTAATTATCTTGTTGAATTCTTTATTTAAATTTTGATAAATTGCTTTTTTTTATTAAATATTTTGTTTGACAATTTTAGTTAAAAATTTTATTTGAAAAATGTTCAACAAAATTTTTAGTTGTCAAATTAAATTAATAGAAACATTTATTATAAAACAAATATTAATACACTACTGTATTAACCCTGAAGGAAACCTGGGTGCAAGTGTCCCCAAGTCACCAGTTTTGTCGGCTATATTGGTGACATTGTCAACGAAGTGTCTACACTTCATTACATTTGCCTCTATATTTGGCTTTAATACGAAAAAGATTTTATCAATAAGAACTGAGAAGTACAATTCCTATAAAAGTTGAAGAAATAATAAAAACAAGATTGTTATGATTTCGTATTCTCACAAAAAGTGTAGACTACTTTTACTTAAATGTACTAGAGATTCTCTGGTTCCAATGTCTACCAGAGAAAGTCAATGGGTATAAACAAAATTAAAGTACTCTAGCACATATCGACAATTTTCAATACGTGTGCGTACTCGTATCTGTTTATTCTCATACTTGTGTATATCCATGCGCATTAGATTTCATTCATGTATGTTATCATACTTATTGTGTTTCATACTCGCACATATTCAGACACACCCATAGTTATAGCATTGACTTCAAACATTTTTTTTTTTTTGTTAAATTTTTTCATAAATGTTGGCAGAATTTTTTTTCCAAATTGCTGAATCACAAATAAATACGTTTTTTCAAAATCGTTTGAGTACAATTCAACAAAATTTTATTGAAAAACAAACGATTGTTGACTTTAGAAAATGTCTGTAATACAAAGATTTGCGTTCTTACTTAAGAAAATCTAAAAAAATGACTAAATGGATGCAAATTAAAATGCGTCGTGTTATTTTCATCGTTCTTAAAAAAAACAGAAAAAGTAACCGTAATCCAAAAAAAAGAATATTCATATTCGCAGTTAAGAAATGAGATATCACAGGTAAAAACATTCATACATATTATGAGTTTGAGTAGTTTATCTGTTGCCAGTTGCATTTTTAAGACGTTAAAAAATGGTTTAAAATTTAATTGCTGGAGTCAATCAGTATGCCAACCAAAATTTTAGCCTTAAAGAAGACTTCGACATCATGCTATGGTGGAAAAACAACTCCACAAGGTATCCACGGTTGTCTTAATAAGAATCAAGAATTTTATGAAATTTCCTGCCTGCAGCGCAGCATTAGATTAAGATTACTCTTTAGCTGGAAACATAAAAGATCCCAAAATAATTGATAGCCTCCTTTTTTAATTATTTTTATAAAAAATATATTATAATTTATTATAGCTTTAGAAGCATTTTCTTAATTTGATAGCAAATATTTATGTTTTAATATAACTTCAACATAAATTTTTAGGTCGTGGCAACACTGCTTGCTTTAAAATAACCACACAAAATGTTGAAGTTACTTGTCGATACTTATGATACATGCCTATACTCATACGCATTCAAAGGATTACCCATAAGCATGCGTGTTTGTTCATACTCATACCGGTCGATATACAAACTTATTCATGCTCATACTTATTGGTAGTCATACCTGCCTGTACTCGTGCTCGGTGGCGTATGAATAGGTTATAAGTATTAAAAATATAACTTTTTGGCTTTCTCTGATGTCTACATATGTTCCCAAAGGAACTACCTAGTCAGTACCTAGTCAGTAGTACCAACGTCAGTAGTAGATTTCCAATGACACGCACATGTTAAATGTCTACAGTAGATAACATTGCCTGCGGTACAAAAGGTTACTAGTACTGGTGACTGTGTCAATAGTGAATCAGTACAGATTCACTAGTGACATTTCCTGCAGGGAAAGGGCTGCATGAACAACTTAATTCTTAAAAACATACTGAAATGTTTGTCCACTGAAGTTCGTGTTCGAATAAAATTGAGATTACTGAACAAACTGTTGTCTTAAGGCTCAGTTAGCCGGGAGTAACAGTAACAGTAACCTTACCGTAAAAAAGTAAGACCAATCTATTTCTTACAGATTGAGACGTTACATCTTACTGCTAACTGTAATCGTTCTAATTGCTTTACATACAACAAAATGAAACATCTGATTTGCAACGTTACTTTTACTCCCGGCTAACTGAGCCTTTATTCATGCTACTAGCAAACACATTTTGTTTCACATCGTAAACACAAAGATGTTGTTCAATATAACGACTTTTGCTTTACAGTTTTCATTCTGTCTCATTTTTTTTTTATAAATGTTCATGAAGGTTTCATGAACATTATTATAATTATACCCTCCACCACAATTAGTTGTGAAGAGGGTATATTAAGTTTGTCATTCCGTGTGAAACTTTTTTATTATTCATCTCAGACCCTATAAAGTATATATATTCTGGGTCCTTGAGTAATTTTATGTGTTCTATTTCTAACACATAATGTAAAGGGGACTTGTCACTTTAACATGACGACGTCCTAGGAGGCTGTTATTTGGCACCTTTTTGACACTTTGTTACAGGTTACTGAAACAATCTAAATCAGCGGTCACCACAAAGAGAGACAGTTAAAAATGTGTATGTAGTTGTGAATGCATATTGTGTGCAATGAAACACCAATTCTGGAAAAGAGAGGAAAATAAATTTACTCATTCGAGACAATAACTATCTGTTTTGTTTTTGTTTTTTAACAACAAAAGCGACGACACCCTGCTTGTTTGAAAGCTAGCATACAACTGAATGACATTTTGGATTTTTACAATTGTTTCGTTAACCTTCGAGTTGTGTGTGTGAAATTCACGAAAAGTGCACGGCCCCTGGGGGCATAGCGTGATGATCGTTGATCTAAATGTACCCATTAAATTTCAGTTAAATTAATTCCTGTCGCAGATATTGACCCGAGTGAACTATATCAATATGAAAGATCTCCTTCATATAAAGTAATACAAAGAACCAAATAGAGTCAACCACTAGCCGAATTTATTCACGACCAGTTTATGTCTTGTTTTCACCTATCACAATTCGTTCCTTTTTATTAAAATATTGTGTTCACTGCACAGAAAAAATTCTCGCATTTTTTCAATTAAACCATTTAATAAAAATAAAATCAGTTTTAATTAAAAATTTAATCAAGTGAATTAAAAGCTTACTTATATCAACAACATTACTGAAAAAATGTTTTAGATATCAAAAATTATTAATTGATACTCTTAATTTGTTATTATTGCAAATTTAATAAATTTTTTTAATCACTATTACAAATTATTTAATTTAAATCAATTTTTATTTTGTCAGTGTGTTCACGAAATAAGTGCTTTAAGAAATATTAAAAAAAATTTTCCGCAGGGTTGTAAAATTATTTTGCCAGAGTATTGATCGACAAAGGTCAGCTGGTCTCCTGGGATAACTTATTCGGTAAAGCGGAACATTTAATATTCCGCAGAATGCAGGTGAGTATCCTGGGAAAACTTAATGGATTTCACGACAACCTTTAAAAGTTTGTGAAAGTTACTGCCTTATCCATAAGCCAGATACCTTTTCTTTAGATTGTGCCATTTTTTTTGTTTCGAAAATTGCTGATACAGTTGTGCTTTTAAGATCTAGAGAATTTTATTTGAATAAGGACATAGCTCTTTAAGTGAAGTCAGTTTTGGCTATTTACTTAGCAGGATATTCGTCTTCATAGGTAAGATCGTTTCCTGGGACAACCTGCTTGATATTTTGACCTCTTGATTGATCTGTTACGAGAAGTAAAAGTCACGGTTTTATGAAGCATGATTTAATTTGCTTGCACAGGCCAGATGGTCCTCTGTACCATTTTTCTTGATATTTGGAGAACTTTGTGAATTTTATCAATGTAAAGATATGGTTGCATAACTTTGACAAATAGATAAATACTAATGACTATAACTGACTATTTCACGATGTCACTTGAACGTTTACGTTCGCACAAATAACATGTAAACAAAAAACAAATTTTTTAATTTTGTTTTTGTTTTATATGTTATTTGTGCGAACGTTAACGTTCGAGTGACATCTTGAAATATGCAGTTAGTCTTTGTGTATACGCAAAAGTATCAAAACACTAAGGAGAATAATTTCATACAAGACGTTTTCGAGCACTTTTGAGACTGCACACAAAAAATTCTAGCTATTTTTTTACATTAATCGAGTGAATTAAACGTTTAATCAAGGGAATTAAACGTTTAGTTGATACAATTAATTTGTTTACTGGTGTAAACTAAATTAATTTTTTAATTTGAAATCAATTTTTATTTTTTGCTGTGTGATTGTGGTGTGATTTTTGAATATCCGATACATTTTCTGGAATGTTAAGTTAAGTAGAAAAAATATGTTCATTGTTGGTAAAGTTCTTTGGTTATTTATGGTAGGGATTGCTATTCGGTTTTAACCGAAATCGAAACCGCGGTTTTAAGTGCCTAAAAACCGAAACCGAAAACCGACAAAAAAACCTCAGTTATAGCTTTTACTTTAACAATATATTTATGCTTGAAGAAATTGAAAATTATAGATAAAACTCGTGCTTCATATACAAAAACTTTATACATATCAGCCTGCAACAATGACAAGGTATTTCAAAATTCTAAAAATTCAAAATAAATACTAAGAAGAACAAATGTTACCTTTTCTTACCCTCCAACACAATTAGTTGTGAAGAGGGTATATTAAGTTTGTCATTCCGTGTGAAACTTTTTTATTATTCATCTCAGACCCCATAAAGTGTATATATTCTGGGTCCTTGAGTAATTCTAAGTCGATTTAGCCATGTCCGTCCGTCTGTCCGTCTGTTGAAAACACGCTCACTTTCGAAAAACTCAAAAGAAATAAACAAACGTGGTGTCAAATTGCTTGTTGTTATCCTAAGCAGTTTGGGATTGAAATCCAGCGAAATCGGTTCAATAGGATCTGAGCTATGAATCAAAATGTGGAACCACCACCTAAAAAAAATTGATAATTTTGTTACAAAAACTAACATAAATGGTTGAAAAATGCACAGAATGATATAAGATTTCGCAAAAGTTCGTTTTATTTAACTGAAAATCACGCTGTAAAATATCTTGAAGATCCGTCCATGATTTATCCTAGGCCCCATATAAGCCCTACTCCCGGAAAACAGTATAGTAAGCCTAAAACCCTAACTAACAATGCTATCATAACAAATTTTGGCACGTCACAGTTAAATAGGACTAGAAATGAAACGGTTAAGTTACGTGAAGATCGGTCCATAATTTACCATAGGACCCATATAAAACCTACTTCCAGAAAACAGCTTAGTGCGCCTAAATCCGTAAAAAATAACGCTATCATAACAAAATTTGGTACATCAAAATTTTTTGGAACTAAAAATAAGACTGTGAAACTTCGTGAAGATCGGTCCATAATTTACCATAGGCCCCATATAAACCTTACTCCCGGAAAACAGCTTAGTACGCCTAAAAACGTAAAAAAGAATGCTATCATAACAAAATTTGGTACATCACAGTTTTATTGAACGAGAAATAAGACTTTAAAATTTTGTGAAGAACGGTCCATCATTTACCATAGGCCCCATATAAACCTTACTCCCGGAAAACAGCTTAGTACGCCTAAAAACGTAAAAAATAACGCTATCATAACAAAATTTGATACATCACAGTTTTATAGAACTAGAAATGACACCGTGAAATTTGGTGAAGATCGGTGCATAACTTACCATTGGCTTCATATAAAGCCCACTCTGGTAAAATAATTAAATACGCGGTAAACTTTCTTCCAGTTTAACTTCATATGGCCTGAAAAAATGTTATGCAATTTTGTGATATACGGTCCATAATTTTCCTTAGATTCCATTTTAGCAGCCTTTTGAAATTTACTGCAAACGCTTAAACTAATTGCACCGCTGTATTGAAATTTATGTTTTTTAATACCAGAAATCGTTCTGCAGAATTTGGGATGATTGGTTCATAGCTTACCATGGCTTTTATATAATTTGTTCTCTTGAAAATCATTTAAGTTCATCTTAAACTGATATTCTACTCAAACTTTTTAAAATTGATTCTGATTGTCGATCAATAATTTTATATAGGTCTATACCGCAACAAATTTTAATGCAGATGTCTGTTTTTACAAAGATTATAATAATAAATAGACATCATACAGATATTACTCCTAAAACATTCGAAGTGTCGGTGGAGGGTATCAAAGATTCGGCACAGCCGAATATAGCACTCTAACTTGTTTTGTATTCACTTCGATTGTATTCCGTAAGATGAATAACTATAACAATAAAGCAATAAAAATTCGTTATTTAAGAGACGAGAAATATGAAGTTAGTTTGTTTACTTATACATGAGAATATAAACATTAACAACTCTGAAACAAAACAACCATTGAATAGATGTCGAATAAGTTCATGGAAAAACACATTGATTTAAAAGTCCGTGTTGCCAGTTAGAACAAAAGAAAATCATTTAGGAAAGATAAAAAACCAAAAATAACCACGAAGAGTAAAAGCAACAATATAAGGAAGTTAAATCATATTGAAATAACGAAAAAAAAAACAATTTGACTTTGGTTTCAATTTAAATTAATTGTTTCCAATGTTAATTTTTAAGAATAAAAAAAAAATTATTTTATTTATTTATTTTAATATAAGTAAAATACAAAAGCCTATCAAGACCAATAAAATATATATTACAAAAGCCAAATCCTGAGAATTATTAATGGATACAATAAATATTCAAAAATGTAGTTATTCAAATATATACACCTAATTATAAAAATAAAAATACAAATGGCTCCACAGCCAGGGATTGAAAGAAATGTTTAAAAAAATATTCAGTTATCAATTAACAGGCCCCAAAGTAGTAGCCCAGATTAAAAAATAGATAAGATACCATTACAGAACATTATATGAAATAAAGCCATACTAAACTCATTGAACATAAGATAAGGCAAAAGGTGGAAAAACAATCAAAAGAATTCTTAATCCTGAAAAGAAAAGTATAGCATAATTTTTAACCGGAATGCGTTATTTGAATGAGAGAATATACGAAGGTCCTCTGGTAAATAATTCCAACATTGAGCTACTCTAACTATAAACGACCGTTCAAAACAACTACAGCGAATTCTAGGTATAATAAGTTGTGGGTTTCTAGTTGAATGGGTGAAGAAAAACTTGGAACAAAGTTGAGAAGGTTGATCAGTTTTCATAACTCTTAAAAATAGTAGTTAATTACGATAGGATATAAATCTTTTAAAAGTACAACCAAGAAAATGTTTGACATACCCATAAATATGCGCTCGGCGCCGAACACCATACGTATATCGCACAATAGTGTTCGCAATACGATTCAATCTAGCTATAACGAAAGCCAGAGACCCAGATACAACCTCAAGCCCATAAAAAATATGCGGCATTAATAGTCCATATGCCAATTTATACTTTATGTGAAATGGTAAATAAATATTGTTCGAGTAAATTCTTCACAAAATTGCAGAGACAATACAACATATAACGTCAACATGTTTATCAAAAATAAGACGATCGTCAATGTAAATACCTAAACATCGCATCCGGTCAACATTTTATTTGATTTTAAAAAACATTCACTAACTTTAAAAACAGCAATGTGTTTTGCTTGGAAGTAAATTTTAAATTTTAAGGGCCGATGATGAATGTGAACCACATTTAAGTTTTTTTTGCATTTCATTTGACATTTCTCAATTTCAGACTAACCCAATTTGCACCATGGAAAGATACACAATCGGGCCACCCGTTAAAGTTGTTCAGGCTTATTATGAAAATGGGCGTTCAAATCAAAATGCATATCGGGCACAGCTCGTACTGAGGAAAATATTGCTGCAGTTCGCGATAGTGTGGCACCTCAACTCCTCGTCGTGCCCAACAATTGCACCTCTCACGCTCGTCGTTGATGAACATCAAGACCTGCATTTCCACGCTTACAAGATGCAATTGACTCAAGAACTAAAGCCTCTTGAGCATTCCAAACGTCGTCAATGGTCTGAAAGGTGGCAAGAAATGGCAACAATGGATGATCAATTTTCGAAGAAAATCATCTTCAGTGATGAGGCACATTTTCACCTCAGTGGATTCGTGAATAAGCAGAATTGCCGCATTTGGGCAAATGAAAATCCAAGAAGGATTGTCAAAAAACCAATGCACCCACAAAGAGTGGCTGTTTGGCGCGGTTTATGGGCCAAATGAGGACGGTCAGGCAGTTACTAACGGACTTCTTGTGGCCAGAGATTGAGGATATGGATCTGGACGATATGTGGTTCCAACAAGATGGAGCCACTTGCCACACAGCTAACGAAACAATGGTCTTTTTTGCGCGACAAATTCAATAGCCCTGTTATCTCACGTGGTGGCGATGCCAATTGGCCGCCAAGATCATGTGATTTGACACCGTTGGACTTCTTTCTTTGGAGATATTTAAAAGAAAAAGTGTACGCCGATAAGCCAGCAAAAACTCAAGAGCTTAAGGATGAGATAATTCGGCACATTGACGGCATAGAACCTCAATTATGTCATCGAAAATTCGGGCCATCGGATGGAGATGTGCCGCCGAGGTCGCGGCGGCCATTTGGCTAATATTTTGTTCCATACATAATTGAACCATACCAATATTATCATAATAAAAAGAAATGACAACAATTTCCTTAATAATTTGTGTTTTATTCAAAATCAACATCGGCCCTTAAAATTTAACCACCCTTTACATATTCAACTAAATAAATAAACTAAATGAGAAGCAAGAGTTCAATTTTACTTTTTAAACATGAAAATAATATATGTTTTTCTTTTTGTTCTGTTGTTTTTGTTGTTTCTACCCACAACAAGCAACTTGTGTGATGTTGTTGTAATTTCAACAACAAACTTTAACAAAAAACACACGCTTATGCACCAGTGATGCCATTAGGATATAAAAGATATAATTTTGAATCTTTTGATGACTTCAGGTGCCATGTATAATCCTTAAATTTTCCGTAACTTTTGAATCTGTATGTAAAATGTACAAACATACAATTTTAAACTTTCCGAACCGAACGATTTTTCGCACCGAACTTGTTAATTTGTTACTCGGTAGTTTGTTAATTTGTTAAAGTTACCAACTGTGAACGACCCCCTTTTTCAAACTTTGTTAGTCTGGTAACTTTCGTAGTAAAACAGCTGATTTATTCATTAAATTAACATACTTACTCTCAATGTACACGAAAATTGCCAAAACACAAAAATTTTTTTAGAAATGTATCACAAATTACTTTTTTATTATATTTATTTACAAACTACAACAGCTGATTGTGAGTTACCAACTAACAACTATTTTATCAGGGGTGCCGTGTCGTTAATTTGTTAAATGTTCATCCGGTAGCGCGGTAAATATAAAAAAACAAAATGCGTTTAAAAAAGTAACGATTAACGACTAACAAACTAACAAGCTTGGTGTGAATACCACTATTGTATCTTCTTGTTACATTTTTGTTAAAAATATTAAAAAAATTTAATTCCCCATTTTAAATTCCTAAATTCGACGCTAACTTTTTATTCTTATTCTGGAAATCCCACTATGTGGGTATTTTGGTTGCCCTTTACAATATTCATTGAATATGAAATAAAAATTTTATGTTAATAAATTTTAAATGTTAAACATGGATTTTCAAATCTTTTTCAAAATGTATCTTTTTGGGAAAAAGTGTACCTTTTTGGAAACTAAAATGTACCTTTCTCGAAATTTCACTGGCAACACTGTGTGTATATATGTCAAGACTTTGCCGTTTTTCGAAAGCATAACTCTTTTTATATTAATCTGCTTTGAGATAGTGCCAGATCTCGCTGTAGACGCTGCTTTGTAGTATTTTTGTCTTTTTGATGTTTTGTTTAGAATTCCACTTTAGATTCTTTAACAGGAAGATAAAATCTTTTAGACCTGCAGGGGTGAACTAATCGCACTCTTAAATTTTTCCTTGGTTATAACTCATGATGTCTAGCAATTGAAACAAAATGCCTTAAGCTTGCGTTGATGGAAATAAAAGACTAACTAACTCTTTGAATTCAAATTAGTGAGAGAAACCTTATCTCAGTTTTATTTGTAAAATAATAAATCAACATATAATATATTCGAAATCAAAACATTTCTTTCAAATTCTTCAATGTTTAATGTCCATTAGAAACTGAGATGTATTTTTCCATTTAGACTTAAACATTTTTGGTTTTTCTTCTTAATTTTACCACTAAAAACACATGACATTAGACAAGAACATTTGCAAGATTTTTTCTTTGCTTTTTTCATTTTTGGGTTGAATCGGTTGTTGGCTGGCTGACTACATGTTGAATGAACGAGCTAAACCAACGCACTTTACTTGTTTGTTTTCCTTCAAAGATAGTAAAGTTTATACTAGAAATTGTACTCATTGGGTTGGCTGTTTGTTTGTGCTGGTACGTCAGAGTTTTTTTTTTGTTTTGAGTTGGACACTTTATGTAGGCAAAAACATGACATGTATTTTCACACTATTATCGTTTTTTTCACTCTAGAGAGCGCTGCTTGCTTTGCTCTGCTTGCTTGCAGTTGCAGCAATAAAAACGAGGTGTTTTTAGAACTATATTGCTGCACTAACTATTGTAATGTGATCTGAAGAGGTGCTCTCTTCCTTTAGAGTTGTTGATATAAATGCACTTACAGTCTTATAAAACATACACTGACACACTACTGACTTAAGTTGAAATGTAATGTGACACACTGTCACATTGTTGCTTTAATCAAAATAACGGTTTTTAGTTACAAAAAAGAAGAATTCAAAAAAAAAATATATTAAGAAAGATTTGCATAAATCTCTTGTTTATTGTTGACATTAACAGATGTTGTGGCTTGTGTTGCACATTTGGTAAGAGCGTGAGCGTGATTGTTTGAAAGTGAGTGTGTGGTATTTTAAATATTTGTTTTAGCGTTTTTTTTTTAATTTTCTTTCAAACTGCCACTTCCAGTGAGTGATGGAAATGTTTTGTTATTTCTCTAAAAGAGTCAGATAAATTGAATTAGTTTTTCGTCTCATGAGTAAATGGTGGCAATGTGGCACATTTCGTTTCTCTAAAAAAATTCTGGCAGTTTGAAAAGGAAATTCAATATTTTTTATCTGTGACTGGTGACCTTATTTTGAGCAGGAAACATAAATTCCAATAAATGCCAAATCATTTGTATTGTGACAAAAACTATTATAGAAATAAGATAAATAAAGTTTGGGTTGACAGTGGAGAGTTTTTAATTTGTGCGATATGCTCTTTTGCATATTCTATTAAAATTCAGCTTGAGAGAGCTTTAATCGGTTTTCGAAGAGATCAGTAAATCGGAACAAATTTAACTTGAGAGAGCTTTAATGGGGTTTCGAAGAGAGCAGCTTATCGTGCCAAATTTTCCATGGTAAATTTTAAAATTAAGAAACAGATCCAACTGGCGGGCATACTCTCCTGACAAAATTCAGATACACAGCCTGTGTTACCGTTGGTGCCACTAAAGTGGAAATTTGCCACTTTTTCGGCTGCTTGGAAACTATTTGGCCACTTTTACAAAATGCACCCAAATGTGGTACTTTTTGTGATTCTTGCCACTTTTGTGATACTTTTTACGTTAGGAAAAGATACTTTTTTTCTTTCTGTTTTATTATAACTCCCAGCTTTAATATATGCTAAAAAATTAGCGTCCTTGGTGGGTTCAAGTCGTTCCCAACTGCCAAAAAATCCTTTAGAAAATAAACTTTTATATGAATTTTTTTTTCTTGTCATGCGTGGTTAGCTGAAAATCTGTTGAATTAACTTTCTATTAACCTGTTTTATATATTATGAATAAGGGGGTAAAGATATCTCGCATATATATGTATATTGGTCGTGAAACAGAAACCGAACTGTTGTGTACCGAAAACTTTTCTAGAATTTGTGTAATTGACATTAAAAGTAAAATCTAAGTTTTTACCAAAAATTTTGTAAAGAATTGATAACAAGAATTGATATAAAAAACTAAAAGCTCAAAATATTTAAGTACTTTAGTAAGTTAGCTTTAATCAAAAATAAAGTTACAAATAGGTTAAAAGTAAATACTTGCGAATCCATGCTTTTATCTTTAAATTTGTTAGATACTAGCCTTGAAGATTGGGTTCAAAGTGAAGACATTTTACGAAAGTCATTTTAAGAACAATTAATTGTTAGAAAAATTTGTATGGAACTGATCATTAATAAATAACACAGGACGACATTAGAAAAGTTTTTTAACCATTCCAACTGATTCTTATATTTTTGGAATGCTCCCATCACGTCACATTTATCAGATACACCAATTATTGTAATTTCGGAAGATGTTTTGTATCACAATTAATAACAAAATTCAGTTTAATCGTTTTGGTCTATAAGCCTGATTACAAAAATTTGAAGCAATAATAGACGAAATTGGATAAAAACGAAATATGCTTTAGTAAAGAAATTAAAACACTAGCACTTAAATTCAATAGCATGTTTGCATTTATTTGTATTAAAGTGCGGAACTGATTAAATATAAAGTATTTGAAAAAGTGATATTTTCTTTTTTTTGTCATAGGATTTCTTGTTATTATCCGATTATAGCTTAGAACACTTCTTTCGCATATTTATAAAAAACTAAAATTAGTTTTTGTTTTCAATACAAATATACGAAAGAAATGTTCTTGTCGACATCGTGGGCCTGGGCCTACAACTTTTGTAATTAGGTTGAGTGTAGGATAAAATTATAAAACTATGGATTTTGTTATTAATTGTGGTACAAATCATCTTCCGAAATTACAGTTATTGGTGTATCTGATAAATGTGACGTGATGGGAGGAAACTGTGCTCATATTCGGCCAAAGCATTCCAAAAAACATAAGAATCTGTTGTAATGGTCAAATAAATTTCTAAAAAGTTTTTAAATGTCTACCTGTGCAATACAATGTCTTTAATTAACCAAAGAAAATGTATTCAGAAGGAAAAATACAAGAAATTACCAAATTGAATTACCAAAACATTAAAGTAAATATTTTATAAAAATTACTTCTCGAGAGACCTTCTGATTAATGACACCTCAAAAAATGGTGCCATTTTTTTTGTAGATATCCCCTTTTTTTGGTACCTTTTTAAAATATCCGACGGTAACACTGTACACAGGCTTAGTTAGTTATTAGCCCGTTAATGATGAAATTTAGTAACGATCTTATTCTGACAATCGCATGATGTAAAATCGCAACATGCCAGATCTATTTTATGGTACTTTGAAAATTGTGCGCTTAGTTTGCCTTCTCTTAAGCATCCTTTTGCAATTCTAAGTCGACAAATTTTTGGCTATTGCAATTTACAGAACACCTTTTATGCGATTTCATCTTAGAATCGCCAAAGTTAAGCGTTTTGCGATTGTCAGAACATGCTTGTAAGTGAGCACTGAATTAAGTGATTGTATTCCAAACTCGTGATGTAATTTGGCTGCTATGATTGTGTGATTTGACCCTGGGGATTTTTTTTTTGAAGGTTTGTTATAGTTTGAATTACATGCAGCAGTTTTTCGAAAAAATAAGATCTCTTAGATCTATTACGCCATTCAGAGATGTGGTGCACATTTGAATAGGTATGTTTATTAATGGTAAACAAGTATAATGCCGATGGCGAAGTGCTACTGCCGCTGTCATTCTATTTGGATTTACAGTCGTTCCTCGGACTTAAAGTAGAGTTCTGCATATGAAAATAGAACCCTGTTAAAAACTTGTTCAATATCAGGACAGCTTTGGCTGCATTATTTTTCTCAAGGTCATGCTATTATTTACAGAAAAAACTGTTGTTATAGCTATCGAGCTCCTTTTCATAATAGAAGTATAGATTTATTGGTACGCATTTCGGTTTCAAGGCATCCCTAGGGGAAAAGGAACTAAAACCGAACTTGTCACGTGACAGTTATAAAGTCGTAGAAGCCTGTTCTATTTCTAACACATAATGTAAAGGGGACTTGTCACTTTAACATGACGACGTCCTAGGAGGCTGTTATTTGGCACCTTTTTGACACTTTGTTACAGGTTACTGAAACAATCTAAATCAGCGGTCACCACAAAGAGAGACAGTTAAAAATGTGTATGTAGTTGTGAATGCATATTGTGTGCAATGAAACACCAATTCTGGAAAAGAGAGGAAAATAAATTTACTCATTCGAGACAATAACTATCTGTTTTGTTTTTGTTTTTTAACAACAAAAGCGACGACACCCTGCTTGTTTGAAAGCTAGCATACAACTGAATGACATTTTGGATTTTTACAATTGTTTCGTTAACCTTCGAGTTGTGTGTGTGAAATTCACGAAAAGTGCACGGCCCCTGGGGGCATAGCGTGATGATCGTTGATCTAAATGTACCCATTAAATTTCAGTTAAATTAATTCCTGTCGCAGATATTGACCCGAGTGAACTATATCAATATGAAAGATCTCCTTCATATAAAGTAATACAAAGAACCAAATAGAGTCAACCACTAGCCGAATTTATTCACGACCAGTTTATGTCTTGTTTTCACCTATCACAATTCGTTCCTTTTTATTAAAATATTGTGTTCACTGCACAGAAAAAATTCTCGCATTTTTTCAATTAAACCATTTAATAAAAATAAAATCAGTTTTAATTAAAAATTTAATCAAGTGAATTAAAAGCTTACTTATATCAACAACATTACTGAAAAAATGTTTTAGATATCAAAAATTATTAATTGATACTCTTAATTTGTTATTATTGCAAATTTAATAAATTTTTTTAATCACTATTACAAATTATTTAATTTAAATCAATTTTTATTTTGTCAGTGTGTTCACGAAATAAGTGCTTTAAGAAATATTAAAAAAAATTTTCCGCAGGGTTGTAAAATTCTTTTGCCAGAGTATTGATCGACAAAGGTCAGCTGGTCTCCTGGGATAACTTATTCGGTAAAGCGGAACATTTAATATTCCGCAGAATGCAGGTGAGTATCCTGGGAAAACTTAATGGATTTCACGACAACCTTTAAAAGTTTGTGAAAGTTACTGCCTTATCCATAAGCCAGATACCTTTTCTTTAGATTGTGCCATTTTTTTTGTTTCGAAAATTGCTGATACAGTTGTGCTTTTAAGATCTAGAGAATTTTATTTGAATAAGGACATAGCTCTTTAAGTGAAGTCAGTTTTGGCTATTTACTTAGCAGGATATTCGTCTTCATAGGTAAGATCGTTTCCTGGGACAACCTGCTTGATATTTTGACCTCTTGATTGATCTGTTACGAGAAGTAAAAGTCACGGTTTTATGAAGCATGATTTAATTTGCTTGCACAGGCCAGATGGTCCTCTGTACCATTTTTCTTGATATTTGGAGAACTTTGTGAATTTTATCAATGTAAAGATATGGTTGCATAACTTTGACAAATAGATAAATACTAATGACTATAACTGACTATTTCACGATGTCACTTGAACGTTTACGTTCGCACAAATAACATGTAAACAAAAAACAAATTTTTTAATTTTGTTTTTGTTTTATATGTTATTTGTGCGAACGTTAACGTTCGAGTGACATCTTGAAATATGCAGTTAGTCTTTGTGTATACGCAAAAGTATCAAAACACTAAGGAGAATAATTTCATACAAGACGTTTTCGAGCACTTTTGAGACTGCACACAAAAAATTCTAGCTATTTTTTTACATTAATCGAGTGAATTAAACGTTTAATCAAGGGAATTAAACGTTTAGTTGATACAATTAATTTGTTTACTGGTGTAAACTAAATTAATTTTTTAATTTGAAATCAATTTTTATTTTTTGCTGTGTGATTGTGGTGTGATTTTTGAATATCCGATACATTTTCTGGAATGTTAAGTTAAGTAGAAAAAATATGTTCATTGTTGGTAAAGTTCTTTGGTTATTTATGGTAGGGATTGCTATTCGGTTTTAACCGAAATCGAAACCGCGGTTTTAAGTGCCTAAAAACCGAAACCGAAAACCGACAAAAAAACCTCAGTTATAGCTTTTACTTTAACAATATATTTATGCTTGAAGAAATTGAAAATTATAGATAAAACTCGTGCTTCATATACAAAAACTTTATACATATCAGCCTGCAACAATGACAAGGTATTTCAAAATTCTAAAAATTCAAAATAAATACTAAGAAGAACAAATGTTACCTTTTCTTACCCTCCAACACAATTAGTTGTGAAGAGGGTATATTAAGTTTGTCATTCCGTGTGAAACTTTTTTATTATTCATCTCAGACCCCATAAAGTGTATATATTCTGGGTCCTTGAGTAATTCTAAGTCGATTTAGCCATGTCCGTCCGTCTGTCCGTCTGTTGAAAACACGCTCACTTTCGAACAACTCAAAAGAAATGAACAAACTTGGTGCCAAATTGCTTGTAGTTATCCTAAGCAGTTTGGGAATGCAATCCAGAAAAATCGGTTTAGTACGACCAGAGCTATGAATCAAAATGTGGAACCACCACCTAAAAAAATTGATAATTTTGTTACAAAATATAACATAAATGCTGGAACAAGGCACGGAATGAGATTTTGCAAAAATTTGTTTTATTTGACTGGAAATCACGCTGTTAAATTTCGTGAAGATCCGTCCATAATTTACCCTAAGCCCCATATAAACGCTACTCCCGGAAAACAGTTTAGTACGTCTAAAACCGTAAAAAATAACGCTAGCGTAACAAAATTTGGTTCGTCACAGTTTTTTAGGACTAGAAATAACACTGTGAAATTTCGTGACGATCGGTCCATAATTTACTTTAGGCCCCATATAAACCCTACTACCGGAAAAGAGTTAAGTACGCCTAAAACCGTAAACAATAATGCAATCATAACAAATTTTGGCTCGTAACAGTTTTATAGGACTATAAATGATACTGTGAAATTTCGTGAAGATCGGTACATAATTTACCCTAGGCCCCATAGAAACCCTACTCCCGGAAAACAGTTTAGTACACCTAAAACCATAATTAATAATGCTATCATAACAGAAATTGGTACGTCACAGTTTTAAAGGACTAGAAATGACACTGTGAAATTTCGTGATGATCGGTCCATAATTTACCCTAGGCCCCATATAAACCCTACTACCGGAAAACAGTTTAGTCACCTAAAACCATAATTAATAACAAATCGTCACAGTTTAATGCTATTTGGGTTTTTAAACGCGTTTAAGCAAAATGTTGATTTAGCTAATCAAAGCCGTTCACATTACATTTGAGATGATTAAGATGACAGATGATTAAGAAAAAACACACACACAAACACACAAAAAAACAACAAACAAATTTAAATTTCTTTAAAGTATTAAAAATGGATAAAAACACTTTCATAAAGTTATCAGAAGATTATTTTAATCAATTTAATGATGAAATTGTGAAAATTTATGAATTATTTAAGGAAAAAAAAAAAAAAAAAATAAAAACATTAAGCAGACATCTTGGCCGGTTGTACACGATCATGAGCGATTCTACATTATTAGGGTATGTTCAGTGGATTCTATGTGGTTTATGAAGTGATTTAGTTGTAATCATGTCGATTTGAAGTGATTAACAAATCACTTCAATGTATGGGTAATCATCTCGATTTTAAAGTGATTAGAGCTTAATCACGTTCGAGCTGCTTAAACGCGTTTAAGAACCCAAGTGTGAACATAGTATAAGGTAATAATAACATCATACAGATATTACTGCTTAAACATTCGAACTGTCGGTGGAGGGTATCAAAGATTCGGCACAGCCGACTATAGCACTCTAACTTGTTTACTCTTAAGTAGATACCTAATTTTTGTGGCACAAACTACTACCACTAGTATTTTGTATAGATTTTTTGTGAGTATTGAAACAACTCACACTAACGAGCCCCTGTGCAAGGCTTGGACTACTTTTATATGTATGGAGTTTTATGGCTATATCAGGAACATTCTGTTGGAATATAGAATAATTCTTCTAAAAACAATACATATAAAATAGGGAAGGGCCTGAAATTTCCACTTTTTTCATTTTCTTATAAAAACACTTTGATTGAGGAATACATAAAGTTTCGTTCTAATATACATAATAATTATATATACAAAAAATTGGAAAAAGTCAAAAAAAAAAATGCCTGGCTAAGCCCAGGGATACACTTAAGGGTTAATAAAAGTACCTGAATTGAAACAAATAAAAAATTGTATTACATACAACAAAATGTAAATGTTTATGTATAAAATTTAACTTTGATATTTTCAAAACCGAAAACCGAACCGAAACCGACCGGTTTTAATCATTTTAAAACCGAAACCGCAGTTTTAAATTTTTACGGTTTTTAGCAAACTCTAATTTATGGGGAAGTTAAAACTCCAGCCTGACCCTGATTTATCACAAGAAAGGAAATGATGTAACGGAGCTTGATGTTCTAGTCAGACGGTTTTCAAAATTCTTTTATGAAAAACTAACCACTTGAAATTACAAGTGGATTTATTTACGGTGCAGGTTTATCGATTATTGTACAGGGTGGCGCAGAATGAGCTATATGGTTTAAATGGCTTATAACTTTTTTATTTATGCGATTATTATATATTTTTTTTTTAATACAGTATATTATTGAGGAAGTTTTTGCATTTAGCTTTGAAAAATTATATCCTGTAAGTTATGTACATTTTCTGCTTCGCACATCCGTGCTGCCTTTAGCATATTTTCCATAACTTTTCGCAAAATGTTGCGGGTCATTATTTTTGTTCGATTGTATAGTTATTCATTAATAATTCCACAAGCCTTCTTCACAAAATGCTAAAAAAAAGCAAGAAAGAATAATAATAAAAAAAGTTATAATGAATTCAAACCATTTAGCTAATTCTGCGCCTCTCTGTATGGCCCCTATTTTCCTATTTCGCTTTACAACCCAACTCAGTTGAGTTGTAATTTCTTAAATATACCCTTCACCTCAGGTGGAAAAGGGTATATATAAGTTTGTCATTCCGTTTGTAATTTCTACAATATTGATCTAAGAATCTATAAAGTATTTATTACTTGATTTAACCATGTTTGTCTGTCCGTTGAAATGGATTTTCCGAAGACCCCATATATGCTGGGAGCCAGGTTATTAAACATTTATGTAACATATGGTCTGGAATTGTTTGCTATTGAAATTCAGAAAGATCGGTCCACAAATGGTTGAGATATGAGCAAAAAACCACGAATACCTCTAATTTTTCCCAAAAATCCCTTGTTGTTGTGGTATTTTTATTACTTTTTTCTGTATATCTTGAGAACGGCACGAGCCAACGCCTTCAAGTTAGGTACACACATTAAGGTTATCAATACACAGCATCCCAGCCCAAATCTGGGCGGGATCGGATAAGTGGGCGTGGTTTCTTCCGTACAAAAAATATCAAAAATTGTATAAAAACCTGATTTTTCGGACTGTTATATGACCTATGGATACCACTGGCATATCAAAAGATCGGAATTCTTTAGTAAAAACTATTTTCTGAAAAACTCGGAAAAATCGGTTCAGATACGAAAAAGTTATGGCCAAAATAATATTTTTTTTTTTAAATCCAAGTTTTATAACCCAACTAACTGGTAAATTTCTTCTTAAACACGTCGGTATATAAATCTGTCAAATCGGTTAAAAAATGGCTGAGTTATAATCAAAATACTGAAATCCCAAAAATTACTCTTTTTATACCCTTCACCTCAGGTGGGAAAGGGTATATATAAGTTTGTCATTCCGTTTGTAATTTCTACAATATTGATCTAAGACCCTATAAAGTATATTTATTCTGGGTCCTTATGAGGAGAGAACTTGATGTAACCATGTAATGTCCGTCTGCCCCCCCCCCCTCTACCTCCCTTTCAATTGTTTACGTATACTAGCATAATGCCCAATATGATTTTCGTTATCAACCTTCTTTATTATTTCATCTATTTAACGAAATAATTTTAACAAATAGAAACTAGGAATTTTTGTGTTTTTTGCTACTTAAAAACTCGCCAAAAAAGATAAAAGAAAACAAACAAAAACACATACATACAAACATCAAAAGTAAATACAACTCAACTGTGTTGAATTTTGTGAACAGTAAACGTGCCATATTTCATTTTAATGATATTCAATTAACGTTCCTTCATGGCTCAGTTGTCTAGGGGGTGTGTTAAGTTAGAAACTGAGAGTTCCCTGGTTCGAATCTTGGCTTTTTAAAAATAAATTTTTTTTTTTAATATTTTTATTTTTTTTATGTTCTAAAAACGATTTAAAAAATTATTTACCAGTTTTTGCTTTTTAAATTTTATTTATAATGAAATTTTAAGTATTGTAAATATGTATGTATAGGTATATACAAATTATTTAGTTTTTGTCTAGTTGCTCTGTATTCTGCTCGGCACAGCCGAATATAGCACTCTTACTTGTTTTTGTATTATGGTTTACAACTTTGCTATATTGCGGAGAACAAAAACATAATAAAAATTACCACTGTTCACAACCAGTTGTATTAATAACAACTCAATTGAGTTTAGTTGTAAACCGTAATAGGGACCTATATCTTGGATATCTCAACAATATCCTCTTTAATTTTTTTCTTAGAATTTTATATATTTTTTTCTAAAGTCCTTAGCCTAAAACTAAATTTACAAAATTACAGACATTTAAGCTAAAGCTCTAACTTTTTGAAATTCTCTAAAATCAAGGGGCAAGCTCAATCGCAAATTAAGTTCGCTTATGCGAAAAAAGTCAATGCTCAATGTGAACGCCGCTTTTGAAGGACAATTAAGTTTATTGTGAAAAAATGTGTTATAAATATATCTTTGTTGAATTAAATTTCAATCGGTTTAGTTCTTAGAGATTTTTTCCAAATATTTATATTACGTCCCATTGTGCATTGTATACGTATGTAGCAATAATAAAAACACCACATGTTTATATTGCAAACATTAATATTCAAACACATTTGTCACCTTCTTTTTAATATGACAGTCGATAGAAAATACACCTGTCATATAAAATAAATGGCTCGAAGAAAGTCAAGTCGGTCTTCAGTTATAAATTGACGATTTTCTTCGCACCACTCAGACATTCTTGTAAGTAAAATTTCTACAGTCTTTTTAAAAACTATCGGCAAGATAAATAAAAAGTTCTTCTTGGGTTTTTTATACTCATCTTTCTTTGTGCTCTTTTTTGCCACCTTCACCGTCTGGTTTTAATTACCCCGATATCGAAAACTTTGCACAATGTTTGCATTTAATGCTTTTTATTTGTTACGTTTTTCTATTTTTTTTTTGTAACGTTTTTTTTTTTATCATTTTTTGCTTTTAATTCATTTAAAAATCATGTTCCTTAAAAACGTGAAGACATGTCTGTAATTTTCTTTTGATATCGACGCATCTTGTAAAATAAAATTTAAACACGTACATTTCATGCAACAAGCGAAACATTGTTAACTGTCAAATTGCCATCGCTTGTGTGTTGCCGTTTGTTGCTGTTGTTGCATTTATTGCTATTTGTGGCTGCCTATTTGGCAGTGGTTTGTGCAAAACCAACAATTGAAATAGAAAAAATTGTTTTTAGTTTTTCGAAAAGGTACTTGTTTAATAGGAAGTTGTAGGAGAACAAAAGGAGATTTTTGGAGGATATTTGTTTTCTCAGTAAATTGTGTATAAAATCCAAAGTTGTTTACCGTTTACAATGAAACAAGCCTTATTTCATTCGAAATTATGTAAAGCTAAATGTTTTTAGACCAAAACTGTGATTTTTGTCGCATTTTTATTTTTTATGCATTTTTGAGAAATTTTCTTTTGTTTGAAAAATTCAACGATGTCTCTGAAACTATAGGGCAAATTTAAAAACAACGTAAACACGGCTTAAAGATAATATTGTTACCGAGTTTCGGATTTTTTTTTAACTGCATATATTCAAACGTTTTCAAGTTATTCCAATATATGTAGTGAATGTGCCTTAATTTTGAACATAATGGTGTATCTCGAAAACTAGAGCTCATAGAGAAAAATTGAGATTAGATTTGAATTCACCGCTCTCAAATAAGTAAAAATTTTCAATCAAATTCTAGACCGCAAAATTACTGTTCCGCAGTGTTATCATAGTTCGCTTAATTAAAATTCAGTTAATTAAAGTGACGTGGCGGACAGTTAGCACTAGAAACCACAAATTGAGTTGTACAAAACAATGCAAAACTTAACGAAAAAGCAGCTTAGGCTGTGTTCATACGGCTCATGTCTTATTGACAAGATTGCTAGTTTATAGGCGAGCGGGACGAAGGGAAAAGAAACGAGTACACAGATGCATGTACTGTCTTTACGTTTTGCTTTCTTATTCGTTGTTTAATTTTGTTTTTGTGTTCAATATCAAATAAAGCAAAGTAAAAAACATGTCGTCAACATGATATGATTCATTTGAACGCCAATTCATGTTCAAAGATGAAAAAGGAAGAATCTTGTCAATAAGACATGAGCCGTATGAACTCAGACTTATGTTGAATGGAATAGTAACACACTGACACCCGCCAGTAGTCCGAAATGCTCCCTTAATAACGGACAAAAGTCAGCTCCAAGCTCGGCATTTTTAAAATGTAATCTTCAGGGCTACCAGATTTGACGATTTATCGTCAATTTGACGATTTTTTGTTCTAAAATTAGCATAGTGCCGATTTTTATCTAAAAAGTGACAATTTTTTTCAGTATCCGAAGTCTAAATAAAACATTAAATTTTCTAACACGTTTGGTTTTTTATCTTGGAATGTTTAACAGCCGTACCTTAACAAGACCGGAAGGCGGAACGTTATTTTCCGATTAGCTTTTACACTGATATGCCATACCAAAGCAAAAGCGTCAACGTTGTATCACGAAAAGTAGTGATAGCTTTCTTGTTTAATAAAACCCACAAATTATAAATAAAAATAAAGAGAAATTGCCATTATTGATAAACAATAGCGGAAAAATTCGTTATTAAACGACATGGCAAAATCGGTTATTTCAATTACAAAGCGTTAAGGCCGCTCTATTCAAAAATTAGAAAACGCGTGCTGTTTTTTTTAGGTACAGCTGTAATTTGCAAGTCTTAAGAAAATCTTTAAGGGCCATTATTACAACTTGAAGTTAGCTAAAGTTAAGATTAAATTGACAGATAATAATGTGTTATCTGTCAAAAAGCGTCTGTTAACTGTCGGATAACAGCTAACGGCAAGTTTTAATAATGGCCCTTAATGATTAATTTCAGAGTACAAAAACAACAATGTTACACTTTGTTTATCTTTCGTCAAACCATCGTCGAATGAACCTTTTACGACTCTCTGTAACAATGATATTTTCAACAATTATACGGTGAACATTTCACGGGTAGTAAGATAACATATACATGAGTTTCACACGATTCAGGACATGAAAGACTCGTTAGATAATCTTTACCCACATCTTAAACGATTGGAGAAGCGCTTTTCTCTGTTTTATAGAAGAAGAATCTCAGTCGTGTTACAGTTTTTGCCGTGTGAGAAATCTTCTACGATTAAAAAATGCGGCCATCGACGATCAAAGACACTCTTCATGAGACTCCCAGTATCTCTTATACGATTGAAAATGCTAGCTGGGTATGAAGTAATTATGTTTCTTTTTTTTATAAAAATCGAACAAAATTTGTTTAACCCTTAGTACCCTTGGGGTTTTCAGATAATTTTTTTTGTAGAAACAGATGATCCATATAGCTGCAACTTCTTGAGAACTCCTAACTATTAATAAATTTTAAATTATCATTATTTTTCAGCTTAAAAATAATTTCAAAATGGCGTGGTGGACCAATTTTCATCGTACACCCTTATCGGTATGGCAAGGTACCCGGGTACCTTCATACATTTAATATCACAAAACGATAATTGCAAGTATATTTTTAGTGAACTCTTCTAAAATACAATTCAAGAAAGTCGTTATGAATATTTCCCAGCTAAAACTTGGTAATGACATGCCATTACTGAACAACTTACTTTTCAATGACTACTACATACCATCTTCATTACATAGAAGTAGTTTGGTAATGACTTATTTAACTCCCTATTTGTAAGCGAGGGTGGTAAGTAGTTGCCTACAATAATTTAATCTCATATTTACGCTCTTAATTGAGTAAAACAACGTTTTTTTATACAAAAACTACACTGCCCCGGTAGACTAGCTGGTAGTGAGCTAGTCTATCAGCACCGAGGTTGCGCGATCGAATCCCACCAGAGACAAAATAAAAAATAAAACAAAGTAAAATAAAATAAGAAAAAGTAGAAAAAAAAAATAATAATAAAAAAAAGTAACAAAAAAAATTTTTTTTAAAGTCATTCAATGTTAGTTGTAATTTTGGTGACATCGGAGTAATAACTTTTTAACTCCCTATTTGTAAGCGAGGGAGGTAAGTACTTGCCTCCAATGACATCACCGTGTTAAAATAATGAGTAAAAATGCCAATGTATAAGTAGTGAACAGTCGTTATATTAGCTTTTTAACTCATTACTTTGCAATGTAAGTTTTTGCTGGGTTTATATTAACACTTTTATTTGATAAAAAAAACAAACAAAAAAATACTTATATATATTTTTAGAAATAAAAAACAACCAGAAATGAACACTTAGCTGCATACTGAACAATTTGTTGCCTGTTATTAATCAGCTTAGAGCATTTGGTGCAAGCTTAACGTGTTTCGCTTCATATGTAGTTGCGAGCACACGTCGTGACAACTCCCTTCTACGGTAGTATGGTCGCTGTTATTATTTTTTGCGAACCGGAAAAGGCCTACTTCAAAATCTTTCCCAAGCACATACCGTATTATAGATTTGATATGTGATAAGGAGATAAGGAAAAAAGTGCCTGAGTTTTTGTATGGAAAACCCAGGTCTAAAAGCGTTGTTTCGCCTATACTTTCCATGTAGAGTTTAATGCATCGTAAGCCAAAGAAGGTTTCTAACTATGATGCAAATTCAGTGAGTGAATAAAGTGAGTAGGTTTCCGCAACTCTGTTATGTGTTCTTTATTTAACGCCAGCACCTTATTCGTCTACACGAAATGGCTACGATGTTTTAATAGTTTTTTTTTTTTGCTGTTCTCCCTATGTTTGCGTTGTAGTCGTTTAATACTTTTCTTCTCTTTATTACATCTTTGCAATAACGGAAATTACCGGTATAATACATATGTACAACTCTTTTGTTTCACATTTGTAAACTTTGATATGCATAGAGAAACATAAGAGAGAACGTTGCATAACCCACGGCGTTTTCAAAATTTTGTAAATTTACTGAAAATGAACCTCAATTGTAAAGCTTAGAGTAATTTTCTGTGATAATGCACATATTTTCGGCAAAAAGAAATTAGTTTCCAATGCTATTTCCATATAGGTACCCGGGTACCTTGCAATGCTTTGCAATGCTGTTAAAAGTATTTTTTTTGCCATTCACAAAGGGTTAAAAACACAAAATATTAGTTGACCGATTTTTTTGGACAATTTTTCGAAATGTGAAAGAGAATTTTTTTTCTCTTAGGAAATTGACGATTTCTTCACATATTTATCTGGCAGACATCTCAGATTTAAGAAAGATCGTCTTATTTTAATCTCCAGACTAGTTTCACTCGGGCAACTTCCCGATTCATTTAGCTCGAGAGGGATCAGAGGCTTTAAGTACGCTGTTCTTGTAGACTGGTATTTTATATTTATCTGTTTTAAATTCCGCCTTACCCTTAATCCTATTTCGGGGCATGGTCTTAAGGTCTTTTTTTGTATTTAGCGTTCAGTGACTCTCAGACGTGCTTGATTCGAACGAGCTCTAGGTCCGATAGTAACTAATGGCGATTTATTTTTTGAGAAAAACATGTTATAGTATATACATGTAACACATTCTAATGTTATCTATAATAACTCGAAGTGTAACATGTTGTTCAGCTTCAGTAGAACAAAATAAGCAGCTTTTTATACAACTATTACATTCTTATCATTAACATTGGTTGTACAAACAAAGTAGTAAGTAGCACAGTTGTAAAACAGGACAGTTTGAACACCTTAAGTAAAAGTTAGGATAGAATATGCAACATGTTTTTTTTTATCAACATATTCACAAAAGAACTTGAATGTTGTTTTTTTTTTATAAAGGGTGGTTAAATTTTAAGGGCCAATGTTGATATTGAATAAAACACATTTAGTAAATTCTTGTCATTTGTTTTTATTATAATAATATTGGTATGATTAAATTATGTATGGAACAAAATATCGGCCAAATGGCCGCCGCGGCACACCTCCTCCATCCGGTGAGAGGTGCAATTGTTGGGCACGACGACGAGTTGAGGTGGACGGTCCTTCAGCCACGCTATCGCGAACAGCAGCAATATTTTCTGCAGTATGAGCTATACGAGCATGCACTGGTGTTTTCTCATCTCCTACAAACCAGGTTTGCTTAAATTTTTGCACGACTTTTCCGATTGTTCGCACATTTCGACGATTAAATTGATCTTACAAATCACGAACTGCACGATATGCATTTTGATTTGAACTCCCATTTTCATAGTAACCCTGAATAACTTTAACGCGTTGCTCGATTGTGTATCTCTCCATGAAATTGAGAAATGTCAAATGAAATGCAGAAAAACACTTGACGTTTAGGTGTGGTTGCCATTCAACATCGGCCCTTTAAAGTTAACCAGCCTTTACAAATGAACACAAAAATGTAGAACATGTAACGTTAATGCAACATATTTCTTAGAAAAGAGATCGCAATAGGTAAGCAATTCAATTAGTTTTTGTCTAATATGTTTTTCGTTCTCTTTTAGGAGATTTAAAAAAGCCTGGATTTAAAAGGTTGGGCAAGGAGGATCTATACGGTTTTTAATTATTAATAAAAATATCAGTTGATAAAATTTTTTTACTAGCAAACAGTATTTCGTAAAAAAATCACTTTTTACTTACCCTTTCAAAGTAATTGAATACCATGTCAATTAAATTTTAATATTAAAAAAGAATTTCCGAATTATTCCATTTTATTATTGCACCTTAAAATATTTTTTTATTTACCACTCAAAATGCAAATATTTCAAATATTTTGCATTAACACTACCATTGTTTGTGTCTTTAGTCTTTTGTTTACAATCATTTTCTTAAATTACAAACTCATAATTTTCCAAGTATTAGTTTCATCCATAAATTCCGACACACTTTCAATAAGTTTCTATGGCCAAGAAACATTTTTGGTTTTGTTATTATTGTGTTTTTGTATTTGTTTTTATTTTTAATACTTTTTTTAAAAAAATTTTTCTCTATTACAATTTCAGCCATATTAGTGAATTTATTACTTCACGCTTTTTGCAAATAACACCACATCCACTTATTCATTACACTGAGACGAGACTTGGAGCAAATGTGGGTCGTCTGTCCAGCTCGAAACAAAAACTACTGACTGGTGTTACTTACGATTCCGCATTTTTGGTAAGTAAGACGAAAATAAAAAACAAAAAAACTTTCAATATAAAAGTATTTTGTTACTGTTACACCGTCTGACATGTTTGGAAATCTTTAACTGAAAAAAAACTAAAAAATAGTATTTTTTTTTTACCAACATGTTGTTGTTCTAGTTTTGATATTTTTGGTAAAATTGCAAATATTTTAACCAATTTTATATCAACGAAAATTTGTCTTCGGCAGTTAAAATTGAAGCCAAAAATTCATTGAAGTGAAAAACTAAAGATAAATAAAAAGTTCAAAAAAACATGCGTTTTAAATTTTGCAACATCAAACAAGATGTCAATATAAATTAAATACACAAGGGGTTATGCTTTCAATTCTATATGAATGTCTGCATTTAAGTTTGTTTGTTGTATTCACGTTCGATGTTTTGTACTTTTGACAATTTCTATAATAGAGCAAAGAAAGTTGCATACAAAGATTATTTGTCTTCGTTTGAAGTTAAGCTAAATCTTGACTTTAGTTGCTTTTGTTTTGAGTTTTAGTAATTTTTACTTTTTTTCATGTTTTATGGTTAACTAAAGATATTTTATAGTTTCCTGTTACATGGGAAGGCGTCCATAAATTAAAATCAAACAAGTCACAATAAACTTAACATTAAGACGATTGCTTAGCACCCTTCATTCATTATAGTGTGCTGAATTAAGTAACAGCAGACCAATAGTTTACTGCCAAGTGTAAGAAGGGCTTAGAGCTGAAGCGAACAAAGTAAAAAAAAAAATTGAAAATATTTTGAGTGGGAGTAAGAAAACTGCCATTAATTTCTGGAACTTTTGACTGGGGCTTATTAGAGTTCCTTTAGAACGAAATACTTATTGATTTAGTCCACAGAACTAGATAGAGTTAAAGTTTGCAAAGAATTTCGTACCAGTTTTAAAATACATAACTGAATTATAAGTTATGACTTGGTTCGGTTTAGCTCTGAGGCCTCCATATATACTTTCTTATTTTGTTTTTAATTTATAATGTTCATAACTCTTAAATTAAAACATCATTCAAAAACCAACTAAAGGGTCTATCATTAAGCGCTACCTGTCTTTAATTTGAATAAAACCAAATATGTCACAATTTTTTATTCGATTGAAACGCCAACCGATGTCATTAGGTGTTGAATATTACACCGTGCAAATGTCCGCCGCTGCTTCGATAGGTGAAGCGCATTTGAACTGTCCAGTTTCTAAGACTCTGGCCCTTAGTCAGGCTTAAATTGACAGATGTCATGTTTTATGGTGGCCTAAAGGGCTTCTGTGGCTTGTGGCTTATTCGACCTTTAACATCCCCACAAGAAAAAGCCTAAAGAGATTAAGTGGCACGGTCTCGGTATACAGTTTACATCAACTTTTCTTGATGTGATACAAGATGTGCGGCACGTAGCTCCGCATATTGGAACTGTATCTATTTTGTGTCCCTATCATCCAATTAAGTGCTCGCCGTCGCACGGACAGGTATTTGGCCCTAAAAGTCGCTCAAAATTAATTTTTTTTATTAGCACTACATCCTGTTTACTGTTATTTTTTAAAAGTCAGGTAACCCCTCGAAACAATAGAACCAACATGGCGCAGTTCAACCTTTCACCAGCTGCATAAAGTCAGTCGGAAGTTACCATTCGAAAAACGTGTTCGTATGATTTGTTCGATACGCTCAAAACTTTAGTGTCTTCAAATATTCATTTTATGGTGATAAAGTAGACTTTGTGTTAGTTTCTATTACGGATTGAGTTCAATCAGGTATGTGCTTTATCTAAAACTTAAGTTTTACATTGATTCTAATTATTAACTAGTTTAATGGTGAAGCTCTTCAAATGCAAAAAAAAGAACACACACATCTTCATATTTCACAGAGGTTTCAAACTATTTCTGTTCATTTCTGAGCTTTAAATTTGGTAGTATATTGTAGAATAGATCCTCCAGAAATTTAAAAAGCACTAAACAGGCACCCCAATCCACCCCTAAATTTTTAGCGATTTTTTTTAATACATGGGCTTTAAAAACTACGTTAATCAAGAATTTCAATAAAATGTCATTTTTTCAACGTTAATATTGAAAATAAATACGATACTGTAAAAAATGACGAATAAATAAGATTAAATATAATGTTTTTTGCCTTTTTCTACACTGAAATGCCCCAACCTACCTTTAAATCCAATGAAATACTAATAAAAAATTTTAAATGAAAAAAAAAAAAAATACTTTTGAGCGACTTTTAGGGCCAAATACCTGTCTGGGCGTCGGCGGCGGAGATGATCTGACCAAAATCGTTCTCAAATTAGTATGGGCCGATGACCGTCCGGCCGGCTGGCTGACTGTTCATGTAAACCTTGTGCGAAAAGTACAGGTCGTAATTTTGGAAATAATTTGATGAAATTTGGTAAATAGGTTCTAATTGGTACTAGGACCAAACCTATTGGGGGAAGTTGTTCATAATCCCCATACAAGCTTCTTTTCAAAATAGGGTCTTTGGAACCATAAACCATCTTATTTATTAGTATTTAGATTAAATCAGCAAATTAGCAAATTTTATTAGAATCGGACATTATTTGACCGTAGCTCCCAAACAAATACTACTCCCGGTTTTAATGCTTCACTCAAAAGAAAAATCAATCCATCCCTACTTAAATCAATTCGAAGCGGCATCAATAGTACGGTGAGTACGGATTTTCTTGAATCAAGTACAGAAAGATTGATTCAAGTACAGATTTTCAACCGCAAAATACTTTAATTATTCATATTGACTCCCAATTTCGTACTTGAAATAATCCGAAAATGAAATTGATTTAAGAAAAACAAAGATTAAATCAATCTCAAAATGTGATTGATTTACAAATTATAAAGTTGATTTAATCCCGAATTCGTACTTGAAATCGAACAAAAGTGGAGTTAAAAGGAGCATTTTATTATGGTTTATTTACTTACCCGTTTTACATTTTATAAAATTTATAACTGAACATATAAACTAAATGAGAGGCAAGAGTTCTTAATTTTACTTTTTAAACATTAAAACAAAGTGTTTTCGTCTTGTACTGTTGTTTTTGTTGTTTCTACATACAACAAGCAAATCGTTGTTTAACCACTTGTGTGGTGTTTTTGTAGTGTCTGCAACAAACTTTGATAAGTTAAATGAGATTAAAGCGCTCACTAACGAAAAGTTTATTTTTTTACTCGGTTTAAGAATTTTGTACTTATTTTACGAAATTCCGACAGAAAAAAATACCAATGTTAAATTAACATGGCGAAATGATGTTTGAGAATCATAGTAAATTTCTGCAAAGGTATGGACTCCATTTAAAATTACCATTGTTTTAAATAAATTTGTTTTTTTTTTTTTTTTTCATTATTTATTTATTGAATCTTCATATATTAAATATGAACTAACAATAATTAATCAAATCTTAACCTAATATTATTTTTTGTACTGCCAGTGCCAGACAAAAATTTTTTTCATCGCGGGTTCTGTTCACTTTTATAGGTGTTTATCGCTCATCTAATTGGATAAGTGCTGCAGTGTCTCTTCTTCTTAAGCGAGTGTGGCCGCTATCATTTAAAATATTTCGTGCTAGTGGGTTCGGGTGCAATTCGAGCCTTTTTAAGTATTTTACTGCATATTTCGTAATCATAGTTTTGACTAATGGAACATTGAGATCCTTGTGAATATTTGAGTTTTTAACATACCAAGGGGCAGCTGTGATTATTCGAAGTAGTTTATTTTGGCGCCTTTGAATTTTTTCGATATTAGAGGCCGAGGCAGTGCCCCATAACTGAATACCATAGCACCAGATTGGCTTTAAGATGGAGTTGTAATGAAGAAGTTTGCAGTCGAGACTAAGGACAGAGTTTCTTCCAATAAGCCAATGAATTTGGATGGCTTTTAGTTTCATTTGAGTTAATTTTGCCTCTATATGGCTTTTCCACGTTAAACGGCGATCTAGATGAATACCGAGATTATTGATTATTGATTTTAATAGGGGGGCATGATTCCCGACGCAAGGTGAATGTTATATGTACGCATTTTTGCTCATTGACCTCTATCCTCCATTGCTTTAACCATAGTTCGAGTTGAAATATATGATCCTGTAGGTATCGAGATGCTTCTTGACGGTTTTCGTGCACGCTCAAAAAAGCTGTATCATCAGCAAATGTTGAAGTTTGTGTGTAGTTGTTTGTTGGCATATCCGAGGTATATATTAAGTATAAAAGTGGGCCCAGGATGCTTCCCTGAGGGAATCCAGCGTCAATTTGCTGAGGAGAGCTTAAATAATCACCTTCTTTAATAATAAACTTTCGATCGACTAAGTAGCTTTCTAACAGCTTGTGTGTGTTTACTGGTAAGTTTAGCTTCAATTTATGTAATAAGCCTTCATGCCAGACTTTATCGAAAGCTTGAGAAACATCGATGAAGAGAGCGGAACAATATTTTTTTTTCTTCAAAGGCTTTTCTTATTGCGTTTACTATACGATGGGTTTGCTCAATTGTGCTGTGTTCTCTTCTAAAGCCGAATTGGTGGTTAGGAATACATCTATTGTCATTTAAAATTGGGGTTAATTTTGACGCTAACAGCTTCTCAAACAGCTTTGATATATTAGAAAGTAAGCTTATAGGCCTATATGACTCAACTTTTGTGTGATCCTTTCCAGGTTTAGGTATCATGGTGACTAAGGAGACCTTCCAATTTTGAGGATAGTATTCAAGGCGTAAAATAGCATTAAAAATTAAAAGAATAATTTTCTTTGCTATGCTGGGTAGCTCCAAAAGCATTTTGTTGCTGATCTTATCAAAACCAGGAGCCTTCTTGGGGTTTAAATCACAAATAGCCTTTTAGATTTCTCTTATCTCAAATCTTAGCGGAACAGCTGCTCTAGCAGCAACAGGTGGTAACTCGACCGCAATATCGTGAGATATATTTGAGGTAAATACGTTTTTTAAAGGATTGACAAACAGATTTCCTTTTTCAACATCATTTCTTGCCCAACTTCCATTCAAGTTTCTTAATGGTGGTTTAGAGACAATTGGCCTTTTGAGATTTCTAGCTGCACGCCATAATGAGTAGTCTGATTGTGGGGTTGCATCAAGTTCCTTAAGATATTTTTCCAGAGAAGCCGTTTTCTTAGTCTGCAGTAACTTTCTTAGTCTTTTTGTACACTCTTTAAGTAAGTTCTTAAGTTGAGGGGATCTGTGCAATTGCCACTCTCTTCGAGCCCTCCTTTTTTCAGACAAAAGATGCTCGACATCTGTGGAATATATTTTAATAGTTTTTGTTTTTTTGGGGGCAATATTGGAATGTTGAACAGCTAGTTTCAGAAAACTGTCAAAATTGTCAATAGAGCGATCTACATAATCCGGTGTACTGAGCGGAATATTTTCTGTGCAATGGGTACTGAGATATTTTTAATATTTCAACCAATTAATTTGCGTAGTTGTCGTCGGAGGTACAATTCTATTGGGGTTCATTATAGTAACAATTGTAGGTGTGTGGTCGGAAGATAAATCTAGGGAGGCTTAAATAAATTGTCAATGAAAAATGTTAATATAACATTGTTCAATATTGAAACCATAAAAACCTGTTTTACTTGTTTGTATAGAAAAAAACAACACCATAAAAAGAAAAACATACATTTTTTTATTTTCATGTAGGAAATAAGGAAATTTCTCCCCCGTAAATTATAAAAATATGTTTTGTTAATTTCGATAATACAAGAATTCCCAATAATAATATTTATTTAATGTACAAAATTTTTGGAAAGCCCATCAAGGTTTTTTTATGGAATCTCTAACGAAATTTTCAATTAGTACTTTTTTATTTATTTTTATTGAATCTCTAACGATTTGCAATAAGTATCCATATCTTAATTCTCATAGTTATTTATTAGATATTTCCAAAGAAATATCTAGTTTACCGTATTCAATTACTTATTATTCTACATTCAATCCCAGCAGGTGCCATCTATATCCAAATAGTAAAAGTTTGACTTGATAATGCGTGCGGTTGAATTATTAGAAAGCCTTAGTAAATGCAATATTTATGTATGTATTTGTTATATGAATCAAAATTCTATTCGATAATTTTTGACGAAAGTACGGATTTGTCGGGGAAAAGCCAGATTTCCTTATCTTTAAGATATTTCAACATGCAAGAAAAAGTTTTTAGGAAAGAATTTATTGGCTCTGTTGTAAACGCATTTAGAGAGGCTTCAAAAGATATTGATGACGTTGATGTGTCAATTGATGCGAACGTTCTATCACCAATAGTTCTTAAAGCTTTGACAAATTTTGGTCTTTACCTTAAAAATTGTGTTGGAGATGGAAATTTGGGTGTCCTCTGATGTCAGCAGAAAATGGAGCTGTTCAAAATTTTGGAAAAGCGACAAATGCGAAACAAACGCCTTGCTATTCCCATAAATCGAACAACTCGTTTTCTAAAAGCAATAAAGTGCCATTAATACAAAAATTGTATCATTTGTTAAATATAATCATCCCAAGCGAAAAACAGTTTAAGCAAAGTATTTGGGAGCCAAACTCTCTTCATTATGCGTCTTTGCAACAAGTGTACATCATATAGTAGAAGCTTTGGAAAAAATATATGAGTGGAAAGGTAGTATCTCTACCTTTATATTAAGGAACTCACTTAGTACTTTTAAATTTATTTGCGGAATATACATATTAATGGCCATTTTCTCATTAGGCGATTATCTTTTTTCCCAACGAAAAACTGCACTTTAAAGAAATTTGGTTTTCTCAATGTCTCATTTGCAATCAAATCAATCGCAAAGCTAACCGGCACTCATCTGCCAATTATTTATTTTCCTTTTATTTGCCGTACAGATAAATTCAATCAGCTGACTCCCATCTTTTACATGTATTTTGAGTGGCGTTGCCAGCTGAAAACTTTGTTTTTTGTGGGTATATTGAGAAACCCAAAATCGTTAACGGACAGTTTATCGGTCCAATAAATTTATGTTGACATTAAGTAACAGACAGTTTGTCGATACATTGAGAAAATGGCCACAAGTGTGATATCTATTGTAACACAGCCACTTAGTATCATTTTTCAAAAGCAAGATATAGATCTTCAAAAAGGATCAAGCCTTAGCAAAATTTTAATCATGTGCCTTGAAGAAAAAATAAATAAAGCCGAAGAACAATTTATAGCGATTTTTAAATAGTTTAAGTTATTTTCGTTCAAATCGAGGTTCCAATCGAAACAATCACTTCCAAAATGTTAAAGATTACTACCGAGTTGTAGGTTACATTCCTCTTATTGAATTTATTTTAGAAGATCTCATAACAACTTTCCCAATAGATAATCCCATATGTGTTTAACATACCTAAACGTCTACCTCAAAGTGTAATCAAGTCATATACAGATACAAAACTGTTAAAACCACAACTAGCTGATGAGCTGATTATATTTGATAAAAGAGATAAGCACCTACTAACATCTTAACTTGAGCCTGATCTATCAGATAGCATTGTGATAAAGGTATCTACCTAAATCTAAGAAAAATATTTAAAATTTTCGTTTCAATGCTCGTCAGTAAAGCTACGAGCCGGAGGTCATTTCCTGCTGTTCGTCGAATAAAAACCGCGAAATAGAGTCGCGATTTTTTTTGCGCCCTTTCTTCACAATCGCGAAAAAGTAATACATCATTTCTTGATGTTTTTTCACGGTCTATACGGCTTTGCGATGAAGAATTTGATATTCGCAAAGATTGCAAAAAGTGCTGTCCCTAAATACACATATTGTTTTTAATAAACTTTTAAAAAAAATTTTTTACATTGTCTCTGAAGCTTCTTCTCACTGTTACATTACACTCAAACCAATTTGATTCTACATGAAATTCACGTTGTTTTAACTTGAAATAACATTCATTCAACGTCATTCGGATTGTTATTTCACTATAAATGACATTTTGCTCTAACTTTACTGCAATGTTAAATTTACATGAATTATAGTTATTTTAAAAGAAAATAATGTTGTTCGCAAGTTATTTTAAAATCATGTTAAATTCACATGAAACAACAATGAAGCAGAATCACTTCCGAAAACGGTAAAATCCACCTGGTTTTCGATAATTTTACATTGATTTTTTTCTGTGTGAAGTAAGTATAAACAACTTTATTTATTCCGGGTGTTTTTCTTTCTGTATTTAAGTTCCTTATACATGTTAATGTTGGCATAAAAATTGGCGACAATAACTTTTAGGATAGCTTTTATGTCATAACAAAATATTGTTCTGGAAGGTCTAAAATTAACTTTAATTAGGGTACATATAAACCCCCATCTTAAATTCTCATGAAGATATCATAATAATAATCGCCACAAACAACTTTTGCATGAATCTTAACCTTATAAACTTTTTAGTGCACTCTCAATAATTTGTTTTTATTTACTATGGTGTAGGGTATCATAGGGTTGAGCTTGAACGACTGTACTTTCACAATTATTTTAAATGATTTACCAATATTTTTTGTTAATATTTAAGATGAGGCTGGTTATATACAATATAGTGTAGGGTGCATATTGCATATTATGGTATTTAAAATGAAATTACGGTTCAAGTTATTGAGAAAATTATTATACACCATTTCCATCAAACTATATTTCAAATTTAATGGCTATTTTCAAAGCAGCAAGTAAAACTTTAGAATACAAAAAATAAAATGCAGCCCAGATGCATTATTTTTTAACGGACATTCTTTCGTTGAGTTTTTAATTTATGCCCAGTACTCGATTTTGGGTGTTCAAAGTGAGATCTGAACTAATAGATTTAACCTATAGAAAGCACTGTTAACCCATGAGATGTAGGCGTTTAGAGTTACTTTCCCGCATTATGAAGCTTAATATAATGCATAATGGGTGCCTGAGGTGAAAACTATCTAAAAGGTCGTATAATGTTATTCAGGCCCTGAAACTTTACAGATTTTTGAATGAAAAAAGTCATTTTTCGATTAAGAAATAGGGTTCTTTTTTTTGTCTTGAGTCTGAGGAATATGTTGGAACTGCCGGAAGGTCCATTTGTATGATGTTATTATATGAAACAACTAGTAGATAAGTAGCACCAACTATCAAGGCAAGAAATAGACAGAATTGAATAATATTTAAGAAAATTTAAATCAAAACTCAAAATTTACGAAATTTCTGTAGAAGCAAAAGAACTGTTTTTTGTAATAAATAAATAAATACAAGTAAGAAGTATACAACGGTAGTTGTTTTTGTAATTTGTTCAGGGATTGTTGAAAAAACAAGTCTTTTGGGTTGGTTCTCTTTATGTGAAATTTGTTCATTTAATAGTGCTGTCGTTGCATAACTATTAGAGTTGTCAATTATTCGCCTTTCAGCTTTGTTCGAATAATTCAAATAATTGTTTCTGTTCGTTCGATCTAACGATTAAATCTGAAAAATTATTCGATTAATCGATGAGAATAACGCATAAAAACAATTACATATTATAAATAAGATACATCCGTCCGTTAATTTACAACTATAGAAAATCTTCCATTTTCTTCTTTATTTTTTCTCCAATCCACTATGGCTTCTTTGTTTGATGCGTACAACTTTTCATCTAAGCTCCATATCGTTGTATTACTTAAAGGAATCGTAAAATCCTTAATTCTTAAATAATCCGATACAACTTTGGATTTTCGAAAGGCGTTTGCAGACCTTCCATCTTCAGCCAAACTTCTGCGTACAACTTCTTCTATAAAACAACCGCTGTCTCTCTGTATGTATTTTTCCATTGGAAGAAGTTCGGCATATTTTGATGTCGTTGGATTATCTTCTACTACATCGTTTTCTATTTTAATATTGTGACACTTATGCTATGTTCACACTTTAAACGCGTTTAAGCAACTCGAGCGTGATTAAGCTCTAATCACATAAAAATCGAGATGATTAACCATATATTGAAGTTATTTGTTAATCACCTCAAATTGACATGATTTCAACTTAATCACTCCTCTGAACATACCTCAAACTGAGTATAATATAGAATCGGTCACCATGTAAGTACCCCTCGCGTGTACAACCGACCATGATTTCTTCTTAATGTATTTATTTGACTTTAAATAATTCGTAAATTTTCACAATTCCATAATTAATATGTTTAAAATGATGTTCTGATCACTTTATAAAAGTATTTTTATCCATTTTTAATAATTTAAAGAAATTTAAATTTGCTTGTTGCATTTTTTATACCCTCACCTCACCTCAATATTGATTTTAGACCCCATAAAGTATATATATTCTGGGACCTTATGAGGAGAGAACTTGATTTAACCATGTCCCTCTACCCCCCCCCCCCCCCCCCCCCCCCTTTCAATTGCTTACATATACTAGCATAATGCCCAATATGATTTTCGTTATCACCCTTCTTTATTATTTCATCTATATAACGAAAATATTTTTACAAATAGAAACTAGGAATTTTTGTGTTTTTTGCTACTTAAAAACTCGCCAAAAAAGATAAAAGAAAACAAACAAACACACATACATGGCGCAAACTATTTTGGTGAATATATTTCCCAACTTCGTGGTGAACAAAAACATCAGAAGTAATTACAACAAAACTTTGTTGAATTTTGTGAACAGTCAACGTGCCATATTTCATTTTAATGATATTCGATTAACGTTCCTTCATGGTTCAGTTGTCTAGGGGGTTTGTTAGAAACTGAGAGTTCCCGGTTCGATTCTTGGTTTTTTAAAAAGAAATTTTTTTTTTTTTAATATTTTTATTTTTTTATGTTCTAAAAAAGATTTAAAAAAAATATTTACCAGTTTTCGCTTTTTAAATTTTATTTATAATGAAGTTTGAGGTATTGCAAATATGTATGTATATGTAAAAATTATTTAGTTTTTGTCTAGTTGCTCTGTATTCTGCTCGCACAATGGTGAAGGGTATATAAGATTCGGCACAGCCGAATATAGCACTCTTACTTGTTTTTCTTTATCGTCTGTACGGCTCTGATTAACTTAATCAACATTTCATGAAAATTGTTTAACGTTTGATTTAAAAAGAAAACAGCTGCTACAATTGTGGCTGACTTCCAAAACGCTTTGTAAAAGAACAAAGTACATATAATGTTTCATTACGCAGCAGTACAATATATATGCAATGCAAACCCTTCCAAAACATCAATGGTAAGTATTAGTAACGCAGCAAAAAAGCAATCAGAGCATCGGTTTTAAAGTTGATGCTTTGTGATATTTGACATTTAATTTGCAAGCAATAAAGATTTATTGTAATATCATGCATTGCATCACTTACATTTCAAAACGTTTAAATAAATAGAACACATAGTTGCATTGTTTCGGTACTTTGTACATGTCTTCACCTCATTACTGGTTTGACCTACCGACCATTTTTAAAAAAAATGATTTAGGTATGAGGAATATATTTTTTAATACCCTCTTTCTAAATCAAAAACCTGTTTCGCGAAAATTTTTATGGTTTCTGAGATATAAAGCATTAATTTTGCTGCATATCAACTGTTTCAAAATTTTTTAAGAACTGTTTTGCTCTGCAAGCCATTGTTTGGCGATTGCAGCAAATTCTTCATACAAAAACGTACAATATAAATTTTACTTTTGCATTGCCGTAAGAAAAAAAAGTAGTTAAAGCAAAAGCAAAGTAAAATGTCAACAAGAAAATAAATTTGTGAAAAATAGTTTTATAATGGACCCAACCAAGTGTACGGTTTGCTATTATTTGTGTTTTTAGCCTACCTAAGGGAAATGCTTTAAAATTTCACTACAAACGAAAATTAAATATGTTTGATCTTACAGCAACCATTATTATGTCATATATACCAACTTTTACTTATTGTGCCTTTTTTACGGAAGCTCATAGTGGTCGGAGTGCTAGTGCTTAAATTAAAATTTTAAATGAATTAATAAAAGATTGTTCACTTATTAAAACTTTGACATTATGGAGCGATTCTTGCGTACCTATAAATAAAAATCAAATTAACGCAACCGCAATCAAAATGTTCTTTAAAAAAAATAATATTGATGCCGTAATACAAAAGTCTTCAGAACCAGAACATTCTTTAATTCAAGAAGTGGACTGTGTCCATGGTGTTTTTGACCGGTACTTAAAGAATATTGAAATTCATAGTCCTCTTCATTTACTTAATTTGCTTAAAACAATGCCAAATAATAAAACAAAACTTAAAGTTATGGAAATGCTTCCGGAAAATTTTCGCACATACTCGTTGGAAGCAAATAAAATGGACTTTCGAAAAGTCCCTTTTGCTAAAATTAAAGTACTTCTATACAGTTAAAATAATGATTTATGTATATATTATAAAACTTTTACCAAAGAGGAAAAATATAAAAATGCAATTTTGGTTAAGTCTGCATCAAAAAATTGTTTGAAAACTCCTGAGAATTTGTTGACGAATGTTTTGAAAATATCGAAAGCATCATTTATTTCCAGCGATAAAAATAGAGACATAAAAGACTTGCTTATATTTCTTCCACGTGTTGATAAAGCTTATTATAAAAATTTACTCAATATTAAGTTTTAAATTTTCTTTTTACTTTTGCATTATTTAAGTTGTTTAATTTGTGGCTTTTTATGTAACTTTTCATAACAGTAGAACTGTTTTTGAAAAGTAAAATCAAATAAAAAAACTATAAACAAAATTCATCTCAACAACAAGTTACTCAATACACAGCAATAAGTATACGTATGCAGCACAAAAAGCCACTTTTTTTATTTTTTTTTTATAAAAGTGGCGTATGCGGCACAAAACAATATTTTTCATTTTCAAAAAAATACTATTAAATTCTATTCATGTAAATCTTCTTTGTCGTTTTTCACCACTCCGACTTTTTGGCATATGCGCCAAACCAATTCTGAGCTGACGATGTGCATGGTTAAAATACAGTAGTAAAACTGTATACAAACTTTGTACTAGTACGTTTTGGAAGTCAGCCTGTTTATCAAAAATTTGTTTAATACGAACATAAGATACATTTTTGAAATACAATAAATACCTAACACGGTTTTTGCCTATTAAACATTGAGATTAATTACAATGAGGGCTATAGCAACAATGTTTTTTACTTTTTCTACATTTTGTATAAAATCGCTAAAAACGTATGAGAATAAATCAAATTCTTAGCTTTTATTTCTTATTAGTCTTTTATTAATTTATTGTTTAATAAAAAAAAATTGTACGATTAATCGACATAATTTAATCGATTTATTCGTTATCGCCACTTTTAAATTATTCGAACAACAGTTAGTTTTTGTTTGATCGATTAATCGAATTATTCTTAATCGGTTGACAACTCTTATAACTATAGAAACAAAACGAAATTCACAGTAAAAATTATTGCCGAATTATTTTCAAACAAACGCTTGTTTGAAAATTTTTTTAGTTTCTACAAATTTTTTTACTGATTCAATTAAAATTTTTGTTTGATTTTTATTTAACCAACAAAAATGTTGACAACCATTCAAAAATATAATACACGCGTTATTGGTTTCAAATTTTCATAATTTTGTATGAAATATTTAACGCTTTTTAATGTTGTCGTCTTTTTGCATTTTTTTATTTGATCGTAAGCAACACTTCTTTATGTGAAATATAAGAACTACAACAAAAAACACATACAGTCTATTTTTGAACACTTTAAAAAAGTACAACAGTAAGAAAGATGAAGAGGTTTGAAGTAAAAAAAAAAAAAAATAGCAGGTAAAAACACGTTTCATTCTTTTTAAACAACAGAAACAACAACAACATTATAAGAAACAAAATAAATTTGGTTTCAAAGTTGGCTAAAAAAAACCAAAATCCCGTATTCAATTTTTTCAAACTGTTTGCTTAAATAAATCAAATACATACAAAAATATAATGATGACGAAAAACATATCGAGTCGGTCTGTCGCCGTTTTTAAGGAAAGGATACAGCAACAGTGAGTGATGACGAAAAACATTGTGTGTATAAAAAAAGACTTTGTTCAAAAATTATTCCAATAAAAAATGTGCCTCAAAGCCAGCCGGCCGCTCTGCTCTCTCTGCCATCATCTTCTAATACAGTGCCTGCTTGTGTGCGCATCATTGCTTGTGCAAAAAAAACCAGTTTTTTTTGATTTTGAAATTTAGTATATGAATTTCAGTAAACTTTTTGTTTGATTCAGTTAAATTATTTTTTTGAAAAAATCAGTGTTTTTTTCAATAAACAAAATGCAAATAAATTGTTTGAATATGCGAATTTGTTTATAGGACCGATTTCAGACAAAAAATTGTTTGATTCTACAAATTTTTTGTTTGAATTGGAAAAATAATTTTTTCTGTGTATAACAGCACAATTAACTTACCTATTACAACGAAAAAGAGATAACACAAAATAGAACATCAAAGTGTAGCGTTGTGACATAAACGCTAGCACAACTTAAAATATTTCCCTTTACATGAAGCAAAACTGATATGAATTCAGCTTCATTTGGGGACAACTGAAAATATTTCTCTTTAGTTGGTTCTGTAGAAACTATATTTATATCAAGAGGAGGGATACAACTGTATTTTTTTGGCGAAAGATTAGGAAAAATTAAGTAAAATTTTTACAGTGGGCAGATAAGACCACTCTACATCGATTTCTTGCAAAAAGTGAAAAATTTTGAGTTTTCTCTCTTTAGAGGAACCAGCTAAATATAAAATTCATAAGACGAGTAATAAATTTTATATTTAGCTATTTAAAAAGCAATTCCAATTCAATTTGTAAATGGTGTAAATTTAGAAACTCTTCTCATCACGTTTAAAAAGCAAATTTAACACTTTAATAACGTGTACTTCATTTGCAGTTTATTTTGATCGTCGTTTGCCTGTCTGCTTTGGTCTCCTTTTATTTTGTCTTTGATAATAATAAGTGATGAAAACATGATTTGTTTCAGTTATTAAAAAATTCATCATACTTTAAGGTTAAACAACAAGTTTGGGACTGGTGTCTATGGGCTCCTAAACGCTGCATAATTCTTTGCCTTAACTCATCCTTTTAAGCGGCTAAATGGCAAAATAATTACCCCTCTAACACTTCTAGTAACGTGGCAAAGACAACTGTTGCAACTTTATTTCATAACCACTCTGGCTGGCACTGCTCTACGCTTATGTGGCGACGATGTGATTTAATTATAGGGTTTTCCTTACAATGTTTAACAATGTTTTTAGAGTTTTTTTTTTTCTTTCAGCCGAAAGCATCCTTTTCCATAAAGAATATCTTTGGAGCAAGCAAGAGTAATTTTCTGCTCATCTCGTTTTTTATTTTAAATTAAAATTTTAGCTGATTTTAAGTGAATCGAATGGCTGCTGTAGACAGCTTCATATTTTCATTACAAAGTCGTACCTTAAGAAGTTTACAACTTCCTAGAAAATACCAGTTGTATTTTATAATTAATTGTATATAATTTGTCATACGGGTTTAAAAAATTGCACAACTTTTTCCTGATAATTCTTTTTTTTTTTTTTTTTGCTCAGTACAACTTCTTTATGTTTGCATATTATATAATAAGTAGTAAAGAGTTTTTTATTACAAATAACGAAAAATATTATGATAAAAATCCATAATTGGTTATGAAAAATCTGTATGTATTAGAAATAGTCGTACGCTGGTGCTTCGATTGGTGATAAATGACTTAATCAGCGGAGTTTGATTAAAATTAGCTGTCGCATGTTTTTTTTGTTGTTTTTCTTTGGATTAAACTTAAATTAGCTGAAAACTAAGAAGAAAAAATTTGTCATTTTAATAGAAAAAAGAAATAATTTGTTGCAAAATGTGTGTTTAAAGTGTAAGCTCGTGTTTGATTTAACTTGTTTGTGTTTAAATTTAAAGTTTTTGAAATTTTTCATTAATTTTACTAAGAAGTGAAATAATATTAAAATTCAAAATTACAAAAATTTTGAAAGTTAAATATATACTTAATACAAAGTGACGCAAAAGTTGCCACCCGATTTTTCGATGTAACTTTTTTAAGCGAATGAACAACATTAGTTTTGCTTTTGGCTTGTGTTTGTTTGATGGCAACATTTTTTTTTCATTTAGTAGAAAAAACGACGTACAAGTGGCCGCTGCCAAAATTTATGAACCTGTGGGCTTGATTTATGGTATTTTCCATTACTCTTGCCAAAACACCCGGCGATATGTTCCCGGATTTCGGACGAATATTCTCTTTGAGGACTTCAAGAGTCTGAGGCTTGGCGAGATTAACTCGTGACATTAAGAAACTCTACAAAGAGAAGTCTAGAACAGTTCTATCGGACGATCTTGCAGGACAGTGAAAATCACCGAGAAAATCGAAACAGTTATTGCGCTTTATTTCTTATTGCCGTTTATTTTGTATCTGTTTGATTCACAAATGTCCAAGCAGAACTGACATTTACGTAGCATTTTCGAAAGGGTGATGAGTTTTGCGCCACCTTGTACTACTAGTGCAAAGTTTGCTTATCGTGTTCAATTTTCTTAATAATCGTAATCTAAGTCATAGTTGCATTTGTAACTATTCCAGTTTTACGTTCAACTGATAGTCGTTGCCATAGTTATTTACAAGGTTAAAGTTATTTTTATAGTCTAACCTTCAAACTCATATTCATAATCTCATATCTATCTTTCTTCGCTATATATAAAACTGAACGTGTGTTTATATATGTGTGATGTTTGCTTGAAGTCTATAGGCGGATAAGTGGCTGGACCGCCCAGCGGGAATGAACAAGGCCTGCTCGCTCAATTCCATACTCATATCTTTTTTACACGCGTTGTCATTGCGGAGAAGGCCTTCCGCTTTCCTTTCGTTCGCCAGAGCTTCTTAAAGGCATTCAAATAAATAGCTCTTAGAAGGCTTTTCAGAGAATGAATGTCTAAAGGCCTTAAAAAAAAGGTTATCTTGGAGGGTTTTTAAGAAAGGTATGTTAAAAGGCCTTTCAGTTAAGCCTTTCAGACCATTCTTGTACAAATGCCTTTGTTTAAAGGTCATATTGAAGGGTTGTAATAAAGGTTTATCAAAAAGCCTTCAGCTGCAGGCATTTAAAGAGGCCTGTACAGTAATCCCTGCTTATATAAACAATTCAATTCATTATAAAAACAATTCATTAATAAATACATACATACATAATAGATAACATTTTCATTATTTTCATTTAATTTGTTAACTATTTTTTGTTTTACTTTTTAGCACAAGTACCTTCTTCCTTAATGAGCAAAACTCAACTAAAACGATTTACATTTATTGTTTTTATTTTGAATTTTAATATGTACCTAACATGTTACTTTGTTTTAATAACGGGATCTGACTTCTTTCTCTTTGGCGAAAAAAAACAAAACACAAAATGTCATTCTTTCTCTTTTCAACTCAAACTAAAATGATTTACATTATTGTTTTCATTTGGAAGTTATTTTATTATGTAAGTATGTAACTTTGTTTTTGTAAAGGGATCTGAACTCTTTTGCTTGTGCAAAAAAACAAAACAAAAAATGTTACTCCTTCTTTTATCGCTTCTCCTAGAAGCGAGTGTGGAAGGTGTATCTTATCTTTTATACTAAAGAGCCAAGGCCTTCTATGAGGCATTCTTTGGCAGTTACACAAGAATAGTAATTAAATCAAAAAATTTTTTAATCAGGCCTTTAAAAAGGCCTGAAGTAAGAAGGTCTTCTGAGTTTTACCGCTGGGCGATTTTATTGAAATTTTCACAACGTCTTCCTGTATGTATGGAAGGAACACACAGCAAGTAGGCGAGATGCTACGCCCAATTAAGAATAAGTATTAAAATGTGTTAATCTCGAAAACTAATACAGCTGAAGTCTTCAAATTAAGACCCGTCCAGTTTGACATCCACAAAACATTTGGAAAAAATTAGTGGTCTTACAATAGTAGGCGTGGAATCTCCCATATGAATAAAATACTAAAACTCGTATATCTGGGAAATAATAAAGGTTAGAGTACCCAAATTTGACTTCTTTATGATTATTTGAATAAGAAATGGATGCAGTAGTAATAGTGGGCGTGGTTCGTATAACTGGGAAAAGACAGAATACTAAATTGAAAATACTAAAAATTTTGCAACAGCAACTTTGACTCTATACGAAGATTTTCATAAGAATCGGCTACATACGCTATAGTGGTCGTGGCACCTCCTATATCAATTAAATAATAAAGCTGGTATAACTAGGAAACGACGGAAAACTAAATTTAGAGTACTAACAATTTTATAAAGAACAACGTTGACATCTAAACGAAGATTTAGATAAGAAACCGGTGCATTTGCAGTAGTGGGCGTGGCACCTCCCATATGAATTGAATGCTTTAATTCGTAGAACTGGAAAACGACAGAGTAATAATTTAAGAGTACTTAAAGTTAAGCAAGAGCACCTTTGACATCTATACGAAGATTTTGGTAAGAAACAGTTGCAGTAGTAATAGTGGGCGTGGCACCTCCCATATGAATTGAATACTCACATTCGTATTTATAAAAAAACTATAACAGCTAAAATCATTGCAATTTGACATCCATATGAACGTTTAGGAAAGAGATGGGTGCGCTAAAAACAGTGGGCGTGGCACTTGCCTTATGAATTAAATACCATAATGTGTATATTTGGAAAACTTTAACCACTAGAATCTTGAATTTTTGTAGGACTAACTTTAGTGTCAATATAAATATTTTGGGTAAAAATGGGTGCGCTATCAAAAGTGGGCGTGGCGCTTCCCATATGAAGAAAATCTGTAAACTAGTGCCACAAAATTTTGTACGAGTAACTTAAATGTCCAATTAAATAAGCCTTTAGTAGGGTCATTAAATTGTCATAGTCTTGCTATACGCAATTCGCAGACCATTCATTGAATTGCCACAATCTGGCCATACTTATTATAGTTACTTGAGTTTGATCATAATTAGGCCAAAGTCTAGTTAATATTTGACTACAGTCTGGTCATGATTTGTTTATTTTAAAACATAGTCTCGTCATGAATTTTCATATTCTTACCACTATCTTGTATTCCCATAATTCATAATCCGATCATATTTTGGTCAATGCCTGCTGATAGTCTAGACAGGGTTTGGTCATATCAACGTCATGTTCTGGTTATATTCAATTAATGTTATGGTCATAGTTTATATCTGTATATACCTGCTTTAAGTTTGCTCATTGCCTGATCTTATTATAGTTATAGTTGATCATAGTCTTTCTATTATCACTCGCCAGTCGATTGTAATGGTAAAGGTATTGTCTATATTCTGTTTTTAGTGCGTTGTCGCCATAGCATGCTCTTGGATTCGTTTTAGCTTATTTATATAGTCCCATCAAATTCAAGATCAAGCCTGCTCCTAGGCTGATCATATTACGGAAAAGTCTAGGCTTAATCATGAACTATTTATATTCTAGTACTAGTCTGTGCTTAAACATAAAAATGGTAAAGTTAAGTTAGGGTAGGTTAGATAAGATAAGGTTAGGTTAGGTAAGGTAAGGTGAGGTAAGGTGAGGTAAGGTGAGGTAAGGTAAGGTAAGGTAAGGTAAGGTAAGGTAAGGTAAGGTAAGGTAAGGTAAGGTAAGGTAAGGTAAGGTAAGGTAAGGTAAGGTAAGGTAAGGTAAGGTAAGGTAAGGTAAGGTAAGGTAAGGTAAGGTAAGGTAAGGTAAGGTAAGGTAAGGTAAGGTAAGGTCAGGTAAGGTAAGGTAAGGTAAGGTAAGGTTATGTAAAAAAGGCAGTTAGTATCCTTCTGACACTGAGTCCAAATGATCCATTGTCAAACCGCCACTAAACAGAACCTCCACAGAAGAAAAATTCGTCAAAGGTAACAGAGAAGGTGTTCAACGCTATCCTCCTCGTCCTCGTTATCACATCTGCCGCAGTATTAATAGTGCCTGGCTCCCAGACGCTGTGAATGTCTTCCTATAAGACAGTGTCTAATGACAACAGATACCAAAATAGATACATCTCTCTTCATCATCAATAATAGCGACATGGTTCGCCCGCCATCTATGCGATGCTACAATTCCCTGGCAGTCCTGCATCCAGTATTCGCGGCCCATCTGTCATTATCAATATCCATAGTCTGCCCCCGAAGTGCGAGTTTGCAAGAGAGCAGACACATCCCAACATATTTCAGATCTAGGGGAACCCGTTAGGTAGTTCCAAGTCTCAAGCAAGCTCAACTGACCAAATGTTCCCAAGTATATCCCCGCACCCTGGGACCCATATGATCCTGACGTCAAACTGCTCAGCCATCTCGCTTAAAGATAAGAGCCAGTACATGGTTATTTCAACTACACACTGTATTTCTATTTCCCTACAGGAATTTATAAGCTGCGTCATTTAATTTTGCTATAAAAACTGTATTTAAATAGAAACACTTATTTAGTCAGCTTTTCAGCAGACCATCGCAAAAAAAGTATTTGAATTTTTCTTATATTTTTTATTTATATTTTCACCATATATCATGCCACTTCCTGCCCATTGACATTTTTAAATTGTTGTGTCAAGTGTAGTTGTATAAATTTATTATATATGACGACAACTATTTGTGCATATATTTCTTTTTTCTTTGTTTCATGGTATTGAAAAGCCAAACTGAACTGAATCGAATTGAATTGAATCGAACTTAACCAGGTGCGTATGTAAATGTCGCAACACATCCTTTGAACTGTCAATAAGTTTTTCTTTTGTTGCAAAAAAAAAAGGAAAACAATAAATTGCTTTGGTTACAAAGTCAATGCGAATAGTGGAAGGAAGCAAACTTTAAAAAATTCTTTAACACATAAAAGGAAGGGTAAAATTGTTAAAAAAAACGAAATCATGATTAATGGCTTTTTTACTTTAATGCTATTTTTTTGAAATGAACACCAATAGCGTGTATAAGATTTTTATAAATGCAATATTTGGCTACAATATTTTATTTATTAAAATATGTATTAAATATTAAAGTAGGAGTCTTTGTTAGCTTTGGGATTGCCAATATTTCGCTTTTATTTAATAAAAAACAACATTTTTGGGCTCAAATGGGTACCATGGTATGCAGAATATCTAAATTCAGTATGCTGATAAGCCATAAGCTATACATATATGACTTATCGCATTGAAAAGCATGTTAAACTATATTGACTTCAAATATCCAAGAAAAGCTTTGAAATTCTGCAATAAAAAACTGTGATACCATGGAATTCCACTAAAGAAAACTCTCACCGGAAAACCAACCATAACTACTGACGAAGCGTATCCCATTTCGGCCAGTCGCCTTTTCGCCAATGCAGGACAGATATGGAGAAGATTTACATGAGCACCTTACATTTGGCCTTATTTCATGGTGGATCTTAACCACTGGATGCCAAACAATGGGTTTACCAATCGCTCCAAAACTATACACTCGGCTTTTGCTTAGGAGCTAATTTGGGCTTAAACCACATCCTCCAGGTGATCCACGAAAGTATCTTTTTAACGAAAAAGTAAATCTTCCTACGAACACAATAGCCCTGTAAGACAGAAAGCATTTCCCGCGAGAGGGAAGGAGGCCATGACAATAAGTCAGTTTGATTGCGTGCCAGCAAAGGCTACTGACTCTCGTGGAACCAGTTAGAATCAACCGCGTTATAAGCAAATCTAACCAGATCTCTTCGAAACTTAAAATTTTGGATTTTTGCTGAATCCCAGGTACTGACTGCACCTGTTTTCCCTGAAGTTTGTGGCACCAGAATGTTAAATATTTTTAAGAAGAGCGCTAAAAACCCCGAGGGGGATGGGGGAAGAGGGGCTCCAAAAGACAGTGGAAAAAAAGGTACTCCAATTTTTCTTCCTTATTTTGTAATCGCAGCTAAGGCAGCAATCCCTAACGTTATCAAAGTTAAATTCAAACATAAACATATATATTTTTTTGCATGTAATACAATTTTTTTATTTGTTTCAATTCAAGTACTTTTATTCGCCCTTAAGTGTATACCTGGCCAGGCATTTTTTCACTTTTTTCCAGTTTTTTTTTATATAATTGAAGCACAGCCGCGAATAACGTTTTAAGTTACAAAATAATAATTTTTCAGGAGAGCAAAAAAACGTTTTTTGACAAGCAGCATTACTAGTTTTAAAAATTTTTTTTTTCTATTATTTAAAATAGTGATAATAAAAACTTTAATGCAAAAGGCTTTTAAAACATTATTCCGCACTGCAAAACCATTTCGGTTTCATCATTATGTTAGTAACTTGCAATGTTCTTCCACTGGCTGATACTTTGTACGCCATTTTGAAGGCGTTAAGGTGCATAGTTTTGGTTGATTTGATGTTTAAACTGTGTAAGAGAGTAAAGTCAACGTTTATCTGCAAAAAAACAGTTTTTGCAAAATGTGGCGTTTACAACGTTTTTCGCGGCTGTGCTTCAATTATTAAGTATATTAGAACGAAACTTTATGCATTCCTCAATTCCGAAGTTGGCCAAATGAAAATTTTGTGCATATTGTATCCACCAGGGCCTGGTCAGGCCCTTCCCTATAATATATGTATTGCAGTAAATAAAGTCAAAATGAAACGTTTCAAAAAGCATACACAACACATAAGAATTCTTTCTTTTCTGTTTTTTTCGAAAAATTATTTTATTTCCCAACAAAATGTTCCTGCCATAAAACTCCATACATATAAAAGTAGTACCAGCCTTGCCCAGGGGTTCGTTAGTGTGAGTTTTTTCGATATCCACAAGAAACTCCATACAAAATTCAGTTTATGCCTCACAAATAAGGTGTGTACTTAAGAGTTATAAAGATAACATTTGTTCTTCTTAGTACTTATTTTAAATTTTAAGAATTTTGAAATACCTTGTCATTGTCTAAGGCTGTTATGTATAAAGTTTTTGTATATGAAGTACGAGTATGATGTTTAATTTGCAATTTCTTCAAGCATAAAAACATTGTTAAAGTAAAAGCTAAAACCGAGGTTTTTTTGTCGGTTTTCGGTTTCGGTTTTTAGGCATTTAAAACCGCGGTTTCGGTTTCGGTTAAAACCGAACAGCAATCCCTACTTTAAACCATTAGTAGCAGAGACTTGGTACGCCCATCATCCATGCGAGGCCACAATGGCCTGTAAAGGCTGTACGAGCTAAGCCGCCAATGAGCTTTATCCCCAAAACCAAAATGTTCAAAGTCCCCAAAATTTAATATGGGCATTTTCAGCGAAAAGTTCACTTTTTGTAACGTAACGCCAGCAAGCAAATAAGCTTGTATATTGGGCCCATTTTGTTTAAATGTTATCCTTTTTGTTACTAAATGTTGAGCTACACTAAAATATAAAAAAGTAAATTATACATATACAAATTTTTGAGACACAATTTGAAAATAACACGAATGCTTCATCAAAACACTCACAATAAATAACATCACTGTTCCGGTAGAAAATCATGTAAAGTACTTGGGAATTCATATAGATAGACGCTTAACCTGGTCTCGTCATATTGAAGCGAAAATAATGGCTATGAAACTTAAAGCAGCTCAACTACATCGTTTCCTCGGTCGAAACTCAAACTTGTCCTTGGACAACAAAGTTCTCCTATACAAGTCTATCATGAAACCAATATGGACATATGACATATTAAACATTCAGAAGCTACAAAGAAGACAGACTTGGAGATTATGGCAAATCGTCTGCACCCCATGGTGTATACGTAATGACATTATCCAAAGAGATCTTAACATCGCTACCATTCAGGAAGAAATTAAAAAGTATTCAGTCAAATACATAGATAAACTAATGGTCCATCCCAACTACCTCGCTCAGGATCTAATAAAGTTCGAAGGTCACTGGAGGCTGAAAAGATCCGACACTTTGAGCCTAGCAGGCTTTTTTGACACTTGAATGCAATTATTTAGCGGTTACATTGGCAATGGCTAACCAATACAAATAAGAATTAGGATTAAGCTTTGAATACATATTTGGGGATTCACAAGGTGTCATAAAGTCATATGTCTTAAAATAATAACATGAAAAAATACGACTGTTGTGAACAACCCCTTATAATTTAGCGTGCTTATTTTGAATTAAGCAGCTGATTTAAAACATCTAACATCAAAATATTTTTTAATTCTGATTTAAAACATCTAACATCAAAATATTTTTTAATTCTTTTCCATGAATTAATAAATTAAATTGGGTCTTACCTGACTATTTTCCATTTTGCAGACGCAAATAAGAAATAAATTTGTTTTTGTTTGTTTACCTAACAGCAGAGTCATAAGCCGATTTTATTTGACGCCGCAAGTGATTTCTTGCAAAAATTGCTAGCCGCAGGTCAAATTTTGATGTTAACCGGATAAAATTATACCATCAACGGCGACGGCTACAACAACTAACGCGATACGGCTCAGCCGCTCAGCTCTGGTCTCTTCTGATTAATTACGAAAGCACAATAAACATAGCAAGCAACGTTCTATTAATTTAAGACACTTTTTGTTTACAAAGCAACAACAATATTTTTAAACCATTGTAAAATGTTAGAACATTATGACGATATAACATGATAGCACACCTTGTGAATACCCCAATTGTAATTTTCGACAAAAAAGATTCAATTAAAAAAAAATAATACAATTTTAATAAGTTGCTGGCGTTACGTTACATAAAGTAGACTTTTCGCTGTAAATGCCCATAAACAAAAAAGCATCAACGAGTTTTGGGGGACTAATTCAATTTATGGGGACAGAATTAAATTTTAAAATTGGGGTTTTAGTTCTTAATGAACTTACTAAGTCCCCCATTTCTAGAAATATATTTGATGGAACATATGAAATTTTAAATGGTTGGGGTCATATGCTCGAAGCTAAAAATTCCGGATTCCAAAATTCCGAATCGCTAAAGCTTTTCTGCATAGCCGGCCTTTATCCGGGGGGGGGGGCAAAGAATTTCTCGTCCATGGTATAACAAACACCGGCTTCGCTTACTAAAGCTTATCTGTGTCAGTTTTAAAGTGGGGACTCATATAACTGTGAAATAAGAATAGTAAAAAAATTTTTGCAACAAATACAAAAAACGACTAAATAATTAATGAAAAAATCTTTCAACTTTGTAACATTCGCTGCTATTTAATGTAAAAATGCAATTTAGAAACTAATTCAGGAAAGCCCTCGTTCTCTGTTATTCATTAAAACGCCTTAAGATTTTCTCCTTCAATTAATTTCGTCATAAATTATTGTCAAGTTTTTTAAAGTATGTGTCTTAAGTCTTTTGTTTTTATATTAATAACATTTTCAAATTATTTAATTAATCATTTTTTTTGTTGGTTTTTAATACATTTAATTTATATAAATTTTTTGTGCAGATTTTTCTAATAACATTAACATAATTTGAATTTTTTTCTTCCTTAAAGTGTTTTTATGTTAATTCTTGAAACATGTGGGTTGTTCAGAGTGTTTTGTTGGTTGTGTATTTTTTTAAAGGAAACGTAACGTTTTAGGGGGGAAAATATGTAAAAAAATAGTTTGAGGCAAAAAACGCAACAATTAATTTATTGATATGCTTTTCGACTTAGTTGGTCGGCTGGTTGGCTGTTGGTTAGATCGTTGGTTTGTTATTCGGTGTTGCATTAACAAAAGCACTTATGACAAGTGCTTAAGTTGCCACATGTTTGTCTCTATTTTAAAATATTGCATGATGTCGTTTATGAACATGCAAACTTTGGTTTCATTTTATAACGACTTCTAACAAGCAACAACAGCAACAAAAACTGCAACAATAACACCACCAACAAACAAAAGACATGATTTTTACTACGTAGGCTAAATAATAAACTAAATAAGTGTTTTTTTTTTCAAGATATAAATCAAACCGGAATAAAAAGAAGTTTTATTATTAATTATACAAAACAAAAACAATAAACAAGAACACAAAATTTATGCATTAAAATGCTTTTAAGCCAGGGAATGTCTGCAGATCTGTTAACTTAATTTTATTTTCAACAATTTAACTGTTAATGTTAAATAGGTTGCATTAAAAAACAAACTGCATTTATTTTAATTAAACACAAAAACGACAGCAACCCCTTTTCTCAGTAGCCAACTTAATGTCAATTTATAATTTAAAAGTCCAACAGAAATTACTCATAAAATTAAGTATTTTATTTCATTTATGTCATTACAACAATTACTCAAAATTATTGTTGACAGCCGCAGAAAACCCCAAAAACACCAAAAAAAAAAACTCCACTTTAATACAATCTCCTTCTCAATATCTTTTAAGTAGTACACAAGCCAAAATGCAACTTCTTTAGTTACAGTCTCAATAAAGACTCCACACTCCACCACGCTCAGCTATTAAGGTCTCTTGTGGTTTTTCTTTGCCTCTTTGGCCAGCCATTATTTCATGCAACACATGATGTAAATGTATTTATAGATTTTTGAAAAAAAAAAAAACTTATTTATTGTATGTCGAAAACCACCAGTAAACATGACATTGTAACAAATAATCAAAGACATACAGGCGGACGGACAGACGAGTGGATGGTTGGTGGAACTAACAGAGATCTTGGTAAAATGCACTGAGCCATATGAACGTATATGTGTGAGTTTTGCACTCAAAAAAAGCGATAACGTGGAAAAAAACAATCAAGAAGAAATAATAATAAAACCACACCCACCCACTTGACGCTGAAATAAGCAGAACTTTGAAATGATTTTTTTTTTTTTTCTAAAATAAAAAGTTTTTGACAGCACAATAGTATTGAATTTCTGCCAATGCTATTTTAACTTATCCAACCAGGCTTTCTTAAAATTAACATAAATGACTTAAATCAAGTACAAGTGTTCGATATTGTTCAAGTTAAGCCCAAACAGAACTCGAGCTTAATTCAAATTCTATTCGAGCTCGGTTGGAGTTTATTTGAATTTACTTCTACTAAAAACTAAATAAAGTTCAATAACTGGTATGGTGGATATTTTGATCAGGCTCATTGAATTTTATTTTCATATAATTATTTTTTATCAAGAAAGAAATTTTTACAATTTGAAATGAATTAAAATTTATCGATCGAAATGGGAATTTAGTACATTTTAACGAAACCTTGATAATTAATTTTTGAATCCCAAGAAAAACTTTGATAACTAATATGCATGTGGCAGTGTAAATAAAACTGAACTGGCAAAATAAAATAAAGAAATTTGTTTTATTTTTGTTTTTTCTTTGCCCACTTACAACTACATTTCGAGTTGACAAAAAATCAACCAATTGTGGTCGGGATTGTAAGAAAAGATAAACTCACTGTTTATTGTTGTGGTTTTTGTTAAAGCTTTGATATTGTTACAAGTGAAACTGGGGCTTATAATTCTTATTCGCTTAACAGTTTTATTTGTATAATATCTTTGGTTTTTTTAAAATCTTTGGATGAAGTTTCCAGACGATCTGGCCTTAGCAACCAGTGAAATGCGCATAGGAATAGCTTATCCCATCAACAATAAACTTTTTTTTTTTTTTTTTTTTTTTTTTTTTTTAGCACATTATAACGAAACCTTGATCATTTATCGATATTTTCCATTCTCGAATGCCGCGGGAATCGAACCCAGACTTTCACGGACAGGTTACGCCTTCAAGTTTCGATTGCAACTACTCCATCTCTTCTGAGGGGTTTGCCGTTTAACACTTACAGCCATTAATGACTGCTGGCAGTCAGTAATCAAACATCAATCTTTAAACCAAATTTTATTTAACCCTTGGTAGATCGAAATTTGCTTTAAACGATTATCTACTTTAATTGCCTTACATGTTCTTCCTTACTTCTGTTTTTTCCCCCGTACTTTTTGTCATTTTACATTGCATCCCAGTTTGTTTCAAGAATTATTTGGGTATTTAGCACAACTTGAAATTAGATATACTGTAGGTGTTGTTATAAAATATGATTCATTGATCTTTTTCATATTTACGATTTCATAATGAATTGTTCTTTTAATATTTCAAATCATATCACACAGAATATTGATTGCTCTAATTATTCCAGAAGTCGAGATCTCCATCAGCATTTTTTACAGGTAATCACTGCAAATTTATAAATTATTTTTCGTCGATTTCTAGCTGGTAATAAAAGTTTCATAAAGATATTAAAACATTTATGCAGCCTAGTACAGAATGTGTTGATATACACGCAGATATAGAATATGGTTGGGCATGTTTACGGCAACTACACTATGTTTATTGTGCAAATATATTGTTGTCGTACACAACTAATTGTTATTTTTATTTAATATCAACAATATAATAGTTATTGTAAACATTTTTATTGTTACCGATATTATAAATTTGAGTATTGTTGACTGAAAAATAACACTGCTTTACAAATTTTAAGTTTGGAAAAGTACCAAGAACGCCACATGCCTAGATAAGTTAATTGGGACCTCCTGAACAGGAATAATGATGTTATTGTTTTTCCCTAAGTACCGTTTTTTAGAAAACGGTACTTTTGTGTTTTTCGGTGTATGGTCCCACTCAAACCCTTCTGGAGCCCAACCAAAAACTCCGATCGAAATAGATGGCATGTCGTTGGAAAGTTAATTGAATGCCTTTTCCGTCGAATTTCTATCTGATAAGAAATGGCTGAGAAATGGCACCTCAAAGTTAAATACGTTAAAACTGATGGTTTAAAAAAATACGGAATTTTATATGAGATGAAAATATTGTCATTCCACAAAATCCTTAATAAAAACTTTAATTTTCATCCGATTTTTTTCAATTGGACTTTTTGGTTGGGCTGCACAAGGGTTTGAGTGGGACCATACACCGAAAAACACAAAAGTACCGTTATCTAAATAACTGTACTTAGGAAAAAAAATTACAGCGTTTTTCGTGTTCAGGAGGTCTCATTTAACTTATCTAGGCATGTGGCGTTCTTGGTATTTTTTGGCTGTAAGCCAGTGTAATCATTTTTCTAACTACTAAATAATGATAACTTTGAAAACATATTATATTCCTCATAACTGTTTCATGTTAAATTTTTATACGTGTAATCATAGTATGCTTACGATACTATCAAAATATCTTTACTCTAATAATATTTCGTTATAGCCATTTCTAAAATAATTTGGCATCAGTTGTATCGTTTGTTTTCAATTTAAATAATGAAATGGTATTTACATTAAAAAAAAATTTCTACAGTTCTGTCCTAGTTCTGCTTAAATTCTATTCTTAGGTCGAGGCAGCCAGTTCATAATATAATAATTATTAATAAATTAAATTTATTTTAAATGATAATAACTAAAAATAAATAAATAAATATTTCTATTTTAGTTCTTGTTCTTATCTAGCTATGTTTAAAGTCTGTTTAAGTTCTGTTCTAGTTCTGTTTTAGTTATTTTCTAGTTCTGTTCTAGTTATGTTCTACACTGATAGAAAAGGTTTCATAGCGCTGATGTATTTTGACACCAGTTCTATTACAATTTTCTTCGTTTTTGACCCCATGACACTTTTCATTGTTGCGATGTGAGTTTTCAGGGGAAATTATGTCATCAATAGGAACACACAACGGCATCATAGAAATGACGAATAGGAGTCATCAGTGCGATGACTCATTAACATCGAAAATGTTCTCATTAGGATCAATTTAATAACATACTGTCATTAAATTGGGATTGACTTAAGTCCTAGTGAGAAAATAGTATTATTTACTTACCCGTTTCACATGTCTGTTTCACTTTTGATGTATTCCGCCCTTTGTTTACAGATGAACTTTTAATTATAAGACATGCAGCAGCATTCCCAATATGCTGTTGGTGTTCATTCTTCTTTAAAAAGTTGATGAATTTAACTAAATAATTTAAACAAATAGAATATAGGAATTTTTGGTTCTTATTTTACTTTTTTAACATGAAAATAATGTTAATAATACACAAAATGAGGGTCGAATGAATGTCAATGTAGTTATAGTATAAATAACGCATAAAATATAACAACATTTTATGATGACGTTCGTTACCGGAGTTATGGAATTTTTTTGCCTCATTGATGCCATTTGTAATAAGATTGATGTTACAATTCTGATGTTAGGGCACCAACAATTTGAAGATGGAATTTTTTATGATTGTAGCTTTTGTTCTAGTTCTGTTCTAGCTCTGTTCTGTTCTAGTTCTGTTCTATTTCTGTTCCAGTTCTGTTCAAGTTCTGTTCTAGTTCTATTCTAGTTCTGTTCTAGTTCTGTTCTAGTTCTGTTCTAGTTCTGTTCTAGTTCTGTTCTAGTTCTGTTCTAGTTCTGTTCTAGTTCTGTTCTAGTTCTGTTCTAGTTCTGTTCTAGTTCTGTTCTAGTTTTGTTCTAGTTCTGTTCTAGTTCTGTTCTGTTCTTGTTCTGTTCTAGTTCTGTTCTAGTTCCGTTCTAGTTCTGTTCTGTTCTTGTTCTGTTCTAGTTCTGTTCTATTTCAGTTCCAGTTCTGTTCAAGTTCTGTTCTAGTTCTGTTCTAGTTCTGTTCTGTTCTGTTCTAGTTCTCTTCTATTTCTGCTCTATTTCTGTTCCAGTTCTGTTCAAGTTCTGTTTTAGTTCTGTTCTAGTTCTAGTTCCGGTCCAGTTTTGTTGTAGTTCTGTTCTACCCTAGTTCTATTCTTGTTATGTTCTAGTTCTGTTCTAGGTCTGTTCTAGCTCTGTTTTAGTTCTGTTCTGGTTCTGTTCTAGTTCTGTTCTAGTTCTGTTCTAGTTCTGTTCTAGTTCTGTTCTAGTTCTGTTCTGTTCTAGTTCTGTTCTAGTTCTGTTCTGTTCTGTTCTGTTCTGTTCTAGTTCTGTTCTGTTCTAGTTCTGTTCTGTTCTAGTTCTGTTCTAGTTCTGTTCTGTTCTAGTTCTGTTTTAGTTCTGCTTTAGTTCTGTCCTTGTTCTGTTCTAGTTCTCTCTTGTTCCGTTCTAGATCTGTTCTAGTTCTGCTCTAGCTCTGTACTTTTTCTGTTCTTGTTATTTTCTAGTTCTGTTCTAGGTCTGTTCTAGCTCTGTTTTAGTTCTGTTCTGGTTCTGTTCTAGTTCTGTTATATTTCTGTTCCAGTTCTGTTCTAGTTCCGTTCCAGTTCTGTTGTAGTTCTGTTCTACCCTAGTTCTGTTCTTGTTATGTTCTAGTTCTGCTCTAGTTCTGTTCTAGTTCTGTTTTAGTTCTGTTCTAGTTCTGTTCTGTTCTAGTTCTGTTCTAGTTCTGTTCTAGTTCTGTTCTAGTTCTGTTCTAGTTCTGTTCTAGTTCTGTTCTAGTTCTGTTCTAGTTCTGTTCTAGTTCTGTTCTAGTTCTGTTCTAGTTCTGTTCTAGTTCTGTTCTATTTTTATTCCAGTTTTGTTTTCTAAAGAATGGATTAATTTAAGCCACTGGCCATCAGTATCGACATCTAGTCTTAAAACCGCGTTAACAAAAAAAGTAGAACCTAATTTAGATCGAAATCGAACCAAAACTAATGAATCATTTTACAAATTTAGCTTAACTCGATTACAATTTTCAATGCAGCAAGAAGCTAAAAACATTAATTCTTGTACTCGTGAGTAAGAAAATAGTTGAATAAATGAATACGAAATGACTTAAAATTAACATTTAAATAATTTTATACTTAAAAGATTGTTGTTGTTGCTGCTGACTTTGGTTAAAAGAAACCTGTTGCTAATTGTCATTATTAATTTTGCATAATTAATAATATTAATTCTTACTCTCTCCTCTCTGCGTAATAAATATATTTTCATACACTATTTTTGCATTTGCGTTTTTTGTCATTAAGGTTTTTTATTCGTATCTGCAGTTGGAATGGTTGCTGTGGATGCTGGTCTCCGTTGGTGTTGTTTTATAAATATTAAGAAGTTTAAGATAAAATATTGACAGACTGGAACAGAAAAGCTGAAAAGAGTCAGTATGTTTGTCGTTTGTTTTCTAGTAGTGACACTTGTTTTTTTATTGAGAACTAAACATTTTATTGGATTTAAGCGCAATTAATTTGCAAATTCAATTAATAAAAATTAAAATAATGTAAGCAAGCAATTTTAATTAATCCTTAAAAAATGCTTAACATAACTATTATTATAAAAGTGAGTCAAATGAATTTGCAATGGATTGAATTGAAGCATTTCGATCGGAGTGGTAAATTATTATTTTTCTCAACTGTTGTTTGAATTATTTAGTTCTTCAGATGTTGGCAATTAGTGTCTGTCTTTCTGTTGTTGGTTTTATTGTTTGTCAAGATAAAGTGTTAATTAAAATAAATTAATAATTAAATAATAAATTTATTTACTTTTAATTGTAAAACTCTATGCAATTAAACGGTGGTTTAGTTAGTTGTGATGAGATAATTATCTTTGGCAGGAAATTTGAATAATGTGAATGCGGTGTTATTTAAATATGCAGAGAAAAATGAAGCTTTATAATAGTTAATTACTTTAACTTTTCAAAAAATTTAAAAGGAGTTTGATGTTTAATTTTCTCTGCAGTTAATGAAATAATTGCTCACGTCAAATTCAAAGTACCGGAAAGTATTTTTTCGGCGTCATTGCAACAACTAACAGAGAGAAGAGAAATAGTATTAGGTTTTTAAATCGTTTGTAATGTTATGTTTCTTTAGATCACCACTCTTTAGAGAGTTGAGAAAACAATGAGATTTTTCGATTAGATCCAGTTATCCTTAGACTGCTTCTTTTCAAGTTGTATTTATGTTTATATGTTGTAGTACTTTTGCAATAATCACCAAAACAAAAGTAGTGCGTTAATTGCTAAAGAGTGCATTTATTGCCATACAGCTTAGTGATATTAAAAAAATAATGAATTATTTGATTAGAAAGCAATGAAGTGCAAAAATTACTGCATTAAGGCCCGTTTTCACAACTTACCGATAGCTTTTAACCGGCCTTATAAAAAGTGTTCCATTATTAAAACTTTACTTAAACCTAAAGTGTGCGATTAAGTAAGTTAAGGTTCATCTTACCTGGTAGGTTAATGTAAAGTTGTAATAATGCAACGCTCTTTATAGGGCCGATAAAATCCTACCTTTAGCTATCGGTAAGTTGTGAAAACCGGCCTAAAAGTGTTAGTTAGTTTTAATGCAATCAAGTTGCATTTCCATTAATTTGAATTAATGTAAAAAAAATTTCAATGCATTAGAATATTTAATGCACTTGTCCCTTATAAAATTAATTTTCCGGACAAATTTTTCAAAATTGGTGAATCGAGCTGTCAAAAATTCTCAGTAAAAAATTTGGTCTAGACAACATGGCTGAACCCTCCTATGGGTACCCCTAAATTCGACTCTACCCCCAAATCATTTTTTTGTTTTGTTTTACTTGTAACACTAAACACACAGTACGTTTTTATGTTCAATGTGTTCAACTACATGACCATTTGATTGTCTGGTAATTGTCAGTGTGAAAACGTGTTTAACCTTTTATGGTCGCTTTTCTTGTTTCTGAGATAATAAAATACGAAAAAAATACAGTTAAACAACCGCTGGCCATACTGATTATATCTATGAACAATATTTCTTGATATCACAAATTACCGCATATTGAATACAAAGTGCGCACATAACTATTAACCACACTTTATTCTAACAGTTTTTATTTTACCCCACTTCTCTCCAACACCAGAGAAACAAGTAAATTATAATTAAATTTACATATGATTACGAAAATATCGCTTAAATCTTAGAAAAAAAAAATATATTTTATATCTTAACCATGATCTTAATGCAATCTGGTTAAGCAGTGAATAAACTAAAAAAAAAATTGATTTTTTTTAAATATTTACCAGATAAAAGAAAATAAATATTACGTTTTTAGCTTGTAAAAGATAAAATCAGAATTTAGCATTAACATGCAAAATAAAAATACAAGAATGGTAACACATTGACAAGAATATTTAACAAATTTGCTATATATTGAAAAATATTTGATGTAATCAACGGATCGATCTACTGCAAATAAATATTCTGTAAGAGAGTTAAACACAATTCATAGTTTTGAGAATGAGTTTTTAAGAAAAAAAAAAATTGGATTTGCGTTTAAGATTGCAAGCCATAGCGTGAGTTCCATAAGATCGTAATACTTTGCGGTGAAAGTAAAAAATGTATCATCAAGTTTAATGAAGCACTTTTTTGTAGGACAGATTGTTAAATTCTACATGTCTGCATTTAAAAGGCTTTTGTATAGTTGCCTTAGCACTTGCCGAAAATCTCCTTTTTAAATAAAATAAAAAAAAAAAAATTAAATTCATTTGAGCCGGGTTTTTTTAGATGTGGATTCAGTTTAAACTTTGTTTAACGTAGTCTGAAACTCGGATTTTCCGGCGAAATGTGAATTGTTTTTATTATTTCATTGAAGAACAACATTTTAAGCAAAACAGAGCTGTTCCGTCAAAATTGTGTATACACGCAAAGAAAAAACATGGTTGTGTTAAACATATTCTAAGAGCAACATATTATGATAAGAATTATGATTGTAGCCACCATATTAAGATTATTATTTAATCATATTATGACTAAATATACTCGTAATATTACAACATAATATTTTTCCCTTAATCATATTATTATTCTGTTAATCATACTAAGTTAATAAGTAATCAAATTATTGTTATGCTAATCATAATAAGTTAAGAACTAATCATATTATTGTCATGTTAATCATAATAAGCTAAGAAGTAATCATATTATCATCATGTTAATCATAATAAATTTAGAAGCAATCATATTATGATACAGCACCTTTCATAGCTGTCATAAAAATACAAAATAAATTTAAATATTTTTGAATCGATTTTTTATTTTGTGGCTTTTTTACAATTTTTCTTAATGTTAATCAAATAGCGGAGTTCAATATAAGGCTTGCAAAAGAGCAAATGAAAAATCTGTGGTTTTCATGGGCAACCGCGTGTGTCCATTTTTTCGATTTTAAGATGTTGATGCCATATTGCCTAATTTTGAACACTCTTTACATTTTTTTGAAAAGAGATGGATCAATTCCAATTTTTTAACGTAATGACAAAGTTTAAAATGTGCAGTACCTAGCCCACAGTTTGATCTCGAATGGTTTTTCGGCTTTCCTGAACAATTTGTTTTAAGACACGCGATTGCCCATGAAAACCACAAAAATATCGTAGCACTTTTATAAAATATAACGAAATCTCTTCTGTGTGTTTTTTTGTTGGATTTTACAAAGAAACTATGATATTTTGCATTTGCACTATAACATCACTAATACTTGAATGAACTCCGCTAATATTTTAATTTTTTAATTTCTTTACACTTATTTTTTTTATGGAATTTTATCTTTTAATTGTTTTACCGCTCACAAATAAAAAAAAACGACACAACTTCTTCAAAATTATTTTACAAATGGCGCTAACATAATACGATTAGAGTAAAAATAGTTTGATTGCATCTTTAACATAATATGATAAATGTATAGAAAGTTACCATGTTATGGCTATTAAATATCATAATATAGTTGTGAGAAATATAATATGTTTAGAAAGTTATCATAATTAAGTTGTTAGAAAAATAATTATTTTTCGGTCAATAATACTCAAATTCATAATTGCGATAAACATTGATATGTTTACAGTAACTATAATATTGTTGATATTAAATAAAAATAACAATTATTTGTGTACGACAACAATATATTGTTACATTAAACATAGTGTTGTTGCCGTAACCATGCCCAACCATATTTTTTCTCTGCGTGTACAAACTTTGTAATGGCGGCACAAATCTGTTTTCAGATTAACCAAACCTAGTTTAACTAAGACCTTAAAAGTCCAGCCTAATGGCCGATTTCACCAATTTATTAAGATATTAATTTAGTTTTAAAATTCGGTTTTCATGTCAAATAAAAATTTAATTATATGAAAAACTATATTTAAATATGAATTGATATTTAAATAGAATTGGTGAAATTGGCCATTATAATACAAAAATATGCTAAAACCGAAAATTTATGAACAGTTGCTCAAAACCTCAAAGAAAACTTGTCAAAATAGAAAAAGCTCGCAAAAATCGAAAAAAAATTAACGGCTGTTTTTGGCTTTGCCGATCGATACTCTTCACCGAAAGAAGAAATTTTTCAGAAGTGGGCTTTATAAAAACTGACCTCGCAGTATTATTAAATTTCGTTGCAATTGATGGCGTATTAAAGTCTAGACAAATAAGACTTAATTTCAATAACTCTTCATGACTCGTTTCGACGTTAGGACTAATGTGGTTTTTAGGAGGATGCCTTACACTGTACCGATTTAGAACCGATCATCACAAAATCTGGCCAAGTGATTTCCAGTGTTTTTTAATTATTGGCCGATAATCACAAAATTTCAAAGCGTATATTTAAAAACAAATTTTCGATATTTTGGGATCCATACGCAATCATGGATTCGCCAGATCAAAATTGTTTTATGAAATAAAGACTCATGTAAAAGTCCCTTGCACCAATTATACTGTCTAGAATTTGAAACTTTTTTTGAGACAAACCGGGCACATGGGGTTTAAACATAATTCGGGTACGTTGAATCCAATGGTGCTATCCGTTTTTAAGGTTAGCTCTTGTTTTCGAGATATACCGCTTTTTCGGAAAAGGAGAAGGATGTACAACATACATTCGCGTAGTCCAAAAATGGTTTATTGGAATTGCTAAAACCGAAATTCCGCAATAAAATTACATTGAAGCAAAGTTAAGCTGTTTTCTAATATGCGCAGTCGTTTTAGAAATATAATTTTTTTTTTAGCAACATTTCGAAATTTTTATATTGCAATTAACAGACTTTTGATTGTCGTGCTTTATTCCCAATTTTTATTCTTGATAAAAACACTGAAATTTATTGTTGATAGGATAAGCTATTCCTATGCGCACTAGTTTAGGTTGCTTAGGCCTGCAAGAAATATTCGTTGAACATTTTAACCCTCTAAAGTGCCGTTTAAGTATACTTTTGTGGCGAAGTTAAAAAAGGACAAAACTTACCCCTTAAAATGAGTGTTAATATACTCTTAGAAAAGAATCGCCGTACAATTCTACTGAAAACTTGTGAAATAGTATTTTAGCTCAGAAGTACATTTTTGACTAATACCAAACGCCTTTTCAAAAAAATTTAAAAACTTGAGGGGCCGATATTTCGGGAACCCGGGCTAACTTTTCAAAGCCCTTTGGCAAATTTGCTCCACCAATAGTCTAGTTTCATTTCGCGTTGCAAGTATTGAGGCTGGTTTTTTTGTTGCACAGTGTTATCAAAGTAATTTTCGTGGGAATACAAAATTTCAATTTACATGATTTTGTTTGTCGTGCTTGATTCCCAATTTTTAATCTTGATAAAAACACTGAAATTTATTGTTGATGGGATAAGTTATTCCTATGCGTATTTCACTGGAAACTTTATCCAAAGATTTTAGAAAAACTAAAGATATAATGCAAATAAAACTGTTAAGAGAATAAGAATTACAAACACCAGTTTTACTTGTAACAATATCACAGCTTAAACAAAAACAACAACAATAAACATTGAGTTTATATTTTCTTACATTCCCCCTTTTTCAGGTTTGCGACTTTTTCTTCAATATTTCTAGTCTGTATTGGATATTTTGTATGGGTGCCCCCTTAAGGAATGGAGATAGCGGGTCAGTATGTGAGAAATAAATGATGGAGATGAAAAAAGTGGGGTTGGTCATACATTTTACTCATCTAGGGGCATCCTGGGTACAGCAGGAATCAAATTTAAGAATTTTATTAAACCGTCATATTTTTATGATTGAAATTCTTAAATTTGGCCTATACAGTAGGATGCTCCTAGAAAGGTCAAATGTATGACCAAGTCCCCTTTATTTTTCATATCCTACATGCCTGCTTTTTTCATTCCATAACTGCCAAAGAGTCGCCCCTAGTGGGATATAATATATGACCGACTTTAATTAGTATTTTGTCCTTAACATTTTCCCGAGACATACTTGCCCTGTATCTTCACTTCCTAAGGGAGCTCCTATACAAATGTTCCGTTTTAAGAAATTCTTTTCTTTTGATAATTTGATCATAATTAAGCGTTGCTTAAACAGACGTACATGGCTTAATTGATCCTAAATCCTTCAGACATATATAACGCACTTGATCAACAAGAGGATCTTAACTCAACATTTCTATATTTTTAACTTTTTGGAAAAAATCGACACGTAGTACAACTTCGCCACGACGTGAGATAACACGGCCATTAAATTTCTCGCGCAAAAGAGCCATTGTTTCGGTGGTTGTATGGCAAGTGGCACTATCCAGTTGGAACCACATATTGTGCAGGACCATATCCTCAATTTCTGGCCACAATAAGTCCGTTATCATCACCCAAAAACGAACACCATTAACCGTAACTGATTGGCCGACCTCATTTCACAGAAGTACGACCCGATGACGTCGGCAGCCCATGAACCGCACCAAACAGTCAGTGTAGATACATCGGCTTTTCAACAATCACTCGTCGATTCTCATTTGGCCAAGTCTCCCGATTGTGGACACATTTGGTCGATTATGCTGACAAAAAAAAAAAAGAAGAAGTGCACGAAATGCATTTTGATTTGAACGCCCAATTTTGGAAAAGGATTCAAGAATCTTAACGCGCTGCTCAATTGTAGACCACTCCTTTTCTGAATTTTTCAAAAACACTCACACTAAGAAATGTCAAATAAAGTTGGGCCAACAACTTGACTTTAAGGTTTGACTCACAATTAACATCTTGCATTGTGGTTGGACAACCCTTTAGCACTTCTGCTTGTTTAGAACAAATATTTTCATAAGACCGATAAAACTTTTAAATTGACTTTAACTCCATAATTAGAATTGCATTGTAAATCATTTGAACATTTCAACAGTTTAATATGTTGCTGTTTTCACATTTTTATAACTTCCTGATTTTGTGTTGAAATATTTCTTTTTGTTCTGTATTTTTAATAGACATTTTACGAGCATTTACCACATCAACACACAAATTCTACTTCAACACACAATTGGCGGCTCGAAAGATATTCATTCTAGTTTTAATGGAACTATCACTCTTGTACTGTTTATACTATTTAATTTCTGCCACGGGTGGGCATACTTTAAAGAAGAGTTAAAGGTATTTTATTTCACCAGTTGCTAAAAGAAAAGAAAATAAAAACAAACAAAAACAAAATCGAAGAAAGCCAGAATAATGGCTGCATTCGTAAGTTTTACATACCGACAAATATGAACTCCAATATTTTTATGTTTAGCAATTTAGCAACATCAGCAAGAGCAGCAATTTTCGTTGTGGTTTTGGGTTGAGGTTGCATACGGGCGAATAGTCAGTCAGCCTTTGGCTGGTTCTAACTAAATACGAAGTTTGTGCTTATTTAGTGTTTGTATGTGTAAGCAGTAATTAACATAATTTAAAAAAACCAATGTTTAGGAAAAATAAGCATGTAGAGATTCATTTGAAAATGACTATATAAAGTTTTTATTTTTAGTCATTAGCCAGATATATTGGAGGTAGAAAAGAGTTCTCGGGAGTTCTAGTCGAGAAAGTTTTTATCACTAACCATACATATGTTTTTTTTTTTATCGGAAAGTTATGAGATTTCCTAACGATATTTAGAGAATATTTTGTTTTTGTAACATTTTTGTGTTTTGTTGGATTAAAAATTAAAAACTTCGATCAGAAAAGTGGGGGTTCCCCCGAACTGTTATTTTCCTAAATTATTGCGAACTATATTGTCAGTGCAGCCATTTTTAGAGAGTAGTTGTTAAGCTTCAAAAATTTTAATTTTTCAGTTAGAGAATATTTCGATATGAAAAGTGTCTTAAGGTAAATAACCAAACCGAACACCTACACAATATTACAGAATCATAGGGAGAAGTTCAGATGTGTTTGAGGTTTAAGGTTGTCTTAAAAACTTTATATGTATTGTTCTTAGACACCACAGGATACACACGCGGTTCATGGGTGAGATTGGCCCGGCTCCACCGATTGTGTGGGCACTAGGGTCGACTTTGGTCAATTGCCAAGGGCGGCATTATCGTATTACGGTTAGGCTTCCTGACGATTGCAGTTTATTTCAGGTGGAGGTTTCCTGGCTAGTAGACGCTTGTAGAAAAGCTCTAATTGAAATCTCAGGGGAGTATGTAGTGAGGCTATGTTGGGTACCGAGCCATTGCAATATTACTTTTCAGTTCAGCTATTTGTAAGAATAGTTTTTAAGGTTAAAAAATGCTAATTTATAAGTTAGAGAAAATTCAGATAAGAACAAGTGTCTTTGTTAAATATCCATAGCGAACACCAACAGAATATTACAGAATCATAAGGAGAAGTTCAGATGTGTTTAAGGTTGTCTTCAAAACGTGACTTATCCCACTTTGTCTCGTGCTTATCCACCACAGGAGGTCACTCGCGGTTAATGGGTGAGATTGGCATAGCCTCGGCTCACCTCCATAGATAGTGTGGGCACTGGGGTCGACTTTGGGAAATTGTCAAGGGTGGTATTGCAGTCTAGGAAGCGCTGGCCAGGTCAGGGTAGATTGTATGAAGGATTTGCTAGTTTTACTTATGGCTCGAGGAAGAAGTGCACGGTTACAGGGGTCTTCTTTGAGGATCTGAATAGCAGAGGGTCATATAGGATTCCTTGTGACTGCAGTGGAGGTTCTAGGAATCTTAAATGCGATAAAATTGTTAAGGCGTAACATTGAAGGGGGATCGGAGGTCACTAGTTATGTGGACAGCCAGCCGGCTCTTAAGGCCTTGATGGGCTGTTTAGGAAATTCCTGGCTAGCGGATGATTGTAGGAGAGCTCTAAAGGAAATCTTAGGGGAGCATAAAGTGCGTCCATGCTAAGTAATGGGCCATTGCAATATCATCCGTAGTGAGATGGCCGATGAGTTGGCGAAACTGGGCTCGGAAATGGAGGATCCTGAATGTCTGGAGACAGTCAGACCTTCAATAGGCTTTTATCTTGGGATTATTATAGAATTGGTTCAAGATAGACTAGTCGAGCCTAGGATACGTTATAGGCATGACCTGGCTGTATAGCAGGCGGCTGGAGATTCATAAGAATAATTTTATAGATCTCTGCATCAGAATTTGTAAACCCTTTACTCGCAAGTAAAGGAGTATGAGACTTGGGCATTACTGATTTCGAATATTTGCCACATCTTTCGGTGGTAAAAAAAATTTAATCAATTGCATACTTTTGCATACTTAAACCAACAGCTAGAATTTTTTTTTACTACTAATATTAAATTAAAAAAAAATATTTGCTTTCTTAAAACATGCCTCATTTTTCTCTTTCCTCACATAAAGACAACTTTATTAAAATTTGCTTAAAAAATCTTAGTGTATTCGTAAAATGTTATAGTGGATATCGTGTGGAGTACCCAGTTACTTTATGTGGCCATAAGAGAGAAGAAAAAAAAAAACATATAACCATAGATATTATAAGTACTTTAAAAGTAGTTTATTATAGTTTCTACTAATTAGAAAGTAAATATTTTCCAATGGACGACACACTTGGCATAAGATTCTTTTGTTTTAATGAAGAAAATAGCAGCAATTTCAAAAGAATTCCTTTGCAATTTAATAAACATGAAGTATCACGGTTTATTAAGCATAAAAATTAAATAGAAACATTAACATGACAAAAACAAAAAATCTAAATAAATTTATTGCTTTGCTCTTCAGTCATTTGTTTTCTTTGTGTGCGCCAGTATTTGCTGATTAAAAACTGTGTCTGTCATTTTAGCCATTCAATCTGTATTATTTTGTCAGCTTAATTTTCATTTAGGCGTTACTAAATTAATTTAGAAAAACACTTAAAACGATTTAAATGGTTTAATAGCAATAACATGTAGTTTAGGCTGATAAATTTAGATTGTATAGGAATTCTTTTAATGTTTCAAATTGGTGTTAGTGTTACATGTACGAAAACTTAATTGATTTTAATACATTATGACTTTCTGTTGCTTATTGAAATCGGTTGCATTTTTATCATTGGCTTTGCAGTAATCCATTACATTAACCCAATTCGCATTAACCTTGTTGAGAATAGAACACAAGTAAATCAATTTTTAGTTGAAATTCGAAGAGACCAATTAACTTGAACATAAACGAAGGATAAAACAAAATTACATACTAAATCATTAGCGTTGTTGTGGACCGTACAGTTTGTGGCACTTAATTGTTCAAGGGTAGCTCAAGTTCAAAGAGTATATTTTAAACCAAATCAAACAAGGAAAGGTCATGGCTAGTTTGACTATATGTATCATAAGTATGAATATTAACATGGTTAAATATAACAAAACTTAATAATAACAAATTTTATTCCAATATTGCTACTTATTTTATAAATCGTGTCTTTTATTGTTTCAACAAGCCATTGAATTTATGAAACTTCAGAAAACTCCCAGAAGGTTGTAAAGACCAAAATGTGGCACATTTTAAATACTTAAATGCATGAAGAATTTTTTGTGAATTTTTTTCGAATAAAGTCAGACTAGTAGTTGCCTTTATGATGTCCAGCATTTAAATTAGTTTTTAAGGGTGCCCCCAATAGGCTAGTTGGCAGTGAGACAGTTTATTAGTGCGAGGGTAACGATTGCGAGTGCCGCCAAAGACTCTGGGGGCCTACTCTCTATTGCGATGCGAAATTAAGTTGACACAAATCTAGCGATTGGTACTCTTCAATACGTTTGCGCATGTGCCTTTCGCATCTTTTAATTTCTTTTCTTCTCGTAAATCATCAAATATTTATACACACTTTGCCATTTCATTACTGTAAATCCGCGCCATCTTTAATTTGTATTGCCACAATCGCTTAATTTTCAGAAAATTTTGCGAAAGTGATAGAGAGTACCAAGTTGGCATTTAGCTTTCGCATCGAAATTGTTTTTGCATCGCAACAGAGGGTAGACCTCCTGGTCTGTTTTACTAAAACGGGCTGAAAGTCAAAGTTACTATTACTCTGTTAACTTACATAGTTAGAATATTATTTATAATTGCATTTACAAATAAATTCAATAAAATATTTTATTTATGTGCTTCTTTGAGTGAAATTGCAATATAAAAAGCTTTTTGCAATATTTTACATGCTTTTTGCTTAAGCCAATCTTTGGTAGCCATTAGAGTTGTCAATTATTCGCCTTTCAACTTTGTTCGAATAATTCAAATAATTGTTTTTGTTCGTTCGATCGAACGATTAAATCTAAAAAATTATTCGATTAATCGATGAGAATAACGAATAAAAACTAATATTATTACAAAAAATTTACATTTTTTAAATTGATACCATTCTGTTCCATTCATCTACAACCATCTTCTTTATTTTTAGAATTGATTGTCAAATATTTGTTTAATAAGAACATAAAATACATTTTTGAAATCCGATTACTACTTAACACGCTTTTTGCTTACTAAACATTGGGATTAATTACAATCAGGGCTATGGCTACAATATTTTTTAACTTTTCTACATTTTTTTTTAAAGGTTGGTCCAACCATGATGCACGATGTTAATTGTGAGTCGCACTTTATTGTCAATGTTATTGACAAACTTAATTTGACATTTCTCTGTTTAAGTGTTTGACAAATTCAACCATGCAAAGGTACACAATTGAGCAGCGCGTTATGTTTGTTGAAGACTTTTACGAAAAGGGGCGTTTAAATCCCAACGCATTTCGGGCACTTCGTGGTTTTATTGGTCAGTATAATCGACTTAATGTGTCTACAATCGGGAGAATTGTGCGGTAATTTCAGCAAACCGGGTCTATAGGAAATGTGAAAACAGCTGTGCATGCTCGCGCTGCTCGTTGATGGGCTGGTGGCGTCATCGGGCCGCATTTCTTCGACAATGGTGTTCGATATCACGACATGATAACAAACTTCTTGTAGCCAGAAATTGAGGATATGAACATGGAAGATATGTGGTTCCAACTCGTTTGCACTCTTTTGCGCGAAAAATTCAATGGTCGTGTTAAAAGAAAAATTGTACGTCAAGAACAAGAACAATTCAAGAGCTAAAGGATAAGATAATTCAGCACATTAACGATATAGAACCTTCATTTTGTCTCAGAATCATTGAAAATATTGGCCATCGGAAAGAGGTATGCCACTGTAGCCGTGGCGAGCATTTGGCCCATATTTTGTTTCAAACATAGTTGTCATAGATCTTTCTATAACAATAAAAAATATTCTCTGAAAACTTTATGTTTTATTTACAATTAGCATCGTGCGTTTTGGTTGAACCGCCCTTTATAAAATCATTAAAAACGTATCAGAATAAATCAAATTCTAAGCTTTTATTTATTTTTTAATAAAAAAAATTGTTCGATTAATCGACATTAATTAATCGATTTATTCGTTATTCGAAAATCGCCATTTTAAAATTAATCGAACAAGAATTTGATTTTGTTGGATCGATTAATCGAATTATTCTTAATCGGCTGACAACTCTAGTAGCCATTGAAACTGGGTTCTTGAGATCTCAGTTAAACTAAACCTAGTTTCCTATCTTCCCAAAAAGAAAAAATAAAAACTTTTTTATTTAAACAAAATAACTTTTAATTATATTCTAATCGTATCTGATTCTATGCAAAATAGAGAAACCTCCTTTCGCAACTAGCAAAGGAAGGTTTATTGCATCTTGTCAAAGTTTGTCAGTGTTTGGATTGGCAATATTTTATTTTATCTTATGTAAAATAAATATCTTAAGGAATAATTAGTATTGTGGTTATTTTGTTGAACTATTTATGGTTTTTAATCCAAATTTTTAATATTTTTAATTAGGCTTAAGTTCATGAAATTTAATTTTTATTAAATTATTGTAAAATTCCTTTCTTCACAAAAATAATTTAATAAAAATTAAATTTCATGAACTTAAGCCTAATTAAAAATATTAAAAATATCTTAAGGAATATTAAAGCGGCAATTGAAAATATCAATCGGATATTGAAAATTCTGGGGTGGTCAAAAACTGGTCTGGGTAGGTCTTGCCCACCCCAGCCCTCCTTCAGCTACGCCAATGCAAGTTTGTAAACAAAATGACGGAACAGCTTAGTTTTGCTAAAAATGTTGGTCTTTAATGAAATAATTACAAAAATCACATATCGCCGAAATAATCCGAGTTTAAAAATACGTTAAACAAAGTTTAAGTTTAATCCACATCTCAAAACCCCGGCCTAAGTAGTTTTATTCAAAGGCATTTGTACAGATATTTAGTTTAGAAATTTGAGAAGTGTGGATTGTTGTGTTCATTTTTACAATGGTATCCGTATCAGCGGAAAAAAAAACAAAGAAAAGTCTTAACAATTGAAAATATTTTATTTATTTATTTATTTATTTATTTAAGAAAAAATTGTAACTTCTACAACAAAACATCAGTCTTAAACAGTAGAAATCTTATGATGTTATTTTGGAAAATGAAAAATAATAAGCTTAAGTCTAGGTATAGTTATTACAAAATCGATATAAATAAAATTATTGTAACTAAACCAAACAAATAAATAACGAAAAACTACATATCAAAATATCATAAATACATTTATAAAAAATCAAAAAATATTGTACTATAGAATTATACCGAACTATAAACAAACTTGTTGACTATGAATAATATTTAAATATTTCTTTCTTAAATTGTAACACATTGCTGGTTTCTTTTATTGTTGGATTAGTAATATTATTCCAAAGACGTATTGCAAATATGAAAAATTGCCATTCAGATATTAATGTGTGATGTCTGATTTGAATTAAATTTCTATTTCTTCTGAGTCGACTAAATTTTAAACGATTAAAAAGATGACCTGGCTCACGGGTGGTTATAATTTTGTGAAGAAATACTAAAGTTCTTATTTTCAGTAAATCTTCAAAAAGTACCCCGAATATTTTTTAGAGTAAGGTGTTATACTAATGTAAGTACCATTTATGTTATAATTTCTGATCCCGTAAACGTACCTTGCAATGTTGTTATATGTGACGGTCAATTTAGATTTACTGGTTTCATCACAACTTGCAAAAATCTCACATCCGTAGGTTAAAATTGGTATCAAATATGTCTTAGCAAGTAATAAGCGTATTTTCAATGGGGTGCAATATTGAGTAGGCCATAGGGTTCTTAGCATCGAATATGTTTTACCACAGGCAGCTATAACGTGATCAGACCAGGTTAAAGTGTTATTAAAAATTACACCAAGATTTTTTGCTTTATCTACGATTTCAATCCGTTGGTTTTTAATAAAAATGTTGGGATAATCAATAATTTTCTGTGTTCTTTTACGTATTACAATGCATTTCGATTTGGTAGGATTTAAACTTAACCCGTTAACATCAGCCCAACGTGAAACCCGTTGTAAGTCCTGATTAAGTCTTGCAGTACATTCATCTAAGTTCCCTTTTTTGTTACTTATGTACAATTGTACGTCATCGGCATACATTCTAATGTTGCAATGGAGCAACTGTTCAGGAAGATCGTTTGCGTAAATGGAGAAGAGGAGAGGACCTAGAATGGATCCCTGAGGAACACCCCTGACAACAGGAAGAAAATTTGAGATAGTTGAAGGACTAGTTTCAACACACTGGACACGATCTTTAATATATGAATCAATCAATCTAATGGATGTTGATGAAAAATTCATCATTTTCTCCAGTTTTTGAATAAGTATTGTGTGGTCAACGGTATCAAAAGCCTTTGAATGATCCAACAGTACTAAATATGCAACGCACCCATCGTCAATTTCCTTTCTAAGATCTTCTGCTACATCAGTTAGAGCAGTAATACAGCTATGTTTGGCCCGAAAGCCAGATTGTTGATCGGTCAATAATTTACTATCATTTATATAATTGGTTATCTGTTCATGTAAAAGTTTCTCGAAAGCCTTTGAGAGATAAGGTAAAATAGCTATGGGCCGATATTCACTGGATGATTTTGGTATTGGAATAATTTTTGCCTGTTTCCATCTAAGTGGATAAGTGCCTGTCATAATTATTTTATTGAAAATATGAGTGATAAATGGTAGTAGTGACGGAAGAATAATTTTAAGGAAAGCTGGGTGTATACTATCCATTCCTATAGCTTTTGATTTAATGGAAAGGCAGCTTTTGAGAACATCCAACTGGCTAACATACTCAAAATTAAAAGGGTTAGATGGGAGATTGGTTGCATGAAAATTGATATAATGGGTATGATCTGCTTGAGGCATGGGTATATTAACAAAGTTTGAATTTAATTCATAAGGATCCGATATACTATTATCCTGCTTATTCTTATTTTCTACGATTCCAATTTCCCTAATAGTTTTCCAAGTATTTTTAGTGCTAACAGAATTCATAAATTTTTCAGAGTAGTATTTAGATTTTGCGTTTTTAATGGTTTTGGTTACGATTTTTCTAGCATTGCGATAATTTTCGTGTAGATTATCAGTTTTAAAGCGTTTCCATCGAGAGAAAGCGTTGTCACGATCTACTATAAGGCGCTTTATTTCAGATGTGAACCACGGTTTCTGGCGGTTACTCATTTCCTTCGTTTGAATTGGTACTATTACGTTATACAAGCTTTTTATATTTTGTTCCAAGAAGGCCAGCTGATCATTTACCGATAGCATGTAATAAATACAACCCCAGTCTATTTTAATATACTCTTGTTCCAAAATGATGTAATTAATCCGTTTAAAATTACGAAATTGAATAATGTTAGTAGAACTTTGAAGTGGAATATCAAAAATCATGAATATCAGATCGTGCCTCGAAAAGCAAGATGCAGACAACTGATCATATATTAAGATCTTTTCTGCGTTTGAGACAAAAAATATATCAAGTAAAGTATTATTGGATGATGTAAAGTGGGTTGGTGTATTTATATTAGCAGGGACAAGATCAAATGATTTCATACTAATAGTTAAACGTGATTCAACTAGCAGATTTGAGTTGAAATCCCCAGCTATTATTATGTTATTATATAATGGTGTGATATCCTCCAATACTGTAAAAAAATGAGTGAAATCTATATTACTTCTAGGCCTATATACACAACCAATAAGAAATTTTCTTCCTCCACCACTTGCATCAAGGAAAAGATATTCAACTTTATTTTCTTTGTATAAATTTTCATCACTTTTGGCTTTGATTGTACATACCAAACCCTTTTTAACATAAATTGCAACTCCCCCATAGTTATCAGATCTATCATTTCTATATAAAGTATACCCATTTAATGACACCAGAGTATCTGTAATAGATTTACCAAACCAAGTCTCTGACACACATATTACATTTAAACCAGAATTTTCAAAAATATATCTAAATTCATCAATTTTGTTAGATAGACTTTGTGCGTTAATATGGCAAATTTTTAATCCGGTTCTCTGTTTAGCCAGTATTTTAACCATGTTTGCCGTTACGTCTTCAGAATATGTTCTATTAACCCTTGTTGACGACATATTTAGAACAATTTAAAAGAACAAAAAACCTAACAGCAACGCTTGATTTATATTCATGTTTCATTTTTTTAAACCTAATAATTGGTACTTAATCAAGCGGGAAAATTGATTATCCAGAATCAGGGTTGATAAAGTTGGTACAATTGTACTTTTTTTGGTACAATTCAAAACTAAAAAGTACGCTGGTACTCCCGTGACTCATTTGGTACTATTTCCAAATTTTTCAAACCTACATACATACATATTTATAATTGATGTAAAATGGCAACTCGTATTTATTGTCTAATGAATATAAGCGGAGTTTAGTGTTTGGTGCAGTCGCGACTAGTCGTAGCTTTTTTTATGAAATCTAAGGGAAACTATTTTGTTGTTGTTGGATTTAACAAAACAGCTATGATATTTTGCATTTGCTCTTTTGCAAAATCATTTGCACCAAACACTGAACTCCGCTATTGTGAATAGATTTTTGAATTTGTTCATTGAACGATTGCTTATGCCACATTCTAAATTAAGTATTAGCGTGCATTTCCGGATGATATTGGCAAGTTTTTAAAATATATAGGAAACCACTTCTACAAAAGTTCTACATAGTTAGTTAATTAGTTAGGCTTCCTCTCAATTCAATATTATTTTGGAATGAACTCATAATATTTTAAAATATTCGTCAACAAGATGGTTGTCACGTCAAGAAGTAATCAACAAAATTTTGGAACAGTGGGACCCCACTTCATTACTATTTTACTCCGAATTATTTTGAAGGAGATTTTACAAGCGCTTAATTAAATTTTATTATATCCCAACTTTCTACTCCACCCTATAAAATGTCCTTCCTGTTGCTGCAGTAGATATTGAAAATTTTAAACACAAACGAAGATGCTCGTATGAACACATTTTTAGAAAGCTTAAAAATTTTATTTTCGTTTAAAATTCGAGATTGCATTTTGAGAAATATTCGTAAATTTTACACAAAAAAGACGATAAATTCTAAAAAGTGTATGAAAACGCTCTCTGGCTGCAATCAAAAATACAAATTAATGGATTTCTCGACTTAAAAACCGCATTATACAAGTCTGGCTGGACCAAATACAATTTGTTTGTATTCTTGAATATTTTGGAAAACTAATTATTTTGAAAAATCCGGGGCTCGAAATTAATTTTTGACCTATGGTATCTTCGGGAAAGTTTCTTGGAATTACTAACATAACAAGAATCGCGATGTGCTTTTGACGCGAAAAAATTTTACCCATCCTATTATTATGTTTAATTAATGATCATGTATTTTTTGTTATGTAGAAATGTACAAATGAATTTTAAGTACCTTTGGTTTTTGTTGTATTAAATTTTTGTTTTTAATAATAAAATAAGAAATAAAAAATTATAAATAAATGATTTAGTACTATCTGGGCCGAAAAAGTACGATTTTAAAAGTTCGTTGGTACGATATTGGGTTTCTCATTTATCATCCCTGTCCAGAATGCTCCCGGTCCTGACCATTACGAATAATCGAGGTTTAACTGAACAATTAAATGATATCGTTATAATATTTTAAACATTTTCGAAAATTTCTATAAAATCAATCTTCAACATATTTTTTTTTTTTAACTTTGAATTTTTTTTAAATAAAGGGCGAATTGAAAAACTGAGTCTATGTGTTTTTTCTTATTGCTATTGGTACCCATACCAACATCCTCTTAAAAGACTCAATGTATTTTCCAATTCGTTTCTGATTTAGACGATAATTAACTTTTAACATTTCAATGTTTTTGATTAATTTTTGTTCGTAATAACATCATAATATTTTCAAAAAAGTATTTTAATTTTCGTAGAAGTTATCTATGAAAGTCATGATATTTTTTAATCACGCATGAATATGCGGCCATTAAAATACGATTTGTGAAAGAACGATGAAAAAATCTCAAAACACTTATGACGTTATGGCACCAAAAACTATAATTTAAAATCATATGGATTAACATCATAATCTGTAAAAAATGGCTTAAAACTATTTGAACATATCGCTCATTTGCTGCAAGACCGGCATAACTCAAAAAAAAAAAAATCCGTTTCGAGATAAACGCATTTAAAGTTTTTAATTTGCTCTAACTACTTAGAAAAAAAGAAGACACATTCTCATCAAACTGGGAAAGTATACAAGATATAAAGATGAATTCAATACACAACACAAAGAAAAACAAAGCGAACAATTCTGCATCTCTAACTCCAAAATTTCATTTTTTGAGTTATGCCGGTCTTGCAGCAAATGAGCGATATGTATGTGGTTTATAAAGTTGAAAAATAAAATTGATTATAACTTGGGTCGGAATAAATGCAATTAAAAACTTAATATTAAATTTAAAATATGTATGGCTAAACGTGGGGCGTATGAAGCCGTATTATTAAGCAATAGGCGGATTGATTTACAGAAAATGATTCCTTATTTACAATAATTGTTACTAGAAAGTGGTCACATTCTTTAAAAATTGCAATGAGAGAGTGAAAAAGGGCAAAATAATTCGAAAGAAATTGTTAGAAATTTCTGATAGTGAAATTTTTACTACCAAGAATAACACCACCTGACAGTTTTTTGACCAAATGTGTCTGACATCTAATCTTTATGTAAAACTGTCTGCTGAATCTGAACATAAAGTCAGAATTGCCAAAAGTAGAACAGTTTTCGAGATAGGTATTTGAAAAATTGTGACACAGTGTTATTCAACCACCTGCTTCATGTTTTTGTTTACAAAACAAAAATAATTTTCATAATTTTTAAATTAAAATTTTTTCGATATCATAAAATATTTATTTTTCTTATTGGATTAAATTTTAAGTTCTTGGTAAGGCGAATTCAAATATCAGGTGGCGGCAATACTACAACAAGAACATAGGTACCTACAACAAAAACATTATGGGCCAAATAACTGACACAAGCAGTTTGAAATAAACAACAACAAGGTTTTTGTGTGAAATTAAAAATTTTAAACATGCACACAAAATGGTCCATGGTTTTCTCATTTGCTGTATTTCAAAACAGCTCTTTAACAATGTTGTCAAAAAGCGTATTAGTATATTAGTATTATTAACGTAGTAAATAATCATAATCAAAGATCGGTAGATTTCCCACTAAATCACAATTTTTCCCGAATATATTTGATTAAACCAGTGCTTAAAAAGCTGCAGTTGATATAGTATGTAGGTAAAGTCATAAGATTGTGCTGTAACTTTTTTTTATTATTTTATTTAATTGTTTTCCAATACAACAAGATTTATAATCTTATAATTTCTTCATTTGTCACTGGACAAAAAAAAACTGTTGCCTTTACTCCTGGGCCTAATTCTGGCAGTCGTGATCGAGTACGTTCTCGATTCGAAGGCAAGAATTAGAAATTATTCTTTCAGTCGATTCTGAACGAATCGAAAAATTTTTTCAGTATTGTGAAACTCAAATTAATGCTTTACAACACTGAAAAAATAATTTCGATTCGTTCAGTATTGACTGAAATAATTAGATATGAAATTGCTTTCGAATCGAGAATGTACTCGATCACGACTGCCAGAATCAGGCCCCTGATTCATTAAATGAAAAGAGTCGCAGTCAGGGCAAAAGCAAAAAACGAAAAGTTCTACACAACAAAGAACATCGACAGTCGACATGTTCGGAAGTGTTTGGTTTGACAAACGGAAACTTTTAAAAAATCCCGTAGTTAACGAAGATGGGACGTTGTGCTGGTGTTTTTACATTATTTTTTTTTTTTTTGTTTAAATACTAACTGACGTATTCATAAAAAAATAAAATGGATTTCAAATGTATTTTAAGAAAAATTTGTATGAAAATTTTGCTTTAAAGCACATTTCAAACTTATTTTATTTTTTATGAATACGGTAGTACATGTGTACATTAGGGTGGGTCAAAAAAAAAAAGTTGTGCCAGTCACCCCTAGAATGAAAGATATGTCAATGAAGTTTCTAAAACAGGAAACGATTTTTTTTTTGCCACGCCCCAAACTACAGCACTTTTGGCTTTTTATATGTAGCGCTGCCATTTAAAGTCCGATCTCATCATATCGCATATCGTTGTTCATGGCTTAATAGTGGCTTCATTTTTGTCTTTGGTGACTTTTCAATCCGACCTGAAATTCTGGGCGCCACTTATGCAATCTTGGATCCTTCCCCCAAATGTCCAATTTTGTTGACAGTCCAAGAAAGTCCTAATAAAACTACGTATGCATAGATTTTAATATGCTCATTTTTATGACACGCCTCCAAATAAAGCCCCTTTTTTCTTTTTCACATACATACAACATTAAACCAAGTAGAAGCCAATACAAACCAAAAAAATTTTCATCGGTCACGTGGAATCGTAATGGCCAAAATTATTGCCGGAACTTAAAGTTTTTGCATATGGAAATAAAGTTTGGGAAATTTTCTTTAGAAATATTCCGTCAAAGAATTAAATGAACGTGGTTATTGACAAAGTTATGAGTCAAGTTTGAAGAAAGGCCGAAAACCAGATTTTTAACAAAGACTTGATTTGCGCGACCTCTAAACCTCTTCCTAAAAATCTAAAAAAAAAAATTCAAAAATACTGTACCCTATAAGCTTTCAAATTATGCTTGAGCCTCTGACACAAAAAAATTTTGGGACACCCTAGTGTACATACATACATACATAATTCCATATGTATTTATTTTAATGCTTAACAATCTTCCTAATTTTTAAAACTTTAAATAACATTATCGTTTTCATATACAATACATACATACATAAGTTTGTATGTATGTAAATATGTATTTCTTTGCTTTATTAGGTTTGTATTTTAAAAATACTCTGAATTTTAATAAAGTCTATTTAATTTCACTAACAAAAGAATTTTTGGACTTACATACAAACATATGTACATATGTACATAAATCAAATAACCGTTTCTTTTTTTCTTCCAACAACATGCAAAATCAAAACAAAACTAAAAGACAACTCCCCATCTTCGTTTACTTCGAGATTTATTAAAAGTTGCAGTCTGTCAAGCCAAACACTTCCGAAGTTGTCGACTGCCGATGTTCTTTGTTGTGTACAACTTTTCGTTTTTTGCTTTAGCCTGCACCGAAAGAATTTTCTTCGCAATACCAATGAATTTTGACATTAATCCCATGAAAAATTGCATTAAAAAGGAACCTATGCAGCACTTCTTTGGATCAATGAAACCTGTTTCATTAAAAGGATTTAATGAAACATTACATTAGATCTATGAATATTATTCATTGGATGAATACTTTCAATAAAGTAAAAAAAAATTTTTTTTATTATTTTTTTTTAATATTTTTATTTTTTTTAATTATTTTTTTTTATTCTTTCTTATTTTATTTTACTTTATTTAATTTTTTATTTTTTTTCTGTCTCTGGCGGGATTCGATCGCGCAACCTCGGTGCTGATAGACTAGCTCACTACCAGCTAGTCTACCGGGGCATTGTAGTTTTTGGATAAAAAAACTATGGTTTTTACTGAATTAAGAGCGTAAATATGAGATTAAATTGTCCATAATAACAATAACAACGTTGATTGAAAGTGGATTGAAAGTTTTTGTTTCATTACTATAATGACATTTTTATTGTCATAATGAAAATTTAATTTTATGAAGGCAATTATTGAAATATGTTGCTTTTATAAAAAAAATTTTTTTATTTCATAAATTTAATGGCATACATGTAACATTCGATGTATGAAATGATTAAATCTTAAATTTTTTAATTAACAATTAAACATTTTTTAAGGAAACTATAATTTTGTATTAATTTATGAATATAGTTATGTTTGTATATGGTTTTTTATGTTCCCAATTAAATTTTTTTGTTTAACTTGGACAAACTTAAGTTTTCATATATCCAATGAAAATTTTTAACGTAATTACGAAATCCAATGAAGCGATTATAACGAAAATATTTCATTATAACTATGAAATTCCATTTAAACAATGAAAATTTTCATTTACCCAAGGAAATTTTTTTTATGAAAATGATTCATTAACACGTTGGCTGCCAAAGCCTTTTTAGAATTTTGATCGTTCAGTAGCAATGTCATTTAACCATTTTGGTCACCTGGGGCCAACAACTTATTTTTGTTCTTTTTTGTTTCTTAGTGCCTAAAAATAAATTTGGACTACTCGCGAATTTATTTTGGTCCCTAATTTTGCAGTTATAACGGTTTTTTTGTGTCGCACATTTTCGTGCGACATGGCCTGGGAGAACATAAAACATGTTGTGGGGCCACGTCGCACGAAAATGTGCGACACAAAAAAACCGTTATAGCTGCAAATTAGGGACCAAAAAAAAAATCGCGAGTAGTCTAAACTTATTTTTAGGCACTAAGAAGAAGAGGAAGCATCAGTTTTGATAAATTTACATTTTAATATCACTATTTTTGCACTCCATTAACAAATTGGTTTTTTAATTTTAAGTTTATGGGTTTTCTACTGATCTCCAAATTGAATTTCTAATTTTAACTGTATTGTTTTTCTGCAGATCTCCATTTGAATTTACATACATATATGTATATTGTTATACATTTTTTTGCTCATAAATTAATTGATTTTTAAAAGAATTTATAAAAATACAAATTAAAATTTCCAACTTTTTTATTACCCAAAAAAATACTATTAAAAATACACAGCGGCCATGGGAAATATACCAAAATGTTCACCACAGGCCAGAGAATCCAAATTCCATGTAAAATTCCATATTAAAATGTACGAAAATGTGCGACGTGGCCTCATGGTAACATCTGGGTGTCGCACGAAAATGTGCGACGTGGCGTCTGGGTAACATCTGGGTGTCGCATGAAAACGTGCGACGTGGCAGCCAACGTCGCATTTTTGAAGCATTTTTTTTTCAGTGATGGACAACGACTGTTTTCATTAAATGAATCAGAAGCAGGCCTGCCATTTTTGCCGATTTTTTGCCCCTAAATTATCAAAGTGCCGATTTGCCGATTTTTGCTCCAAAAATGCCGATTTTTTGACTAACACGTAAAAGGCGATTACTTTTTGTTTGTTTGATAATAATACACTAACTTTAAGCGATACTGAAACAGTTGTAACATTGAAAAGAGACAACTGTTATTAAGTCAGCGCTTTTACTAAAGAAAAAGGGGTTAGTTTTATTTAATATTAAATGCAGTGTTTGTAATGTGTGTTGGGTTAATACAATTTTATTTGAAAAATATTCCAATATGAAGAATTAAAGCCCAAAGTTAAAAAAAAAATAATTTTTAAACCTAAAATAATTCAGTTAAAATTTCTTTTTCTATTAGGAAAATATAAAACACTTTATATTTGTGTTTGAAAATGAAAAGATAAATACTTACAAAAGAATAAAGGTAAGATAAATTTATATTCACTATCAATGAATATAATTTAATAATAATTACTTTGATAATTAAATAATTGTTTTTTTAAGATTATAACGCAATTGAGGACGATGTTATTTCAGACTTATAACGTGAACATTTTATGGCAGCATTTGGTAAAATTTTTGGTCCTTCCACATTCTTCTGCAAATGTGGAAAGAATTTTCTAATGTAACAGAGTTTTTATGTTCACTGGAATATTATTTATCTTTGCAAGTTATTCGTTTTTTAAAGATTATTAAGAATTAATAATTTAAACTGTTTTGATGGTAATATTAAAACGGATTTAATAAAAATGTCAAACTCAAATATTTGTATATGGAATATACTTAATTATAAGAAAGTTAAAAAAAAAAAATTATATTTAACTTTGGAATTTCATAAGTTATAAACATTAGATAATTCTGAATATTAAAGTGCCGATAATGAAGATTTTTTTTTTAAATATGCCGATTTTTTATCAAAATTATCTGGCACCCCTGATCAGAAGTAAAAGCAAGTGCCGGTTCACACACGTCAAGTTAGACTCGTCAAGTCTAGAGTTTTTAGGAGAGAGGGGAAAAGAAATGGCATTCTCCTTTCTCTTCTCTCCTAAAAGCTCAAGACTTGACGGGTCAAACTTGTGTGAACCGCAGGCTTGCTAGTTGAGCAATTTTAGTGCTAGACTTAGCACATCTAAACAAGCACTACGAATTTCGAAAAAAATGCTAAGTGCTAGTTTAGCACATTTTTATACATTTTTTAGAATTTTTTTTTTTAGATCCAAAAACCACTTAAAAATTTGCATAATCATTTCAAGTAAAGAATTGATTTAAATGTATCAATAAAAATACATAAGTATGTACATACATACATATTAGGTATATAACTTTTTGCAATTTTTGCAAATAGGCAAAATGGCATTGCATAGTCCAATGGAGCATATTTAAATCACTTAAAAGTTTTCGCATCAAACGCAATTATTTTTTTTATAAGATCATATAGCCACTTGATTTATCATTAAATTTTAATAATGTTATTTGTGAAAAAAATTTTTATGGCTGCTACATTCATAGAATTAAAGCAAATACATATAATGTGACACAAAGCAGCACTTAATAATTTACCTAATTCTTTTATTAAATTTTACAAAATGATGGCCCTTTAATTTTTATTTTTTATTTGAGATCATTTAAAAATAAGATTTTTTTCTATTTGTAAATTTTGTTCTAGTTTATGGTGTTTTTCTTGAATCAAATTTGACTAGTTATTAAATTTGTCTACCAGTCAAATTAGGCAATGACATATAGATGTCGCCACTGTTGACACTAACTAGTCAAACATTTATCGTAAATTACTTTTAATCTTATTTTTTGCTCGTATCATATTCATCAATTCAGTTCGCGGTTTTATTTAGTGCAATGAAGATGTCGTTTCCGTGTTTTAATAAAAAAATTTATATTTAAAATTCAATTTTAATCGGGTTTTTGTCAGTTAAAATATATAAAATTGTTATAAGCGTAAAATTCAAAATGTTAGAATTAAAAGTGTTAAGTTTATTTTGCAAAAAGTATAAGAATTCATGTGAAATAAGTGTTGTTAAAATAAAAGTTACCCTAAAATTCTTTTCTATTGTATCAAATAAAAGAAGAATAAAAAAAGTGTGAGCCATTTTCGTTTTTTTAGCTTTTGTTGTTGTTTTGCCAAAGGAAAAAATGTTTATGCTTTTGGTAAAGGGAAGCAAGCAATTGAGTTGCAATTATTGAGAATAGAATACAAAAGTGAGAGTAAATACGATAGAGTGTATGTGTGTGTGTTTGATTGCTGCATTCAAAGTTCATTGTGTTGCTGTTGTATACAAGTGTCCGTCTAGCAGTGATTAAGGTAAGAATATGTTATTTTGTTTTAATATTTACAGTATTTATCGGATATAAGAAACTTAAAAAATCCAGGAAAAAAGTTTCTTATAAGCGTTTCTTTCTTATATACAACTATTTTATATAAGAAACTTATTTCTTATATAAGTAGCTATGGCCATAAGACTTTCATATTTCGGTTTTCTGTCTCTTTTTTTGTTACACAGTATCATCACCTGACAATTTTTTGTTACAATAAACGTCAAACCCTATATATAAAAAAAAAATGCTGACAAAAATTTTAAAGTTTTTTTATATGGACTTTGACGTTCGGTATGACAAAAAATTGTCAGGTGAAGACCCCATGTTAACGTTTCTAACTTTTAAATAATTATTGTCTATGTCTTTTGAGTTGTTTACTATTTTAGACAACGTTGAAAGTCCAATATTATATTTTTTTTGCAATTTTGCTTCTTTTTATACCGTTTTGTATTTCTTTTAAAATTTTAACTTTTGTTTTTATTGAGAAAAAACACAAAGCTTCATATGAGTACCAGTAGTGCGATTCACTAACTTTTATAACGACAATCGAATCGTTAAAATAAGTATAACGAAAATTTATCGAATATGCTATTCTGTAAAATTTTTAACGATATTCGCTCTCGTTTAAAGTCAGCTGTTAATTTAAGCAATTTTTTTGTCGTTATCTTAGCGACAATAATTTAGTTTGTGTTTATTTTATCGATAAAATGGTTTTTATGTTTAAAATAGCTTACATACATACAAAGATATATTCATATGTATATGTATGAACAAAAACAAAATAATAAATTCAAAATTTCCAAAAAGAAAGCAAATTAAGAACAAAAATTAAATTCTAAATGTAAAATTCACAAAAAAAATATAAACCCACATATTAACCCTTCGTCTTACTTATGACTCTGGCCAGACCTTTTTCAATGCATTTTGAATGAAAAAACATGTGTAACAAGGGGGGTTAAGAACAATTTCATATGTTTTTATTTTATTCTCTTTTGTGCTTTTCGTTTTTTTTTAACATTTTGTAGACAGAGATGTTACAAAAAAACAGCTGTGTACTATCGTTAAAAAAAATTACAGAATCACACTATCGTTACTGCAAGCGAATATAAATGTCGACAAATATTACGATTGTCGGATCGTTAAAAGTAAGTGAATCGCACCACAGCTCGCTCATCTAAAACTAAAGCTGGAGGTCCATAGCACGCGTTTTCGCCTCCGCGCAGCGCATGCTTTTATAACCTTACTTGCGTTCTACGTTTCAAATTACATGCAACGCTTTTTATGCAGCATGCAGATTTGTTCGAACGCTGCTTGTGACGCTTACAAAAGTAGAAAGTAAACCTACTTTTCGCCTCAAGGCATCTACGCCTTTGTGCATGCAACTTACTACGTATAACTACACACATTCTACTTTTTTGACAGCTGCGTATGCTGCGAAAAAGCGAGTAACGCTGGTGTGGAGCTTCCAAATTCTGTATTGCCGTTGGAAGTTTCTTACATAAATTCTTTTTCTATACATTTTGTGATTCTGGTGTTTAAGAAAAATGTTCTTTTATCAGTTTTTTTCTTATAAGCGTTTTTCTTATATGAAACCTTTTTTGTTAGAAAAATCGCAAAAAAGACATGGTGTTTTTGAAAATGTTTCTTATAAGCGTTTTGTTCTTATATGAGATGTTCTTATATCCGAATAATACTGTATTACTTTGATTTGTATCAACATGTTGAAATATATACTATGCAACATTTCCAACTCTTTATTAGGAAATATGTTGCGGATAAAAACAAGTACATATGTATAAGATATTTTTAGACAAAAAATTAAAAAAATAAACATTGCGCATTATTTATACATAATTACTAAAGTTTAATCGATATTTAATCCCAATTTTTAGTCCATATTTTATTTCGGTAAATGAATTTTTAAACGATGTGAACCTGATTAAGCCACAGCATCCTGTAATTTAGCTGGGGCTGCCGGCAACGCCTCAGACCATGTATAACTGTAGTGAATTTATATAATTAATTTTATTCACAACTTTTTTAGGTTTAGGTTGGTCGAAACAGGCCCTATCTAGCATGTTTTCTTGTTACTAACTCCTTTTAAATTTATTCGGGAGAGTGATCCATATGTTCTGGTAGAATTTGGATTTCTCCTTAAAACGCTTTTCGGGAAAAAATTTTATGTGACAGTTTTTAACAATTTTAGAACCACCCAAACGATATTTTGTTTATATTTAAGTTGCTTGTGCAACCGTTGATTATGATTGTTCGATTTTCAAGTAGATTTTTATATGTTTAAGAGACATATGAAGTTTTTAATCATTTCTTTAGAATTTCAATAGGACCGTCCCACTATGCTTCGTTCCCATATAACGAAGGGACAAAAATAGAAGGAGTTGTCAGATATTTTTGAAATTTGGTACACTAGCATAAAAAAGCTTAGTTAAGAAAAATTAGAATTTTTGGAAAAATCGGCCCAAGGACACGCCTACCTCCCATGTGTCCTGAAATTGAAAAATGTAATTTTAGCTTCAATAATGCCCACAAAATTACAAAATGTGGTCATGCTGATACAAATACAACTTGCAATGTGTGTGTAAATTTTTTTTTAAATCGGGCTAAGGACTCAAGGTCCTGCCATATATCCTCTTTCTTAAAAACGCTATCACTCCTACAAAAATTGTCCGATCGTAATAAATTTTGGTATGTAAATTGATATTTGCAAGATATATATTTGTGCCAAATTTGGGTAGAATCGAATTATCAATGTGGAAAATACAAAAACATCATTTATTGAAAAATAGGATAAACCGGTTAAAATGCTCTTGCAAAAATAAAACTATAAGGATATTTGAAAGATAACATAAATGAAAAAATTAAAGAGGAAAACTAGCAATGTAAACGTCATTAAAAAATTATGAAAAAATCATATCGCACTTGATCCATCAAAATTTTTATTTTTCCACTTTTAGAAAAAAATCGACGAGTAGTATTCATATCCGCTGTAAAAATATCGTGCTATTTTGCCTACTTTTTTATAATGAAATGGTTGGTTTAAAAATTCTTTTTCATGTGCCTTTAATATTAAATTTAAAATTGTTTTGCTTCTACTGAACATTTTGAGTTAATACCCTCCTGTTGATTAAGTGCAATATATGTATTTTGATAAAAAAATTAAAATTTTGGATTTTTAAACAAAAATTATAATAGTTTAACTAAATAATTATATTTTATCACTGTTAATAAAAAACGTTAAAAAAACATATAAAGACAAACTTATAACAAAGAATCATCGCTACTTAATTCTTCCCAAAACCAATTTTCGCTTAACGAAGAACTCATCTCGTCTTCTGTTATCTCATCTTCGATTTCAACATTTTCTCCAAGAATATATTTCCCAATTTCAGCATCTATTATTTTATTTTTAATCTTAATGTTTCTCTTTGATGATAATACGGGATCTGAAGACAACAACAAATATGTCATTAAATCTTTATTTGTGTTTTCTCGAGACGTTTTTCTAGTGTGAGACAATCGCACTTTCCTCATCTTTTTATGGTTGGCTTCCAATGCTTCTTCAGACAAACATCCTTGAATGAAAAAAAGCTAATTAGTTTTTTATTTAATTTTTTGTCGCTAAAATAAAATGTGTAAATACCAATTGGTAAATTGAAAAAGTCGATAACATCACAACTAAAACCTTATGAACTGTGCTAGGCATATAATACCATCCATAGTGTATTAAATACATATTTCTAGTAATTATAAGTAGCTCCTTGAAGGTTTGTACATTAATTGGCGATCCACAAGATAGCACTCTCAATATAATGGCAAAATTATCAATAAGCCGCTTATCAATTCCTGTAATTTCGGCCGCTACTTCACTGTTCGAAACAAATCGGCGAGAAGTATTTCCGTCGTTTGTATTGCCAAATCCAGACTTAACTTGGTCTATTATTAATCCTGTTCTTTTTTTGAATTCATTTTGAATTCTTTTTTTGTATAAATAACGGCAAATAATATGATAAAGCAAAACAAAAATATGAAACCAAAAAAAAACTTCAAAATCGAAGTCAATCGCAACTTACACTTTAAAATAGTAATTTAAATATAAAACAGAATCTAATTTATAGTTAAATTGGATCTAACTAATTATTAATGAGATATATTACATAACTTAAAGCTACAGTTGCATACACTGTGCAACAAATTTTGGGTCTCCGAGTTTATCTTAAATGTTAAACGTGTTAGTGATGTTCTATGAGGAGGGGCCGAAATCACCCCTAAAAATGGCAGATAGAGGGTTAATTAGTTCTATGAAAAGAACCGTCATTAAATTTTATTAAAATCATCTATTAACCTTATTTAGCTCAGAATTAGATTTAGTACATTTTTTTTGACTTACTCAAAACGCCTTTAAAAAAAAATTAAAAACTTCAGTGGGCCATAAAAAAAGAACTCGAGCTAAATTTTGAAAATACTTCTGTGGTTTTGGTCTACTAATGATATAATTAAATTTTTTTATTTTTTAACATTCAAAATTTAAAATCGTGTTGCGCAATGATATTAAACACTCTTAAATGCCTGATATTTGAGTAAAAATCATAAAATTAGGCATTTCAAAAAACGCATTTTTTTTTAAGTTGTGGTAAAAAATAGTAACTAATTTTTGAATACCCTGTTAGCTAAGAGTATAAACATACAAAAACAGAAAAAAAAAAATATCTAATTTTATATAATTTTTTTTTATACTCCATCAAACTTAAGTAATTTTTGAATTTTCAACAAAAAAAATGTGTTTTCCAGAGCAATAAAAAAAGTTATTTTGTAAATATAAAAAAAATTATAAATTTTAATTTAACTGCAAATATATCAAAGTACTTGAATACCAAATTTCGAGCGACTTTTTAAAAAAATGAATTTTTCAGAATTATTTTTGTGAAACAACTAAAACTCATTTTTCTGTTAAGTAATTTTTGAAAGAAATTATCTGCTTTTAACGCCCTCTCGTGGTGGCAAAAGCAATCAGAACATTTTTTTTTGTTAACATTTATTTGAGATACCTTATTATCTTTCAAAAAATCTGTATTTAAAAACAATTTGAGACAAAAAATTTTTTTTGATTTTTGTCTATGGGACAAAGCATAGTGCGTCCGTCCTTGAAAAAAGTTTTTGGCTCCAATATTACTAATAATACTACATTTTTCTTGACGTTGCAAGTATGTACCAGCACAAATGCATAATAATTTTTCTCACCTTTAGTGGTGTAGAGTGTAAATCTCAGAAAAATTATTATTTTATTATTATTATTAACTTTTTATTTCCATATCAAATAAATATCTTTGTTGATTAAAATTTATTTTTATTTATTGAAAAAAAAAATAAAACATTTTGTTTCTTTAAAAGATGCCGATCAACAGTGTTCCTAGCTTTGTTTGAAGAAAATCAATACAACCGATTATAAGTTAACTCCTCTTTTTAGCTGTATCCTCTGGAATATGTGTGTCTGTGGCACCGTTGCTCCCCAAATGCCTTTATCGTTTTTAATTTAGTTTTTGTTGTTTGAATTGTGGCTTTATCTAAAACCTTCTTCCGTTAACTTATCGCTCACTTTATGTTAAAGTAAAGTTGTAAAACCGTTACGCTTTTTAACAGTTTTATTTGGTTTAATATCTTTAATTTTTCTAAAATCTTTGTGGATGAAGTTTCCTGACGATCTGGCCTAAGCAACCAGTGAAATGCGAATAGGAATAGCTTATCCCATCAACAATAAATTTCAGTGTTTTATCAAGAATAAAAATTAGGAATTAATCACGAATAACAAAATCAATTAAATATTTTTTTCAAAATTTTAAAATCCAGATGGATAAAAAAAATATTTAATCATAAGTTTTTTTATTTTTATATGGAAAAAAACCAAAAAGATGGTTTTAAAAGTATTTAAATAAGGTCTCTGGAAGTTACTGCATGAAAATCTCAACCCTAGTTATAAATAAGTAAACAAGCACTATGCAATTTTTATTGTTAAAACAAACACTATTAACAATTTTATCCAATTCTATCTGGCAACGAACTTTGTGACAAAAATACTTTATCAATTAAAACTGACTTAACAGCACCTTATTGCACTGTATTTATACCAAATATTAATTTAAGTGAAATTAAAAGAAATTTCCACTTTTGACCAGAGACGTGCGCCGAAGCGGCTTAGCCGGCTGTTAGCCAGCCGCCGATGAAAATATTTGTAGCCACCGCCGCCGAAAATTTTTCGGCTAAGAATCGGCTGCAGCTTAGCCACAGATTACTTTGTAAATGATTTTTATTCTCTTTTTTAAACACCTTGATACATTCTTTTTTGCTTGTCTATCCTTAAAAAGTGCAACTTTTAGTTTCTTGTTTATAAGGCACCAAAATTTCATCATCAACATTTTTAAAATAACGACATACCTATAGGAAAATGAGTGAACACTGGTGCAATCGTTGATTATTTTTTGTGATAACTATTCTCTTTATTTTCCCGCCGAAAAGTTTAAACTCTGTAAAATTTTGACCAAATCACTTTTGTTAAACAGCCTTAAGTGTTGATTGTTTTTAAAACTATATATTTGGCGGCAATTGAAAATTAAATAAATATGTGTGAGAATTAAGTGGTATCAATCGAAATATGTAAGGGTAATTTGTCCTGGGTTCGAGCCCAGATTCAGTCAAGAATGAAAAATTATCAATAAATTTTAATTAATTTCATGTTGTAAAATTCAATTTAATGAATTTTAGCCTAATTAAAATATTAAAATTTTGATTAAAAACCATAAATAGTTCAACAAAACAACCACAATACTAATTATTTTTTAAAACAGTTAAATTCAGATTTCGTACATTACGAAAATATGCTTAACAAGAAAAGTGAATTTAATGTAAAACGAAAATATGTTTGTTTGCGTCACTACTGAGGTATTCGTGTACGCGGTCAACACACCAAGACTACCCTTCAACGTGATCGAAATTTTGGTGTGCCACTGTACCACATTTTGTCCTTTTTTAAAAGACCGTTTTCAAGCCGAACAAAGATAAATAGAAGTTCTTAAAAAAAGATGGTGTGTTTTATAATAATTGTTTTATATGTAAAAATGTTAAACTTTGTACCTCTGGAATAGCTAATTATTCAATTAATGTTTGATTTCCTGTGTCATTGAAAACATGTGATTCTTGTTTAAACAAAAACCTTTTTTTTATGCCATGAGTAGTGAATTATAGTATGAAAAATGGCTTAAATTGTTTGTTATAATATAAACACATACAAATATGTTTACACAAATGTGCATACATATAATTTTAATATACATATCCCATCGGCTGACAGCCACATCGGCTAACAGCCGGAGCGAGCCGCCGCCGAGCATTTTTCTGCGTCAGCCGCCGCCGCCGATGAAATTCCACGTCGCAGGTCTCTGGCTGTAATTATTTGCTTTTCATTATTTATTTATTGAATCTTCATATTAAATACAACAAGACTTGTATGATCAGCGTTGCCAGAAGATTTGGAGTAGTTTCACCACCAGCAAAATTCAATCTTACACCTGAGATGAAGCAAAATTAGCCGATTTAAATGAAATTACACCTGATATACAAGTTTTATTAAATAAAAAGACATTTACAAAGAAGCAAAAACACAAAAACTCATTGAAAGAAGATCAACATTTAAGACTTTAACAATTAATAAAACATAAAATCAAACTCCTAAAATAATGAGTTTAACTTCCACATTTGGTTGCATATACATACCTATCTACACTGAAAGAATTTTCTTCGCAATACCAATAAAATATTATAAGTATGTATATTAGTATTTTTGTAAAAAGCTAATTATTACCTTGTCATATTATAATACTAGAGAGCTCGTGCTAGAGACATTGTATAAATTAACTTGTTACTGTTAACTAGTGTTTATAATAGTTTAAATTTAATAATTTGAATAAAGAAATAAACGATTAAAAAAAAAAAAAAATATAAACACATACAAATATGTTTACACAAATGTACATACATATAATTTTAATATAAATATCCCATCGGCTGACAGCCACATCGGCTAACAGCCGGAGCGAGCCGCCGCCGAGCAATTTTTTGCTTCAGCCGCCGCCGCCGATGAAATTCCACGGCGCAAGTCTCTGCTTATGACCCTTAAATTGTTATACATTGCAATTTAAGGACTACTTTTAGGCAAAATTATATTTTCGAAATAACATTATTACTGGAACTATCTGTACAGAGGCGTTAACACAACATTTATGCATAACAATCTAATACAGTTTTCAATTTGAAATTATATGATAACTTACTTAGACTACAAGCAATTCTTAGCTTAATATAATTTCGTAACAGTATTTTACCTGTAGATTTGGAACTGGTGTTTTTTTTTAGAAATAAAGCCCTGACATAAACTAACTAATAAACCCAAATTGTAATTAAAAACTTCCCACGTTTGCTAAGAACATAATCTTCAATAATATGAAGGATTTTGTTTGAATTAACAAAAATTTACTGCACAATTTTATATTTTTAAATATTTCTCTTTTGAATCTTTTTGAAAGAAACGATACGTGTTTTAGATATTTTAATAAGCAATTTTAAATCCTATAATACTTAATACCTATTTGACTACCGCCGCAACAATTTTATTTTTTATAAATTTACAACTTATGTATACTCTACGTAATAATAAACAAATTATAATTATAACCACGATTATAATCTCTCATAACAACTGGTTAATTTCCTTTTGCAATTTAAATTTATATTAAATAATTTTGTAGCTGCCATAAAAAAAAATTTTAAGCTCTTAATGTTGGCTAAACTGCCAAAAAAAAAATAAACATAAAAAAATATTTATCTACAAATCATTGCAAAACTTTTGCAACTTATCAGCAACAGACAAAAATCTTATCTCCATAAAACGTGTTCAGCTATCAAGACTTACAACAAACTAACGAACCAGCCAACGAAATAATCAAACAAAAAAAAAAAAATATCTTAAAATAAACACCTGTTTCGTATACGTTGCTAATAAACATAAATTAATAGACAATATTAGAAATACGTATGAAAAACCAAAAAATTTTTGTGGGCTATTCCCTGCTTTACACAAACACACTATTCAGCTTGCTGGCACTGGAGTCTGGGCCAAACATAAAGAAAAAAATATATTAAAACATGTTAGAGTTTACTCAAGGAGGCGTTGATGAAAACACCGTTAAACACAAAAGTGTTAAAGTGCGTAAATACATTGACAACTGCGAAACATGAGCAATATTCATGACTGTTGTCTTTTGCAACATTTACTTTTTTTCTGCAGAAACAAACATACACAAACGTAAAACATAAATTCTATTAAAAACATAAACACTCACACACCCAGTGAAAACAAAACATGTGTTTTGTTAAATATTTACAGTAAAAAAAAAAAAATATTATATTGTACAAAAATATTTATTTGTGTATGCGTGTGTTTGTTTAGTAGGTGGAGTTAATTGTTTAATAAATTATTATTATGGCTAAAGAAAATAATTAATGAACAATTTGTTGTAAATAATTTATGTACTTGAAAATGCAATTACGAAGACAGTGCGCTAATGCGCTTAAGAGGTTTAACGGAATATTTTTCTTTCATAATTAATCTTATTAATGTGGACAATTGCCTTAACGAAAAGATATCAAGTTATTAGAAAACAGACATAAACAAAACATTATGAAAACAAACTTGACATTTTAGAAAAATAAACGCAGCAACCCACATTCAAAATTCAATAAAGAAGTGAAAATATATACCCACTAACAAAAAAAAGAAAGAAAAATATTGCAGTTCCATATCCTTGATCATCGTTTCCTATTAGTCAAAGATCTTTATACTCATACAATTTATAAAAAAGAATGAAGTAAGCCCAAATAGCATGGGGTCAAGCTTGGCCATTTTGAAAATCCGATTTTGACCGCTCGTTTAGTAGTTAAGTTGTCTTCTTAATACTGGGGCCTCATTCTGGCAGTCGTGATCGAGTACTTTCTCGATTCGAAACAATTTAATATCTAATGATTCCAGTCAAAACTGAACGAATCGGAATTATTTTTTCGGTGTTGTAAAGCACTAATTTGAGTTTCACAATACTGAAAAAATAATTTCGATTCGTTCAGTATCGACTGAAATAAAATTGCTTTCGAATCGAGAAACTACTCGATCACGACTGCCAGAATTAGGCCCCTGGCTTTTGAAATGTAATGAAAATTTAGTTTTTTTAGGATAAAACTAGCGAACTAGTTTGCTGAAATTTGCGCACAATTTTTCTTATTGTGGACACATTTGGTCGATTATGCTGACCAAAAAAATTACGAAGTACACGAAATGCATTTTGATTCGCACGACCATTTTCGTAAAAGGCTTAAACAATCCTAACGCCCTGCTCAATTGTGAACCTTTCTTGAATTTGTCAAACACCAAAACAAAGAAATGTCAAATAATGTTGGGCAAAGAACTTGACGTTAAGGTGTAACTCACAACTAACATCGTGCATTATGGTTGACTTGTTAAAACAAGCGCCTTTTTTGACGACGGTCTTTAAAAATCTTATTATTTGAATTTTTTTTCTTTCTTTATTGAATCTTTCTTGTCGAAAATTACAACATGTATTCAAAGCTTAATCCTAATTCTTATTTGTATTTGTTAGCCGCTACCAATGTAACCGCTTATTAAGTGTCAAAAAAGCCTGCTAGGCTCAAAGTGTCGGATCTTTTCAGCCTCTGGTGACCTTCGAACTTTATTAAATCCCGAGCGAGGTAGTTGGGATGGACTATTAGTTTATCTATGTATTTGACTGAGTACTTTTTAATTTCTTCCTGGATGGTAGCGATGTTAACATCTCTGTGGATAATGCCATCGCGAATATACCATGGGGCGCAAACAATTTGCCGTAATATCCTAGACAGTCTTCTTTGTAGCTTCTGGCTGTTTGATGCGCATGCAGTATCCCATAATTGGATGTCATATGTCCATAGCAGTTTTATGATAGACTTATATAAGAGAACTTTGTTGTCTAAGGACAAGTTTGAGTGTCGATTGAAGAGCCAATGTAGTTGAGCTGCTTTAAATTTCATAGCCGTTATTTGCGCTTCAATATAACGAGATCAGATCAAGTGTCTATCTTAATGAATTCCCAAGTACTTTACATGATTTTCTACCGAATCAGTGATGTTATTTATTTTTACAGCTGGGCACGTTTGTCTTCTGAGCGTGAAAGTTAAGTGAGCACATTTAGCCGGGTTATCCTTTATTTTTCAATTTTCTAGCCAAGCCCCTAGTTCATTGATGTGAGTCTCTAGATGCTGCGATGCAACTTTTGGGTCCTGATTAACACTAATAAATGCTGTATCGTCTGCAAACGTAGAAGTATGTGTGCTCGGGCTTGTTGGCATATCAGCTGTATATATTATATACAGTAACGGCCCTAATATGCTGCCTTGAGGGACACCAGCAGATATTTTCTTGGTGGGGGAGCATTAGTTTTTTGATCTAACCATGAATGTTCTGCCAGTTAAATAGCTCTCAAGGAGTTTGTGAGTGTTTTGTGGAAGCATTCGTGTCATTTTAATGATCAGCCCATCATGCCAAACTTTGTCGAATGCTTGGGAAATGTCTATAAACAGTGCTGAGCAATATTCCTTTCTCTCAAACGCTGATCTAATTTGGGTAACAATTCTATGCACTTGTTCGATTGTACCATGCCTTGCACGGAATCCGAACGGATGATCCGGAATAATTGCGTGTTCATTGAGATAGAAGGAATATTTTTTCGAATAGCTTTGATAATATTGATAGTAGGCTGATTGGTCTGTACGACGTAATTTGACTAGCGTCTTTCCTGGCTTAGGAATCACAACAATTGTAGAGGGCTTCCAAGAGGAATGAATGAAATAATGAAAAAAAACTAGAAATACATCGGACTCTTTTGAGGCGAAGTATACAATTTTGTTTACAATAAACACTTTTAAAAATGTGAATAATCTTATAAGAAAATAAAGGCGATCTTTTAAATTAAATATTAAATAAATTTTAAATTACTTTAATAATTCAAGTCAGCCACTTTAAAATTCTTTGAACTTCCGTTTAAACTCAATAAATTCTAAACTTGCCCCTAAAATATCCATCAGAATTTTTTGCCACTTTTAAATTGAATACTTTTTTTATTCACCAAAAATTGATTATTTTGAATGATTTATGCGTTAAACTTTTTCGTTTAAAGAAAAAAGTTGGGAACAAAAAACATTATTTAAGAGAAAGATTTGTTCTTTATTGCCCACAAAAATAAAGCAGAAGAGTTCACAGTAAAAAGTTAAACTTTAAACAAAATCTTCTATTCATCTTATTCATTTTCTAAATTATGATTCAGTGTACAATTAATGACCATTAAACACGAATAAGCCAATATTAGCTAAAATTCCATTAACAGCGTACCACTGATGATGAGCAAAAACATTAATTTAACATGATTATTCATAGTTTGACTTTTTTGTTTCAACATCTAACAGACTAAAAACTTAAAGATGTTTAAAAAAATAATTTTAATTTTTTTAAATTTATGTTGGTGTTAAATGTGTGTCATGAGAAAAACTGCAGAACCGTAAAAAAACAAAAAAGAACTTTTATATTAAAATAAATTATGAGAACGTTTTTAATAAAAATGTGTTATAAAAGGTTAAGGAAATGTATTTCTCTTAATATAATATCATGACACCTTATATAACTGCAGTTCAAAAGAGAGTTTGAAGCAGTGTTTGAAAATAAACAGTCCATTATTTCACATTCGGCTCACACACCCAGGAACGATATCTATTTTTTTAGTGATTGTGTAGACATACACAACCCTTAATACCGCTCGTAATTATTTTCAAAAAAGAACCGAACATTATATACTGTTCCGTTTTTCGTTAAAAAACAGAACAATTGTAGTGAACTGTAGACAAACATTATATTTTAATGTTCTATAAGGTTTTTTTCGTGTGTGTATTTTGTTTTTGTAAAAAAATGTTTGGTTTTTTTTACCAGCCAAAAGGGACGAACATTAATGAGCCGAACAGAGCACATTGAAGTTTGTGCATTTTCAAAAAAAAAAAAAACCGAACGGAATTAAATGTTCACATCTTCTGTTGAGTTTGATAAAAACAGTAATATTTTTGTGTTCGAAAGATGACTAACAGGGAAACGTTATTTTTATACCCTCCACCACAATTAGTTGTGAAGAGGGTATATTCAGTTTGTCATTCTGTGTGAAACTTTTTTACTATTCATCTCAGACCCTATAAAGTATATATATTCTGGGTCCTTGAGTAATTTTAAGTCGATTTAGCCATGCCCGTCTGTCTGTCCGTCTGTCTGTCCGTCTGTCCGTCTGTTGAAAACACGCTCACTTTCGAAAAACTCAAAAGAAATCAACAAACTTGGTGTCAAATTGCTTGTAGTCATCCTAAGCAGTTTGGGATTGAAATTCAGCAAAATCGGTTCAATAGGATCTGAGCTATGAATCAAAATGTGGAACCACCACCTAAAAAAAATTGATAATTTTGTTACAAAAACTAACATAAATGGTGGAAAAATGCACAGAATGATATAAGATTTCGCAACAATTCGTTTTATTCAACTAGAAATCACGCTGTGAAATTTCGTGAAGATCCGTCAATAATTTACCCTAGGCCCCATATAAGCCCTACTCCCGGAAAACAGTATATTAAGCCTAAAACCCTAACTAACAATGCTATCATTACAAATTTTGGCAAGTCACAGTTGCATAGGACTAGAAATTAAACTGTTAAGTTTCGTGAAGATCGGTCCATAATTTACCATAGGCCCCATATAAAACCTACTCCCGGAAAACAACTTAGTACGCCTAAAAACGTAAAAAATAATGCTATCATAACAAAATTTGGTACATCAAAGTTTTATTGGACAAGAAATAAAATTGTGTTATTTCGTGAAGGTCGGTCCATAACTTACCCTGGGCCCCATATAAACTTTACTCCCGGAAAACAGTTAAGTACGCCTAAATCCGTAAAAAATAATGCTATCATAACAAAATTTGGTAGATCAAAGTTTTATAGGACAAGAAATAAAACAGTGTAATTTCGTGAAGATCGGTCCATAATTTACCCTGGGCCCCATATAAACCCTACTCCCGGAAAACAGTTTAGTACGCCTAAATCCGTAAAAAATAATGCTATCATAACAAAATTTGGTACATCAAAGTTTTATAGAACTGGGAAAAAGACTGTGAAATTTCGTGAAGATCGGTACATAATTTACCCTAGGCCCCATAGACCCCTTCTACAGGAAAACGGTTTAGTACGCCTAAAACCATAATTAATAATGCTATCATAATAGAAATTGGTACGTCACAGTTTTAAAGGACTAGAAATGACGCTGTGAAATTTCGTGATGATCGATCCATAATTTAGCCTAGGCCCCATATAAACCCTCCTACCGGAAAACAGTTTAGTCGCCTAAAACCATAATTAATAACAAATCGTCACAGTTTAAGATAATAATAATAAATAAACATCATACAGATATTACTCCCTAACATTCGAACTGTCGGTGGAGGGTATCAAAGATTCGGCACAGCCGAATATAGCACTATAACTTGTTTTTAATGATTTTCTACACAAACACTATTAGCGTTTGTGTTTTCCACAAATCTACCGAACCGAACATTAAGAAACGATATTCAGTGTTTATTTTGGAACACTGGTTTGAAGTTGTAGAGCACGGTTGTCTGATTGATTTTGACCTTTATCGCCAAATTCAATGTCAAAAATCGACAAACTCGCGAAATCATTTTATTTTTTAATTTTTAAATATTTTAATCCTAAAAAATAAATTTGTAGTGGATAGCTAAAATCTGCCAAAAATTAAAAAAATCGCCATGATATATATTTTGTTTGATTTTTATTTAGAACAAAGTAAAATTGATTAGTAAACACAAAAATGGTACAATGTTTACTATAAAATAGCTTTTATTAGTCTTATTAATGCAACAACAGAATGCAGTTAGTATTAACAAATATTGGATATATGTATATTTTTATGCAGTTGTAGTTCTATTATATATCTGATACACTTCAAAAGGGAGTTTTTTTTTGTCTTCTTTTTGGAAAAAATAGAACGTAAGTACAACAAAGTGCAACATGTTCTATTCTCATCATATAATTTATAACTCGTCAAGAAGTTTTTATGGCATTCTACTCGGAGGCTAGTTTTAGTAGAGTTCATTGTTGAAAATACTCTCTCAACCCAGGCATTACTATAATGAACAGCCAAAGCAAGTTCTTAATAAAGTTACGGTCCTGCCATACCTTATAGCTTTAACATTTAAACAAAACTGATTTAAATAAGATGAAATAAATATCTTCATTAAAATATTATTTTCAATTAACAAACGAAATTTTTTCCATGTGTTTCATAAACATCCAAAAACTTTAAAATATCTTTAACAACAACTAAAATTGCCACATTTTATATTGGAAAAATGTTCGTAAACTTTAAATATGTATGTATATAAGCGTGGCCGTTAGTTGTATGGAGAACTTTTTTTTTTTTTGATTTCTTATATTCTCCCCCCCAAATCGGTTCAGTTTTATGTAAAATAAATACAAAAAAATTTCGTAGCGTAAGTTGTGTTTTAGGGGGGGGGGGCGTCCGCCCCTCAAAGTTTGCTATCAAGCCATTTATTCAAATGTAATTTGTTTGCATATGACTATCTCTTAAAAAAAATATTTTACAAGAATATTATATATGGCAATATTTTAGCTACTCTAGTCAACAACATTAGCCTCAAAGAAAGTTTTTTGCTAAAATTAATATTTAAGAAAATAATTAAGAAAATAACAACAAAATACCAAACATTTTATATACGTTTTATGTATATAAAAGGGGGATTTAATGTCAAGTGACCCAATTTTGAAATCGATGTCTTCCGATTTGGTTGAAATTTGCACCAACGACCATAAATTTTTGTGAAAATATGAATAAAACATAGCTCATCTAGGTATAAACGAATTGAAAAACAAAAAAAAGTATCAAAAAGTCTCCTTTATAGATTTTCATCCACTCAGGACACTGCATGTTGACTTTTATGTTTCTACTAGCTTAACTCAGGACACTGCATGTTGACTTTTATGTTTCTACTAGCTTAACCCGGTGTGCTTCGCTACCCCCATCGTTATAAAATATATAAGTATTTTTAATATAATAATTAGTATTGTGGTTATTTTGTTGAACTATTTATGGTTTTTAGTCCAAATTTTTAATATTTTTAATTAGGCTTAAGTTCATGAAATTTAATTTTTATTAAATTATTTTTGTGAAGAAAGGAAAATTTGGATTAAAAACCATAAATAGTTCAACAAAATAACCACAATGGACTTCAAGAAAAATTCTTGACGAAAGTACGAAAAAACAGAAGTAAAGGAAAAAACATGTAAAATCAATTAAAGTGGATAATCATTCAGGAAAGCAAATTTCGATCTACCAAATGTTAAAATACAATTTGGTTTAAGGATTGATGTTTGACTAGTGACGTCAGCAGTCGTCGATGGCTGCGAGTGTAAGACGGCAAATCCATCTGAGGAGATCGAGTGGTTGCGATCGAAACATGTCATGGTAACCTGCCGGCCAGGGTTCGAGCCCGAGCCACATCAAGAATAAAAGATTATCAATAACAATTTTGATTAATTTTCATGTTGTAAAATTCCTTTCTTCACAAAAATAATTTAATAAAAATTAAATTTCATGAACTAATTAAAAATATTAAAAATATTTTTAATATATTTTAACAAAAATTTATTTATTAAATTACTAACTGCTTCGTAGTAAGAGAATTCCGTGGCATTCAGTAGTTTAATTTTATGGGGGGTATTGCTCTCCCTCCGTCAACCCCGCCAATTTTTCTTTTAAAATTTACCATAATAGTGGATTTTTCCACGTTTGAAGACTCTAGCTATCATAGTTCTTCAGTAACGTGATATTTAATATTTGTATCTTATGGGGGGTACCACTTCCACCTCTGCTATTTTATTTCAATTTTGTGGCTCAGAAGATCCTACTACCAAAAGTTCAACAAAATGCTTGCAGCGGCTCTTAAAATATGAGATATTTATTATTGACATCCACAAAAAAATATGGCACCGCCCCTTTGTCCAACCACACCTTTTTGAACCCAACGACACATTAATTCAGAACAATAGCCTTCTGTGAAAATTTAGTGACGATCGGTTCAGTAGTTTATTAGATATAACGTTTTTTACTTTTTCTATAAAGGGGCGGGGCCACGCCCACTTTTTTAATTAAACGTATTTCTGTTCATGCCAACAACAAATATACCAAATATTATCGCCGTAGGTCAAAAAATGTCATAAATAACACGAAATTAAATTTTGGGTTGTATGGGCGTGGCTTTGCCAGTCACAATTTTATATAGCCTAATGTCTCTTCCAGGGTCACAGTTACATACTGTGAAAATTTCAAGTTCATCGGTCAAGTGGTTTGGCCTCCTATAAGGCACAAATATATATATATACAAATATATATACATTAGAGCGACTCAAGTTGTATGGAAGCAAAATTCGTGCTCGATGTACCCTCCTAAAAATGAACCTTGGACATTTTTAAGATGACATTTTAAATATTTCGGCTCCAGGGTTGACCTCTCGTGAGCTGGACCAGTTTGAAAAAGGGTATATTTTTGCATGTTTTGTTACTTTAAGAATCTGTGTCCTTACCAATATATACAAGTTGGGTATGTAAGAAAGAAAAAAAGAAATGATCCACGACTTTTTGGCGGCATATTTTTTCCGCAAATTAAAAAAAAATTCAGGTCGTGGATCATTTCTTTTTTTCTTTCTTTAGTCCTATTTTCATCCATACATGATCTAGAAACTAAATCCGTTATCATATTAGAGTTACTACAAAATCGCATTGTTTATTTTTATCTTTGTAGGTCGAATATTCACAAAAATTAAAAAAAAAAAAAAAAACAAAAGAAAAAGAAAAAGTACCCCAACCTTTTTTATCTTATTGGCTCTCATTCACTCAGTAACCTGAATCTATAATATTATGTTTCTAAAAGGGAAATCTTTGCTTCATCTTGATGAACTCAATTTAAACTGCAAAATTTAAATGTTTTTATATTATTTGGCTTAAACTACAACCACACTCATAATATTATTAAATTAACTAATTTTGGGTTATTAAATTCGTTTTCCATACTGTTAAAATCGAATAAAAATATAGTTATTTTACGAATCATTTTCTTTTTTAAGTGTAAGACGGCAAATCCATCTGAGGAGATCGAGTGGTTGCGATCGAAACATGTCATGGTAAGCTGCCGGCCGGGGTTCGAGCCCCAGCCACGTCAAGAATGAAAGATTATCAATAACAATTTTGATTAATTTTCATGTTGTAAAATTCCTTTCTTCATAAAAATAATTTAATGAAAAATTAAATTTCATGAACTTAAGCCTAATTAAAAATATTAAAAATTTGGATTAAAAACCATAAATAGTTCAACAAAATAACCACAATACTAATTTATGTTTGTTATTCTAAAAAACAAACTACCAAAAAAATAATGTTTTTCCGTATTTATTTTGTTATGTAGTTTGATTTTTGTCGGTTAAAATATATTTTTTAAAAGTAAAAACTATTCAATTTTAAGGAATGGATGTTCAATAAATAAAAAATTTAGAAATTAATGAAAAAATCATTTTATTTTAATGAAATGTAAATGATCCGTTTTTTAAATGAATTTTTATTTGTTTAAAATAAAGGCGAAAAACCGGTTAAAAATTTGTACTTTCGGTATTTTTTATAAACACGTTTTTTTCAAACATTTTTTTACAATCCCTAATTAAAAATGTTTTTTTTTTTTTAAATTTCTGTAACTACGGTGGTATGTCGCAATAAAAGTACATTTTAAAAGTCGGACTTTCAGTCTGCAAATTTTAAAAGTTAAATTACTTTTAGGCTTAAACTATTACCAGGGTTAAACAGTGTACATATGTACAAAAAATTTTAATTTGACAGGGAAAATATAAGTACTGTTAAAATTAAAAGGGGAATATTTTTTCATTTCCTGATTCTAATGATTCCACAAAATCTACCAATTGTTTTCAAAAGACATAGGCCCCTATTATGAGTTACATTCGATAAACGATTTTCGCTGGCTATCGAACATCGACTATCGAATCTTAATTTGGTATTATGAGTTGGCAGCACTGTCAAAAGTTTCGTTGTGCATCGAATTTTTCAACGAAAACAAATTTGCTTTCGACTGTGCGAATAAATGTAAAAAACTTGTTGAAAATTTAACTATTTGTAAATTTTTTGGTGTTCGTATACCAAATGCAATATTCTTAATCTGGTTTGTTCATTTTATGCAAGTCCAACGTCGTTAACAGCAATTGGAAGCGCTCATATTCCTTATGGAACAAAATTCTTTTTTCACCAAACGATTTGCAGCAAAGTTCAGCATGTAAAAAAATGGGATGAAACCCCACTGAAGCTAAATTATTTGAAAACAACCATAATTCGCCGTAATCACGTTTAACTTTAATTTTATTTTTTAAATTTGTAAACAATAATCTTTATTTTAAGTTACAGCTGATCGAAAATGTACTACTGTGAATTAACAAAATCACAATAGTAAATTTTTATCGAATGCGCGCCATAATACCAAATGAAAATTCGTTCGATCAGCTAATTCGACTGCTGTCGAAAATCGAATTTAGTTCATAATAGGCACCATAAACTTCCGATACGTCTTGCGTTTGATACGACAGTTAATATTAGGAGTATCCAAGCTTCTCCCATGGTCAATTATAAGTATCGTGTTCACGAGTAGTCTAACCATCAGTTCTCTTTGTTTATACTACAATCCAAACAAAAAATTAGGAAAGAGCTCTGCGATAGTTTAAGATAAAGTAAGGGATTTCTATTTTAAACAAACAAAAATAAATGTAGAATAAGTGCTGGTTCACACAGGTCAAGTTTACTTGAACAGTTTTATTTAAATTTTCTTTTGAACTTGCGTTCACGTTCATGCACAAAATTAATTTTTGTTTTCTTTTCCTTCAACTTTGTAGCTTTTTATTATATTACGGATGAAAAAAGAAAAGAAAAATACAAAACTGACTGGTACGGTCAAGTATGTACCCCTTTCCATTCTCTTTACCCCTCTCTCCTAAAAGCTCGAGACTTGAAGAGTCAAACTTGACCTGTGTGAACCAGCACTAAGAGCTAAACTTTTTTAAAAACCAGTGTGTTCCATTTGTTATTTTAAAAATTTGTTATTTTGTTTTGCCTGGCGAATGGTTTGCTAGTATTTTATACAAAAATGCTCTAAATTAAACTTATGAAAAATGAAAGTAGTCATTTGAACCAAAAAATGAAAAACTCTAAAATTGGTGAATTTTTTTTTTTGCCTTATTTTCATTAAGTTTTTCAAAATAACTTAGAATTTATTAAAAATAAGGTTAAATCTCTCCTTTGGATTTGCTTCACAAAGAGTTATCTTTTGCAGAATAGAATAATACGTTGTAAAAATGAAAACAAAGGGTTTTTAACCCTCAAAAAACTTACGTTAGTTACCCTCGTGTGCTGTTTTTCACGCATATGTAATGTCCGTCTACTTTGCTGTGGCTCGATAGTTCGTTTGTAATCAAAGTCATGATTTACGTAACATTAATGATTTATTTATCCCATTGGTGATCAACAACAAACCATACAAAGCTTGTTTGTATTTTATATAATCACTCACTTTATAGTCATACATTGCATTCAGTTCACAACAATATCAAAAATATTCACACTTGCCGACAGAAAATCTTGTCTCAAGTGCAAATTACATAGAAACCACACACGAGGGTAACTTACTTTAGTTCTATATTTTCTAATAAAAGTCAAAAAGGCAAAAAGTTTCTTTAGTGTATCTCTACAATTTTTTTTTGTTTATCGTGTAAGAATGAGGGGGGGGGGGTGCTTTAATACCATGGTAGATAAAACCATGATGGCTTTATTGCTCAATGGAATGGGTGATTAAGCCATATTGGCCTTATTGCCCATTCATTGAGAGGTAAGGTCATATTTAAAATTTTGCGAAATGAGAGATATAGCCATATTTTTTTTTTCGCAAATGAGAGATAAAGCCATATTTTTCCAGGATATTGTTATGCATGGTGTAAACATTCTGTAAAAGGGAAAATCCTTAGTTATCATTGAAAAACATTTTTTTATTCTTGTGACGCACACAGGAAAACTTTATTCAGCGAAGCCACCTGCCGCGTCTTACTGCATACAGAAAAACTTTAGTATGCGAAGCCAGTTTTCAATACTTAATACCGTGTTCAGATATGCACCTTAACTGAGTTTTACGCAATAAATGCCATCATTGAGCTCAATTTTCCATACAAAATTGCAGTTTAGTTATTGCTCAATTAATACGAAATTGTTATAAATATTGAGTAAAATTAAAATGCGACACTGTAACAAGTATGTTTATTAAGCAAAACACAACTTACTAAACAGTGTTTTGACATTTGGCAATTGAAATTACAACAAAAAAAAAAAAAACGCCCATCCATTTGGTCTGCGAAAAAATCAGATGTTTATTCCTTAAAGATGTCAAAGTTGTTTACATTTTCTTTTACATGTACCTTTTTGTTTACGTTGAATGTTGTATGTAGTAGTAATATAAATTTAGTTAACTAAATTGTGTATATGTGAACAGAAAGATAATTATGTCAATTAACCGAATATTGACTCAATAAAAAAGGTATATCTGAACACGGTATAACTTTAGTGTCTCCGGAACTGAAATGAGAAATAAAGCCATTTTCTAGTATTGCTAATGTGAGCTAAGGCCATGATGGCTTTATCTCCCATTCATATGAAAAAAAAATAAAAGGCTTTATATCCCTATTGAATGAGAGATAAAGCCATCATGGCCTTATCTACCATGGTATTAGTGCACCCCCCTAAAAATGATTCCTTTTGTGTGGTTTTTCACATAAGGGTGAATTATTGCCAATTTTTCTTAGTTAAGTAATAATTAACTATCAGTTATAGCAGTCAAAACATATTGGTAACTGGAAGTTAAAGTAATAGTTAGTTTAAACTTAACTTGGTGAAATTGGCCATTAAAGGTTAAAAAAGGAACGACGTGATTTAAAACCGACAACGGTATGTCGTCAAAATGGGAATAATGTGTTAGCAATATAATAATAAAGCGTTGTCCAAATAAAAACAATAATGGATAAAATGGTAAATAGGTGTTCTTAAAATGTTAACAATATTCAACATCATATTCAGTACAAATATAATTTTTGGTAACAGATGGTATGTATTTCGGTATTGTTTACTTCTTTGTTTTAATTAATATGGATGTTACGACCCATTGTTCAACTAGTTATGACATCAACGTATTCAAATATTTGCTAAAAATTATTTCATACGAAAGATAAACAAAATTTATACGCATGATTAGAAAGTTTAATGATTAAACATTATCTTCTCATAAAAAAAAGTTGAATGAACCCAGAGATTTATTATGTTTTTGCCACAACATTTTGCCATATTTGTTTTACCATTTGTTGTTTATATTAAAATGAAAATAAAAAAATCTAAATTGGCTAAAAGTCAGACTTCATGGACACATAAAAGACGCTAAGTAAATATTGTTTTAGTGTTTGATTTTCGTTGTTTGGTTTAATTTTGTTTGCGGCTTTTTATGACTTTGATCAGAGTTTGGCTAAAAATTATAAGAAATAAAATAAAATAATGGTTTTATTTACTTGTGGTAAAATTTAAAAAAAATTCATTATTATTATATTTTTTTTGCCATTTTTGTGTAGGTTTTTATAAAAAAAAAAGGTTTAAGACCAAAATTTTAATCAATGAAATCGTTATTGTTCATACGCCTCAAATAAACTCATTAGGAAGCATTTGTGTAAAGTTTAAGGCAGCAAAAAAGAGTGAACGTTTTTTTTATTTTTTGCTTGTAATTCTGTTTTTACATTTTTTCTAATTGGGTTTCTTTTATTTCTGTTCTTGTGACCCAATAACACCTTTTTCCAACTTTTTGCCACTTATTTTTGTTATTGCGTTACAGTTTCATTTACTTGTTTTTGTTTTTCTTAAAGAACATGTCTTTTCATTTATTTGTTTAATTGCTTTTTTTTTTTGAATTTTTCTAATTCTTCTTTTGCAGTATTTGTTATAAAATTGCCTTTAGAACATTTTATTGCCTTTTTTCAAACTAAAATTGTATTTAATACCTCTTTCTCTTTTCTAAAGTTGTAATTAAACACTTTTTTTCAAATTTGCTTCAGGCATAACGAGATTCTTTTTCTGTGGCGCCACTTGGTTTCATTTGTCTTGTTTTTCATTTGCCATCTTAACTATTATGTGGACGCATGTTCGTTTAGGATTTAACTGAGGAAACTAGAAATGTGTCGTAATTTATTCAAAATGTTTTCAGTTTTAATGTGAGTTTAGAATGTCTTTGATAATCTTTTTAATTACTAATGGGATCTTTGGAATAATTGTGATAACTTAAGAGAGAGAAAAGTCAAAATTAAAAAATTTACAATGGAATTTTTTAAAAAGATTGTAATGCACAATTCACTGGTTAACTTAAAATGGCGATAGAATAATATATACAAAAACATGTTTAAGTCTAACATGTTTTAAAAGAGCATTAAGGACATTAAAATTAATTCTAAAACTTTGAAAAAATGTACCCACATCAACAGAAGACAAAAGGTTTTTGTCTTTAAAGTAAGAGACACTTTCTTGTTGCTACCTAGGTAGCAAAAGCTGCTGACATTCTCCATAGGTCTGTTGTTGAGACGAATTATATGCGTTCGGTTTGGCTTAATAGTCATGCTTATTGTTTTTTCTGCGTTTCGTCAGCGTATTCGAGGGCTTCGAGGTTATGTTCAAGTCTCCATAGGACACCGATGTTAAGACTAACTGAATATGCCAGTACTTCTTGCAGTGTGGTTGTGAAAAGAAGTGGGGAAAGCAGGCATCCCTGTTTGACTCCGTTGGAGGTTTTGAAGGGCTGGCTGGTTTAGCCATTGCTAAAGCCCCTCATAGTTGAATCAGTGGCTTTTACTATTTTAAGATTTATTATTTTTTTTGAAGAGACGTGTTTGTTACTGAGAGCACTTCAAATCTTATTTCTATTTATGACATCCAAAGCCTTTTCGAAATCTACAATGTTAGGTATAATGTTGTAATGAATTCGCAACTCTATGCTATAATTAGGAGGAGGCTATTTATTTGGTTGACACAGGAACGGTTGGGTCTGAATCCGGCGTTTTCTTTACGAAGGCGCCTGTCTAAGGGTTAAAAAGTTTTGAAAATCTCTGGGGACAAAGCGATGCCTTTGTAATTGCTGTACAATTTTTGATCACCTTTCTTGGAGATTTTTATTATCAAATTTTCTTTCCATTCTGTGGGGATCGTGTCTGTATTCCATATTAACCTGTACAGTGGATTAAGTATTTTAAGGATGTGGACCGGTTCGCATTTCTAAAGTTATACAAGTCATAAGTCCCTGCAATAGCATTGCAACTTAATGGACTTTGAGTGGATTGACCCAACTTAAAATTTTTTGCTAGTTAAAGTATCCATTTACACAAGAATTAAAATTAAATCCTATCACCAAGACTCCAGCGGCTTTCGACTGATTTGAACATAGATTTGCCTCATTTTCTCGTTAAGTTTTATATTTATATAAGAGAAATTGATAATTTTGCATTTAATTTTGCATTTAGTTACTCGACTAGGAAAGGTAATCCGAAAAAAATCTTAAAAATTCCCTTTTTATTGTAGACTTTTTAGTTAATACATTCACATTGCAAATTCAATAACCTTTAAATAGTAAATATTCTTTTATAAATTGTATGCATTGCAAAAACAATTATAATTCTTATCCCAATCCTTCTTTCCATAAGCCCGATATATGTCAACTTTACTTCAAAAACTAATAAACCCACGTTAAAAATCAATAAAAAGAATTTAATTAAAAACTGTTGCAAGTTTAATGCAACATTCCCAGCCGGTGTATTAAATTTAAAAAACAATTATCACGATGAGAAGATACAACACGCAGAAATAAAACTACAACATTGTAAAATACTTAACAACATTTAATACACATGTCTTGCACGTTAAGTATTGACAGCTTTTACACTAAAGTAGCTATACGATACACGATAAAGTTAAAAACGAAGTAAATAAAAGTTTCAATGGCAAGAACTCCCTGCTAGTGACTTTTAACTGCAAGTCCGCAAAGTAATTATTGATTCTAAAAACTTTTATCTGCTAAAAGAAATCCTTATAAATATCAAGAAAATGCACTTAATTATCATATTGCCATCGATATTACCATTTGTAGCATGTAAAATGCTTAATGCAATGACAAGACGACACCTCTTTAGACTTAAATGGCAGACAATGTTGCAACAAACAAGCTGATGTATGATGTATTGGTAAGAGCTATAAAGTATGTATGTGTGTGTGTGCGCGCGTGTATAAGTTTTACAATTACAGCAATTTCTTGAAAATTTAATTTCGTTAATTATTTTGTAATTAAAAAATATTCTTGTGCTGATTACCAAAGTGATTTTTTACAACGATTTTCGCTGCGCATTTTTTGTTATTAAAAAGATATTTGCTGAGGCATTTGTTATTACGTTTTTCCACATTAACAAATGTTTTTTTTTGTTTAAGCAAATAAATACAAACAGCCAGCCAATTTAAAACAATGCTCCAACCATTCAGCCAACCAACTTGTATTGAAATCACTGAGAGACAAATAGACGCCAAAAATGGTAGTGACGTAAACTTTAAAATTACAACGAACCAAAAACAACAAACAATCAGGCACTCAAAGCTTAAACGATGCTAAAATGCTTTATTTAACCGAACATATTGTATAAATTGCCATATTAAAATAATATAAACAATTGTTTTTATATTGTGTGGAGAATTAAAACGTAAGCGACGGGCGGCAAACTACACTAAATTTAAGCACTATCAGGCGAGATATTAACAATGTACTGTTTTGTTATATTTAGTGGAATTTAAACCCACATGAGGAAGCTTCAGATGGAGCTATAAATATTGCAAACATCGGCTTCCAATATAATGATCTTCTGTCAGTTGTATGCAGTGTTCGAAAAAAAACGTTATATACCATTCTTTAGTGTTCTGTTCAGTAAATATGTGGAAAACACAAATGCTTATGATCTTTGAACACAAAAATAATACCGTACTTATCCAAATCAAGAAAAAGATGAGAACACTTTATTGTGAACTGTTTTTTTTATACCACAACCTCGTTGTGCTCAGCTCATATTAATGTTCGATTGTTTCAGTTGTGCTTTGCGCCCTATTGGCTTGTAAAGAAACAAAATTTTTTTTTTACAAAAACTAAATACATGTACGCAAAAAAGAAAGCAAAAATCCACTAAAAATAGTTTACACAAACAAGACATATACACAATATATAAACAAGATGATCGTGCGTTGCTCTCCATTCAGAGGAGAGGAGTGGAGTTGAGTGCAGTGGAGTGGTTTGGAGTGGAGTGAAGTAGATTGGAGTGGAGAGAAATGGAGTGGAGTAGAGTTGTGTGGAGTGGAGTGGTTTGGAATGGGGTAAAGTAGAGTAGAGTGAAGTGAAGTGAAGTAAAGTAAAGTAAAGTAAAGTAAAGTAAAGTAAAGTAAAGTAAAGTAAAGTAAAGTAAAGTAAAGTAAAGTAAAGTAAAGTAAAGTAAAGTAAAGTAAAGTAAAGTAAAGTAAAGTAAAGTAAAGTAAAGTAAAGTAAAGTAAAGTAAAGTAAAGTAAAGTAAAGTAAAGTAAAGTAAAGTAAAGTAAAGTAAAGTAAAGTAAAGTAAAGTAAAGTAAAGTAAAGTAAAGTAAAGTAAAGTAAAGTAAAGTAAAGTAAAGTAAAGTAAAGTAAAGTAAAGTAAAGTAAAGTAAAGTAAAGTAAAGTAAAGTAAAGTAAAGTAAAGTAAAGTAAAGTAAAGTAAAGTAAAGTAAAGTAAAGTAAAGTAAAGTAAAGTAAAGTAAAGTAAAGTAAAGTAAAGTAAAGTAAAGTAAAGTAAAGTAAAGTAAAGTAAAGTAAAGTAAAGTAAAGTAAAGTAAAGTAAAGTAAAGTAAAGTAAAGTAAAGTAAAGTAAAGTAAAGTAAAGTAAAGTAAAGTAAAGTAAAGTAAAGTAAAGTAAAGTAAAGTAAAGTAAAGTAAAGTAAAGTAAAGTAAAGTAAAGTAAAGTAAAGTAAAGTAAAGTAAAGTAAAGTAAAGTAAAGTAAAGTAAAGTAAAGTAAAGTAAAGTAAAGTAAAGTAAAGTAAAGTAAAGTAAAGTAAAGTAAAGTAAAGTAAAGTAAAGTAAAGTAAAGTAAAGTAAAGTAAAGTAAAGTAAAGTAAAGTAAAGTAAAGTAAAGTAAAGTAAAGTAAAGTAAAGTAAAGTAAAGTAAAGTAAAGTAAAGTAAAGTAAAGTAAAGTAAAGTAAAGTAAAGTAAAGTAAAGTAAAGTAAAGTAAAGTAAAGTAAAGTAAAGTAAAGTAAAGTAAAGTAAAGTAAAGTAAAGTAAAGTAAAGTAAAGTAAAGTAAAGTAAAGTAAAGTAAAGTAAAGTAAAGTAAAGTAAAGTAAAGTAAAGTAAAGTAAAGTAAAGTAAAGTAAAGTAAAGTAAAGTAAAGTAAAGTAAAGTAAAGTAAAGTAAAGTAAAGTAAAGTAAAGTAAAGTAAAGTAAAGTAAAGTAAAGTAAAGTAAAGTAAAGTAAAGTAAAGTAAAGTAAAGTAAAGTAAAGTAAAGTGAAGTGAAGCGGAGTGGAGGGAAGTGGTATGGAGCGGTTTGGAGTGGAGTGAAGTGAAGTGGTTTGGAGTGGTGTGGAGTGGAGTGGAGTTGGGTTGAGTTGAGTGGAGTGTAGAGTAGAGAAGCATGCTATTCTTTTTTCCCCTCTCACTAATTAATTCAGATTTTGGGGAGGAAATCTAAAATTAAATTTGATTAATAAAATCTATTAAATAAAAATTATTTCACGTATCTTTTGAAATTAAAGTGTCCTTGATCTACACAGGTTTTGAAATTAAGTAACTATTTAAGATACTATTTCCAATTAAAATTGAAACATACACCTACAAACGAGTTCTGAAAATAGCAAATAATACCAGGAATCATTGCCCGATTGCACTCGTTCTAAGTCCAAAAATAAAAAATGTTAATGACACTTCTATGAATGGTTTTAATCGCTTAAGAAATCCTCTTCAAGACAAATTTAATAATATTAGACGTACCATGCATTTCGATCGAAATGGTTTGAGTTCCGTAGTTGAAATTACGAACACGTTTGTTTTAGCTTTCTAAATTAAACGATCGCTATTTACGGAAATACTTTCGCTTAGAATTGATTTCTGAGATTTTAAGTAATTTTCAAAATTTTTTTCAATATAATCGTGAATCATCCTTCTTTTGAATTTTAAATATATATAAAATTTGCATTTCACTAGAATTTTGAATCAGTTTCAAATGGAAAATATAAATTTATTTAAGTCTTATAAAGTTCATAGAGCCGATTTCGAAATAATATAAAGAAACATCGTTTGTCGCTTGGGTGCCTTGGTAGCAAGTTTATCAGTCCGAGGGTTTCGGGTTCGATTCCCGCCAGACTCTCTAATCTGTTTCACTACAACTAGCTGAAGGTCTAAGTTACTATTGCTCGGTTAATTAATTTAGGATATAATTTGTAATTGTATTTGTAACTCTCATTACATAAATAAACCGTTTGTCGCTTCTATTGTAACCCCCTTAATAAAAAGATCGCAATTGCGCGAGTATTTTGTATGAATATTTTTCAAACATTTTGTGGTTTTTGTTATAAAACTGGTTGTCGGTTTTCATTTTTTTGTTTTATTTAGTTCCAATAGGTTTCTTTAATGTTATAAAAGTCTAGTTAATAAAATGCCTTTAATAATAAACATTATTTAACAACTAAAAGAGTTAAACAAAAAACAAAACAATAATCTCAAATGCAGGTGTGCTGAGCTTTAGAGCTGTAGTTGCAGTTTGCAGTAAAAGTATTCATTTATTTATTTATTTTACAAACAATATATAAGAAAAAAATGCCATACAATAAATGTTTATTTGGGTTTATTATGATTAAAATGCTAAATAAACAGGTTTGTTTTTTAAGTCTTTTGTTTTGCCTCAACAACAAAAACAAAATAAATTTATAATAGTAGGAGTTGAATAAAAAAAAACATAAAAAATTGGTTCAATTTAAACATGGTACTTGTTTTCTTGCAATTTGGGTCAAATTCTTTGTACTAAATTGAACTCGTATGTTTTGCAAAAAAAAAAAATATAAATAACTATAACAAAGTTATATCTCACCTCTTGTGACTGGGCACTGAAGGTGCCCATACAATGGGGATGTCGTCTCAAAAAACTCAATGCTTTTCTTATAAAACGCTGCTGGCACGACGCAACAGAGTGCGTTGAATGAGCATGTCTGTATAAGGATGGTGTCTGTTTCTCAAGAGAGATTATACTGTACTTATATGGTTCAAAACAATTTTGTAAAAAGAGAGTAGCTTCTGGTAAAAGTTAAATTTTTTTATTGGTATTATGATAGATTCCTGAAATGTATTTGCATAACTCATCTTTAAAATATTTCATTTAGGTATGTGATGGAAATCGATTTAGAAAACGAAACGATTTAAAAATGGATTTTAATATTTAGAAATGGATTATATTATTGCTCGATATTCATCACTCCTCTTAAAAACGATCGTTTTAAAATCGATCGATCTTCATCACATACCTGATTATTTCGGTTTTTTGCAATTCGCTTCAACTTAATCATTTCACAAAATGGGGAAAAATTAAAACAAAAAAGTCACAGGAAATCACCTCCGTCGATGGCAATTAAAAATTCTTATCAAAACTTCAAATGGACTTAAGCAAACTACCATCTTTTTAGCTCTCTTATCTACTTCTAGGGTTTTTGGTTTTCCTTATTTTTTTTAATTCCTGGTAAAGCGGGAAATTAACCCCATTTTCCCAGGGTTGAGGGATTACCTCCACAAGCTTTAAAAGTATATCTTTGGCGATAGGCAAAAAGGTATTTAGCCGAAAACTTTAGTTTAGAAGAAACTATAATGTTACATTAAAAGTTATTTATTTGGTGCATTAAGACTTTTTTTTCCTAAAGAGCAGATGATTACGATTAGAAGCAGTTGTGATAGGCTTAAGTTATTGATACCAAAGAAAAGAGGATACAATTAATGGCGATTTCTTTTCTGAAAAATATGTTGCATAAATGGTACATGCTCTATCTCTTTTGTGTAGAGCATGTACCATTTATGCAACATATTTTTCAGAAAAGAAATCGCCATAAATCTAATCAAAAACTGCAAATGCGTTCTTTTGACGTAAGACCTTTTTGTCTAACGGCAAAGATATATATTCTGGATCCTTGATTCGAATAAGCTATCTCCGTCTATTAAAATCACTATTACTTCTGAACGGATCAAAAGAGAAGAACAATTTGTGTGTCAAATTGCTTCTAGACAGGGATGATAAATGACAAAACCCATATCGTACCAAAAAAATTTTAAAATCGTACTTTTTCGGCTCCAATAGTACTAAATCATTTTTTTTATAAATTTTTCTTTTATTTTTGAGACAAAAATTTAATACAACGAAAACAGAAGGAACTTTAAATTCATTTGTACACGTAAAGTATAGAGAGCAAAAAAAAAAAAAAATTATCACTTATTATACATAATAAATGGGTGGGTAAAATTTCTTCATGTCAAAAGTATGTACATGGCGATTCTTGTTCTATAAGTCATTCTAAAAAAACTTTGCCAAAAATTTTACAAAATAGTTTGTTTTTTAAAATATTAAAGAATAGAGGCAAACAAATTGAATTTGGTCTAGCCAGACCTGTATCACGCGGTATTTAGGTTCGAGATGTCCATTAATTTTTATTTTTAATTGCCGCCAGAGAGCGTTTTCGTACACTTTTTATGGAAAATAAATTAGTGAATGTTTTAACGTTGGTTTAGATGAACTAAACTTAAATTTATATGTTGTTTAAGCGCAACATCTATAAATCAGTGTCACATTTATTTTATTTATTTATTTTATTTATTTCATTAATTTATTTATCAATACAATACAACAAGAACAAGTCTTATATTACAGTATTGGGTAGTAATTTGGTAGATAAGTAAGATTTATATTTAATAGTATGAAAATACAATTAATTGAAAAAAGAAGAAGAAAAAAAATGAAGAATGAAAAATAAAATGACTATAAGTTTTGTGTACAAATAAATCTATCTATATACAGTTAGGGACAAAATTGTTCACAAATTTAGCGTTATTGGCAAAATAGGCTATAAATTTTTGTTTTATTTATAACTATTTAAATTTTTTTAACTATATGAAAAGTAGAACATTTCAAGAACTCAAAAATAAAAACTTTTTCAAAGAATATATGTTCATAGTATTTTACACGGTATCAGTATTGACTTCTGGATGTGAACAATTATGACCCTAGGTAGAGATTATTGTTGTATTTGGGTCCTAGCGTTTGGTATGTTGTCCATTTGCTCTTTTAAGCTGCCTTATTCTTTTTTTCCATTCTTTTACAAGAGTCCTTAGCAGTTTTGGCTCTATTTTTTCCAAGCTTTAACGGCAAGCCCGCTTAGCTTATATCCAGTGTTAGGCGGGTTCCTCTGAGCAAAAAAAAAAGTGGTGTTTTGGAAAGGACCAAAGGTACTCAAGTGGCTACTACTCTGGCGACTAATTAGGTAAAATTATTTTCGAGTTTTTATTTTCTTCAAACTAACTTTTAGGTATTTCTGAAGTATGCTTAATATTGTTGTCCTGCATAATGATATCACCCTGTCGTGATTCTTAGCCGAATATGGCTTATCTTGGAATCAACGGGTCTTTAATGATGATTATGTAGTGCTTGGCACACATTTTTCTTCTGAATTAGCGGAGTGTTCGAAGCTGGTTCCCGCGAAAACATTCTCATGTCATTTATGAGATCATCAAAATTTTAACATTTGGAATTATTTCACTCTTTTACGCTAACACTTTTACGCCAGCCATGTTAACACCCGTCCGCCTGCCTGCAATCCGATAATTTTTGTCCGATCTAAGCATGTTACACGAATTAAATCTTTAAAACTGAATTTTTCTTACTTTTTTGCATACTTCAGCCGTTTTCAGCTGTTATTTTTGCTAAAAGATGGGTTGTCGCTCTTTATTCTAGCTACCAATCTACTAGAACTTAAGCAACTTCGTATGTTTTTAGCGCTTACATCTAAATTGTACTCTATCCTCAGTATTTGCCGTACCTTAATTGCTATACTGACTACACCAGTAACAATAAGTCGCTTTGATTCGCGAAAATTATTTAGCTAAAGTTTTTTTTGGGCGACCAGCTTTGTTGCTTTTGGTATCCAAACTACACTTTTTTTTATTTAACATTCAAATCTCTCTGAATTGTTGTATTTTGTGTGATCTTGCGATGTGAGACTTCTTTTTATAAATTTTTCACAATGCTTTGTTTTAAAATTGCCGCTTTTGACTTACAGTTCTTGAATAAACTAGGCAAAATTTAACTGCTCGAATTTTTTTCAAATTTTAAAAATATTTAATATTAATGAATTAATTGACTAACTTTAAAAGCAAATCCCACAGATAAAACTTGAAATTTTGTTGGAATTTTTATGACAGATTCACACAGGGTCAATATTGTTCACACATATGGTTTGGATGTTAGCTTAGTATTAATATAAAAACAAACGGTACTTTTGAAAATAAGTTTACATAGTATTATTTTAAAATGTAGAAACCCATACAATAGTTTTTGAAAGTTTCCAAGTTGAAACTTTAATAGTTTTCATGATAAACATAAATGTTTTATAATTTCGTGAACAATTTTGTCCCTAACTGTATATAAAATTGGATGTGTGTATGTATGTGTGTATGTAACGTATGGACTCCAAAACGGCTGGGCCGATTTTGATGAAATTTTCAGGGAATCTTCAGAATATTCAGGCGGGTAACATAGGGAAGTCTGATTTTTGATTTTCGGTCTGGGGGCGGAGGGGCGTGGCAAAAACCATAACTTGAGAACGGCTTGACCGATTTGAACGATTTTTTCTTTAAAATGATCGCCATGGTCTAACTTAGATCTACACGGAAAGAAAATTTTGCCCCGCCCACTTTTACGCCCACTTTTTTCGATTTACCTAAAATCAGAAAACGGCTCCATCGACTTGACTAATTTTTCTTTCAAATGTTCGTATTAATCAACTTTAAGTTTTAATCGAAAGAAAAATTTACCACGCCTACTTTTACGCCCACTTTTTCTATTAAGCGCATAAGTTGAGAACGGCTTGACCGATTCAAACGATTTTCTTTAAAATGATTGCCATGGTCCAACTTAGGTTTTTACGGAAAGAAAATTTTGCCACGCCCACTTTTTTCGATTTACCTAAAAAAAAGGGCTTCATCGATTTGACTAATTTTTCTTTTAAATGTTCGTATTAATCCATTTTACGTTTTCATCGAAAGAAAAATGTATCACGCCTACTTTTACGCCCACTTTTTCTATTAAGCGCATAACTTGAGAACGGCTGGGCCGATTTGGACGATTTTTCCTTTAAAATCATCGCCATGGTCCAACTTAGGTTTTTACAGAAGGAACATTTTAAAGGCCGTAAATTTCGTTTAAAGCTCAATTTAAATCGTCTGGTAATACAACAATATTTGCTTAGGGCCAGCAACGCGGACCGGGTCAGCTAGTATATATATAAACAAATAAGTAAATGGCTATTTTAACTGTAGTACTCAAATATGGCAGATTTAAAAAGGCTTGCATTGCTTATGATTTGGATTCGAGGGAGTAGTTGGCTCCAGAGACGAATCGAGTTAATAAATAAGTGTTGATTAGAAATTGATGTATTATATGTAGTTAAAAAAATAACATGTGGCAGCACTATGATAAATCTTGTCAAATTCATATGCGTTTATGCGTTTAAAGATTGTTTATATTTTTTCTGTTTTAAAGATTTTTTGGTTTAAACACATTTTAAACCAAAAATATAGTTTAACTTGCTCTGATTTATTAGCCCTTAGAATTTATCGTATTTTTCTGTGGAAAATTTACGAGTATTTTTCAAAATGCAATCTCTAATTTCAAACGAAAATAAAATTTTTAAGCGTTCTAAAAATATGTGCATACGAGCATCTTTGGATTACATTTCCAAATTTATTGTGTTTACAATTTTCAATATGTTCTGCAGAAACTGGAATGGAGTAGAAATTCCGAATATAAAAAATTTAATTAATCGCTTGTAAAATCTGCTTCAAACTAATTCGGAGTAAAATAATGATGGAGTGGGCTCCTACTGTTGCCAAATTCTGTTGATTACTTCTTGAAGTGACAATCATCTTGTTGACGAATATTTGAAAATATTATGAGTTCGTTCCAAAATAATCTTGAATTGAGAGGAAGTCGTCTCTTCTAGTAAGTAGAACTTTTGCAGAAGCGTTTCCTATATATATAAAAAACTTGTCAATATCATCAGAAAATGCACGCTTATATGCTATATATAAATTTAGAATGTGGTAAAAGCAATCGTTCAATGAGCAAGTGCAAAAATCTATTCAAAATAGCGGAGTTCAGTGTTTGGGGCAAATGGTCTTGCAATAGAGAAAATGCAAAATATCACTTTATATCAATTATAAATATAAAGGTTTGAAAAATTTGAAAATAGTACCAAATAGGTCACGGGGGCACCAACGTACTTTTTAGCTTTGAATGGTACCAAAAAAGTACAATTGTACCAACTTTATCAACCCTGCTTCTAGAGCTCCTAAGAAGCTTGGGATTGAACTCAAGCAGAATTGGTTTAGTATGAAACGAGTTATGCATTCAAATTAAGATCAGCCTCCCTAAAATATAATCAAATTTGTTTTAATGCCTAGCAATTACACCAACAAATTTCGTAAAGATCGGTCCATAATTCACCTTAGATCTCATTTTAAGATTTCTTTCGGAAATCATGTTTTTGTTGCTAGAACCGTAACAAGTATTGATTTTGTAATGAAATGTGTCTAATTTATTTTGACAAGATGCAATATCCCACCTCAAAATGTCGTGAAGATCGGACATAATTTAGCAAAGATTTCTTAAAAATACTTTAGAGAACACCTTAAACCATAAAAATAAATATATTGTTGTAAAATTTATCCCGATACAATTCGAAAAGACTAGCAATAAAATTTTGTTAATATTGGACGAATATTTTCAATAGGACTAATATAAAGCCCACTTTCGAAAATCAGTTAAATAAGCCTTAAAATGCAACAAACATTGATGTTGTGGTAAAATTTGGTTGGATGAAATAACGAATAACACGTGGGACTCGTAGAATTACTAAATTTGGTCGGGAAGGGAAACCCCGTAAAAACTCTGCACTTTGCTATTAGTGCAGGCGTCATAGCGCTGATGTATTTTGGCATCAGTCTATGACAAGTGTCTTAGTTTTTGACCCTAGGAAATTATGTCATTAATGGAATGACGACGCATTGGCATTTAAGAAATGACGAATCGGAGTCAGTTTAATAAAACATATTGTTAGTGGGATGCAGTGTTGCCAATTTAGCCATTTAGTGGCTAGATTTAGCCATTTTTCACCCTGTTTAGCCATTAAAAAATGATTTTAGCCATTAGCCATTTTTTTTAGCCATTTTTCAACTTGTTTAGCCATAAAATTTATAAAATTAATAACAACATTTTGAACAATTAAAACGCCTTTAATTTAAATCACAACTTTTACAAATGTTGAAAATCGCTATAAACTATGACGCTGAAACATCTTTTAAAATAAAGGAACAGTATTCCACTATTAAATTTATAAAACGCTGTTTCTTTCTGGTTGCAAGTATTTCAATTAAGGGATGCAGGCGGTTACAAAATTGTTTAAGAAATTTCAGAATTGCCTATAAAGTTGCTCTCACTTCCATGGTCTAATGCTGAAGTAGAGAGGGTGTTTAGCCAAGAAAACATCGTTTACAGAAATTGGAGAAATAGGTTACATTAAGCAACCGTTAATTCGATTTTATCAATTAGGTAAACATTTTTACCATAAATATTTATACCAACATCACAGTATTGGAGAGGGTACTATGCGTTTGTACTGATGTCTGTAACACCTTAAAATATTGATCCTTAGCCCATCTTTACGTATACCGATTAACTCAGAATCCCTTTCTGAGTCGAACTAACGATTTTTGTCCGGCTGGCTGGCTGTCCATGTAAACCTTGTGCGCAAAGTACAGGTCGCAATTTAGAGATTATTTGATAAAATTTGGTACAAAGGTTCTAATGTGGTGAAGAGTATCATAAAGTCGGGTTTAACCGACTATACTTTCTTACTTGTTTTTTATTGTAGATCTGGACTCTAAAGGTTGGGTAAATGTTGTCGTGATTATGATTTACCCAGGGCTGTGGAGTCGGAGTCGGAGTTGAAGAGTCGGAGTTGAGGTTTTTGTACCGGAGTCGGAGTCGAAGTACCCACAAACACTAATGACTCCGACTTTTTGGCATTAATATTTTTTCTAATATTTTTCAAAATAAAAAAATTTTAATGACCAATTTCAGCAATTCTTTTAAAATATCAATTCATATTTAAATATAATTTTTCATATAATTTTATTTTTATTCCACATAAAAAAACGATTTTTAAACATAAATTGATATTTAAATAAATTGGTGGAATTGGCAATAAGAGGGTCTACTTTTTGAATTTGTGAAGTCAGAAGATAATGACCAGTATACTTTTTATATGAGTAGGGGAGTTAGAAAAATTGAGATAACATCTTATTTTGACAGTTCTTTTAGCAATTTATGAGAAATATATAGATTGTATCGAAGCATGTCCTTTTCTATGTTTTTATGTGACCTAAAATTTCTGTAACAAAACTCGCTGGTTCACTGTTTGAATTTCGCCAAGATATCCCTAATGAAATAGAGCCGAATTAAGGAAGTTAAAAATTTGTTGTTTTTTATTTATCGTATATTAACAAATATTTTTGTAGCCATGTTCCGATATATGACTTGAAATCTGCTGTAGGAAAAATTGGAGAGATAATAAAGACTTGCAATTTCAAATTTCGGTCTTTGACAATAATAATATTGAACTTGGAACGGAAAAAAGCAATGGTGTACTGAAGAAAACGATTTCGATTTAGTTGTTTAAAAATTCATATTTTTTTAACTCTGCAAGCCACATTTTGAAACACGTTGAAAATCGCAAATGGTGCTATTTCTGTATTAAAAATTTGCCTTTGTCCGAATATTTTAATGATCCTTACATTTTTTTTTTATGTCAATGATAACCCTAAAAAATTATATCATAAAAGGTTCGTTACCTTGAGACAACAGCACCAAGTCCAACAACACAAGGTGTGCTATTTCCCAGAAATAATAGAACTTTTTACGGTACGTTTCTCTTCAAAATGTGTTATAAAAATTGTAGAAGTAACAACTGAAGGCGCATCTGCATGTTTTAATAAAAATATATTTAATTTTCCTGAGAATGATTAAAAAAGTTGGTCTAAATATTTGACTTAATAAATAAAACAAGACCAAAACGGCAGTGTCTGAATTTATGTATATTAAAAACAAAAGACCTCACTTCACAATTTACAAAAAAAGAACTTATGATGTTCTTTGTCTCTACAAATTCTGGGGTAAACAATACTTAGTACACTTGGTGCCCTTAACGTCTTAGCAAATTGGACTTGGCATTATTTTCAACTTTTCTATCTCGAAAGCTGCATTAGATTGAACTTATGGAAATTCACACATCTATAAATTCCAACAGATGTGAATTGGTGTAGTTTATCTCTTCCCTACACAACTATTGTTACATTTAATAAATAAATATAACTTTTAAAATATACTAAAGTTTAATGATCCCATACGGTTTGAATCAAAACTCATATCTTTCAAAAGTTCGTAACAAAACTCGGTGGTTCCAAAATTAAATCCATTATTTTTCTATATTACAGTTGGCTTAAAATGTTCAACTGTTGAGTTATTAGTCAAGAATGACATAACACTGTAGAATCAAAAAAGTAGAGCTCAGTTGGTCTTTTTAATCGGGCGCTATATGTTTTTCGAGCTTTCCTCCTCATATGTTAAAGCTCAATGCGGCACGTTAGAATTAAGATATCGATTTGAAAGTTTTACAGAATAATTTTCTTGCTATATTTAACCATTTAAAAGGTACTGAATTAAAAAACAAATTAAAAGAGTTTAAAGTCAAATAAGAACTAGTCTCATAAATAATGATAGGTTAGAGTAGGAGTCGGAGTTGGAGTCGTACTTAAAAAATTACAGCAAAAGGAGTCGGAGTCGGAGTTATAACTATTTCTTGACGACTCAACAGCACTGGATTTACCTTAAAATTATTTAAAACTTATGATTATTTGAAACTAATAAGTGATTCCTATGAGATGTACAATAACGACATCAAATTTTTCGATGATTTAATTTTTTAATATTAATTTATTATAATTTTTAATATTTTTAATTAGGCTTAAGTTCATTAAATTTAATTTTCATTAAATTATTTTTATGAAGAAAGGAATTTTACAACATGAAAATTAATTAAAATTTATTGATAATTTTTCATCCTTGACTCAATCTGGGCTCGAACCCAGGTGTTTACGGACAGGTTACCCTGACATGTTTCGATTGCAACCACTCAGTCTCCTCAGAGGGCTTGCCGTTTAACACTCGCAGCCATCGACGACTGCTGACGTCATTAGTCAAACATCAATCCTTAAACCAAATTGTATTCAACCTTTGGTAGATCGAAATTTGCTTTGAATGATTATCTATTTTAATTCATTTTTAACATGTTATTCCTTTACTTCTGTTTTTTCGTACTTTTGTCAAGAATTCTTCTTGAAGTTCGAAGACACCTGGGTTCGAGCCCAGATTGAGTCAAGAATGAAAAATTATCAATAAATTTTAATTAATTTTCATGTTGTACAATTCCTTTCTTCATAAAAATAATTTAATGAAAATTAAATTTAATGAACTTAAGCCTAATTAAAAATATTAAAAATTTGGATTAAAAACCATAAATAGTTCAATAAAATAACCACAATACTAATAATTTATTATAATATTAATTTACGTTTATTTTTATTTAACAAATTGATCTTAACTCACAATTTCATCCTTAACAACTTTAAATTAATTATTTCTCTTCTGTTATTGAATTTTAATGTGTTTTTATTTTAAAAATCTTTTAGCCATTTTTTAGCCCATTTTTAGCCATTTTTTAGCCATTTTTTGCCCTAAATTTAGCCATTTTTGGCCACCAAGTTTTGGCAACACTGGTGGGATGACTCCTTAACATCGGAGAACTGACTTATTAGGCTCAATTTAATGACAAACTGTAATAAGTTGAAGTCATTGGGATTGACGTAAGTCAAAGTAACAGAAAAGTATTATTTACTTACGCGTTACACATGTTTGTTTCTCTTTTTTTTTTCTATTCCACCCTTTGTGTACAGATGAACTCCTAATAATATGACGCCAGAAGCATACCTGATATGCTTTTCGTATTCATTCTACTTAGAAAATTTGTTGTATTTAACTAAACAATTAAAGCAAATACAATATGGGAATTTTTGCTTCTTATTTTACCTTTTTAAACATGAAATAATTTTAATAATACACACATTGTGGCATCGAATGGATGTCACTGTACTCATAGCATAGATGACGCATAAAATATGAAAAGCTTTTATGATGGCGTTTGTCATTGTATTGATGTCATTTTTTGCCTCATTGATGTCATTTTTAATAACATTGATGTCACAATTCTGATGTTAAAGCATCATTAATATGAAAATGCATATTTCTATGAGTGTAGCTACTACGGATTTTTTTGTGCTAGAATCACAACAAAAATTGTTCAAGAGTTGGAAGCAATAAACACGTATACTGCATCCCAACCGCTTCCTTTTTTGCTTCTAAAAATTACTGCCTTACTCTACTGCTATAAGATTAGTCATAAAATCCTACAATTCTTAAATGCGGTGCTTAGTAACTACTAGAAGAGAATCGCTATTTATTAGATTTTTTAAGATTACATTTACTGCTGCTTTATTGAAGATTTATTATTTTGATAAAAAATTAAACATTTTATCTTAATTTTACAAAAATCATACATAATTATTATAGGACCTTTTATTCCAAAAAATAATTTAGATGTATATAAAAAAATCTTAAGGGCTGAAATAACAATTTTTTAATGATAAGATTTCAGTATGACGTGCTAAATTCCCAATTTGTTCATATTTAATACATACACTGAAATATATTGTACTTTATTTCAATGGTTGCTTAGGCCAGCTCATCAGGAAACACTTTCCAAAGATTCTAGAAAAGCTAAAAATATAATACAAATAAAAGCCTAAAGCGAATAAGAATTATAAACACTCAAAGTCTTACTTGTAACAATATCAAAGCTTAAACAAAACACCAACAATAAGCAGTGAGTTAATATTTTCTCTAATTCAAAGTTTTCAAAGCGTGAAATAAGCGAACACAGATTTTCGTTATTTTGGTTCTAGCTCTTCTAGTTTTCCAGAAAAACGCATTTTTAGTTTATCATATAGAAATCCTTAGAAAATAAATTTTCTATGGGAAATGGCAGTGATCACAGATTTTCGTTATTTTTGCTCTAGCTCGTATAGTTTCCAAGAAAATCGCATTTAAAGTTTTTCATATAAAAATCCTTAGAAAATCAATTTTCTATGGGAAATGGTAGTGATCACAGATTTTCGTTATTTTGTTTCCAAGAAAAACGCATTTAAAGTTTTTCATATAAAAATCCTAAGAAAATAAATTTTCTATGGGAAATGGTAGTGATCACAGATTTTCGTTATTTTTGCTCTAGCTCGTATAGTTTCCAAGAAAAACGCATTTAAAGTTTTTCATATAAAAATCCTAAGAAAATCAATTTTCTATGGGAAATGGTAGTGATCACAGATTTTCGTTATTTTTGCTCTAGCTCGTATAGTTTCCAAGAAAAACGCATTTAAAGTTTTTCATATAAAAATCCTAAGAAAATCAATTTTCTATGGGAAATGGTAGTGATCACAGATTTTAGTTATTTTTGCTCTAGCTCGTATAGTTTCCAAGAAAAACGCATTTAAAGTTTTTCATATAAAAATCTTAAGAAAATCAATTTTCTATGGGAAATGGTAGTGATCACAGATTTTCTTTATTTTTGCTCTAGCTCGTATAGTTTCCAAGAAAAACGCATATAAAATTTTTCATATAAAAATCCTAAGAAAATCAATTTTCTATGGGAAATGGTAGTGATCGCAGATTTTCGTTATTTTGCTCTAGCTCGTATAGTTTCCAAGAAAAACGCATTTAAAGTTTTTCATATAAAAATCTTAAGAAAATCAATTTTCTATGGGAAATGGTAGTGATCACAGATTTTCTTTATTTTTGCTCTAGCTCGTATAGTTTCCAAGAAAAACGCATATAAAATTTTTCATATAAAAATCCTAAGAAAATCAATTTTCTATGGGAAATGGTAGTGATCGCAGATTTTCGTTATTTTGCTCTAGCTCGTATAGTTTCCAAGAAAAACGCATTTAAAGTTTTTCATATAAAAATCCTTTAAAAATCAAACTTCTATGGGAAATGGTAGTGATCACAGATTTTCGTTATTTTTGCTCTAGCTCGTATAGTTTCCAAGAAAAACGCATTTAAAGTTTTTCATATAAAAATCCTTAGAAAATCAATTTTCTATGGGAAATGGTAGTGATCACAGATTTTCGTTATTTTTGCTCTAGCTCGTATAGTTTCCAAGAAAAACGCATTTAAAGTTTTTCATATAAACATCCTAAGAAAATCAATTTTCTATGGGAAATGGTAGTGATCACAGATTTTCGTTATTTTTGCTCTAGCTCGTATAGTTTCCAAGAAAAACGCATTTAAAGTTTTTCATATAAAAATCCTTAGAAAATCAATTTTCTATGGGAAATGGTAGTGATCACAGATTTTCGTTATTTTTGCTCTAGCTCGTATAGTTTCCAAGAAAAACGCATATAAAATTTTTCATATAAAAATCCTAAGAAAATCAATTTTCTATGGGAAATGGTAGTGATCGCAGATTTTCGTTATTTTGCTCTAGCTCGTATAGTTTCCAAGAAAAACGCATTTAAAGTTTTTCATATAAAAATCCTTTAAAAATCAATTTTCTATGGGAAATGGTAGTGATCACAGATTTTCGTTATTTTTGCTCTAGCTCGTATAGTTTCCAAGAAAAACGCATATAAAATTTTTCATATAAAAATCCTAAGAAAATCAATTTTCTATGGGAAATGGTAGTGATCGCAGATTTTCGTTATTTTGCTCTAGCTCGTATAGTTTCCAAGAAAAACGCATTTAAAGTTTTTCATATAAAAATCCTTTAAAAATCAATTTTCTATGGGAAATGGTAGTGATCACAGATTTTCGTTATTTTTGTTCTAGCTCGTATAGTTTCCAAGAAAAACGCATATAAAATTTTTCATATAAAAATCCTAAGAAAATCAATTTTCTATGGGAAATGGTAGTGATCGCAGATTTTCGTTATTTTGCTCTAGCTCGTATAGTTTCCAAGAAAAACGCATTTAAAGTTTTTCATATAAAAATCCTTTAAAATCAATTTTCTATGGGAAATGGTAGTGATCACAGATTTTCGTTATTTTTGCTCTAGCTCGTATAGTTTCCAAGAAAAACGCATTTAAAGTTTTTCATATAAAAATCCTTAGAAAATCAATTTTCTATGGGAAATGGTAGTGATCACAGATTTTCGTTATTTTTGCTCTAGCTCGTATAGTTTCCAAGAAAAACGCATTTAAAGTTTTTCATATAAACATCCTAAGAAAATCAATTTTCTATGGGAAATGGTAGTGATCACAGATTTTCGTTATTTTTGCTCTAGCTCGTATAGTTTCCAAGAAAAACGCATTTAAAGTTTTTCATATAAAAATCCTTTAAAAATCAATTTTCTATGGGAAATGGTAGTGATCACAGATTTTCGTTGTTTTTACTCTAGCTCGTATAGTTTCCAAGAAAAACGCATTTAAAGTTTTTTATTTAAAAATCCTAAGAAAATAAATTTTCTATGGGAAATGGTAGTGATCACAGATTTTCGTTATTTTTGCTCTAGCTCGTATAGTTTCCAAGAAAAACGCATTTAAAGTTTTTCATATAAAAATCCTAAGAAAATCAATTTTCTATGGGAAATGGTAGTGATCACAGATTTTCGTTATTTTTGCTCTAGCTCGTATAGTTTCCAAGAAAAACGCATTTAAAGTTTTTCATATAAACATCCTAAGAAAATCAATTTTCTATGGGAAATGGTAGTGATCACAGATTTTCGTTATTTTTGCTCTAGCTCGTATAGTTTCCAAGAAAAACGCATTTAAAGTTTTTCATATAAAAATCCTTTAAAAATCAATTTTCTATGGGAAATGGTAGTGATCACAGATTTTCGTTATTTTTACTCTAGCTCGTATAGTTTCCAAGAAAAACGCATTTAAAGTTTTTCATATAAAAATCCTAAGAAAATAAATTTTCTATGGGAAATGGTAGTGATCACAGATTTTCGTTATTTTTGCTCTAGCTCGTATAGTTTCCAAGAAAAACGCATTTAAAGTTTTTCATATAAAAATCCTAAGAAAATCAATTTTCTATGGGAAATGGTAGTGATCACAGATTTTCGTTATTTTTGCTCTAGCTCGTATAGTTTCCAAGAAAAACGCATTTAAAGTTTTTTATATAAAAATCCTTAGAAAATCAAGGGAAATGGTAGTGATCACAGATTTTCGTTATTTTTGCTCTAGCTCGTAAAGTTTCCAAAAAAACGCATTTAAAGTTTTTCATATAAAAATCCTAAGAAAATCAATTTTCTATGGGAAATGGTAGTGATCACAGATTTTCGTTATTTTTGCTCTAGCTCGTATAGTTTCCAAGAAAAACGCATTTAAAGTTTTTCATATAAAAATCCTTTAAAAATCAATTTTCTATGGGAAATGGTAGTGATCACAGATTTTCGTTATTTTTACTCTAGCTCGTATAGTTTCCAAGAAAAACGCATTTAAAGTTTTTCATATAAAAATCCTAAGAAAATAAATTTTCTATGGGAAATGGTAGTGATCACAGATTTTCGTTATTTTTGCTCTAGCTCGTATAGTTTCCAAGAAAAACGCATTTAAAGTTTTTCATATAAAAATCCTAAGAAAATCAATTTTCTATGGGAAATGGTAGTGATCACAGATTTTCGTTATTTTTGCTCTAGCTCGTATAGTTTCCAAGAAAAACGCATTTAAAGTTTTTTATATAAAAATCCTTAGAAAATCAAGGGAAATGGTAGTGATCACAGATTTTCGTTATTTTTGCTCTAGCTCGTAAAGTTTCCAAAAAAACGCATTTAAAGTTTTTCATATAAAAATCCTAAGAAAATCAATTTTCTATGGGAAATGGTAGTGATCACAGATTTTCGTTATTTTTGCTCTAGCTCGTATAGTTTCCAAGAAAAACGCATTTAAAGTTTTTCATATAAAAATCCTTTAAAAATCAATTTTCTATGGGAAATGGTAGTGATCACAGATTTTCGTTATTTTTGCTCTAGCTCGTATAGTTTCCAAGAAAAACGCATTTAAAGTCTTTCATATAAAAATCCTAAGAAAATCAATTTTCTATGGGAAATGGTAGTGATCACAGATTTTCGTTATTTTTGCTCTAGCTCGTATAGTTTCCAAGAAAAACGCATTTAACGTTTTTCATATAAAAATCCTTTAAAAATCAATTTTCTATGGGAAATGGTAGTGATCACAGACTTTCGTTATTTTTGCTCTAGCTCGTATAGTTTCCAAGAAAAACGCATTTAAAGTTTTTCATATAAAAATCCTAAGAAAATCAATTTTCTATGGGAAATGGTAGTGATCACAGATTTTCGTTAATTTTGCTCTAGCTCGTATAGTTTCCAAGAAAAACGCATTTAAAGTTTTTCATATAAAAATCCTTAGAAAATCAAGGGAAATGGTAGTGATCACAGATTTTCGGTTTTTTTGCTCTAGCTCGTATAGTTTCCAAGAAAAACGCATTTAAAGTTTTTCATATAAAAATCCTTTAAAAATCAATTTTCTATGGGAAATGGTAGTGATCACAGATTTTCGTTATTTTTGCTCTAGCTCGTAAAGTTTCCAAAAAAACGCATTTAAAGTTTTTCATATAAAAATCCTAAGAAAATCAATTTTCTATGGGAAATGGTAGTGATCACAGATTTTCGTTATTTTTGCTCTAGCTCGTATAGTTTCCAAGAAAAACGCATTTAAAGTTTGTCATATAAAAATCCTTTAAAAATCAATTTTCTATGGGAAATGGTAGTGATCACAGATTTTCGTTATTTTTGCTCTAGCTCGTATAGTTTCCAAGAAAAACGCATTTAAAGTTTTTCATATAAAAATCCTAAGAAAATCAATTTTCTATGGGAAATGGTAGTGATCACAGATTTTCGTTATTTTTGCTCTAGCTCGTATAGTTTCCAAGAAAAACGCATTTAACGTTTTTCATATAAAAATCCTTTAAAAATCAATTTTCTATGGGAAATGGTAGTGATCACAGACTTTCGTTATTTTTGCTCTAGCTCGTATAGTTTCCAAGAAAAACGCATTTAAAGTTTTTCATATAAAAATCCTAAGAAAATCAATTTTCTATGGGAAATGGTAGTGATCACAGATTTTCGTTAATTTTGCTCTAGCTCGTATAGTTTCCAAGAAAAACGCATTTAAAGTTTTTCATATAAAAATCCTTAGAAAATCAAGGGAAATGGTAGTGATCACAGATTTTCGGTTTTTTTGCTCTAGCTCGTATAGTTTCCAAGAAAAACGCATTTAAAGTTTTTCATATAAAAATCCTTTAAAAATCAATTTTCTATGGGAAATGGTAGTGATCACAGATTTTCGTTATTTTTGCTCTAGCTCGTAAAGTTTCCAAAAAAACGCATTTAAAGTTTTTCATATAAAAATCCTAAGAAAATCAATTTTCTATGGGAAATGGTAGTGATCACAGATTTTCGTTATTTTTGCTCTAGCTCGTATAGTTTCCAAGAAAAACGCATTTAACGTTTTTCATATAAAAATCCTTTAAAAATCAATTTTCTATGGGAAATGGTAGTGATCACAGACTTTCGTTATTTTTGCTCTAGCTCGTATAGTTTCCAAGAAAAACGCATTTAAAGTTTTTCATATAAAAATCCTAAGAAAATCAATTTTCTATGGGAAATGGTAGTGATCACAGATTTTCGTTAATTTTGCTCTAGCTCGTATAGTTTCCAAGAAAAACGCATTTAAAGTTTTTCATATAAAAATCCTTAGAAAATCAAGGGAAATGGTAGTGATCACAGATTTTCGGTTTTTTTGCTCTAGCTCGTATAGTTTCCAAGAAAAACGCATTTAAAGTTTTTCATATAAAAATCCTTTAAAAATCAATTTTCTATGGGAAATGGTAGTGATCACAGATTTTCGTTATTTTTGCTCTAGCTCGTAAAGTTTCCAAAAAAACGCATTTAAAGTTTTTCATATAAAAATCCTAAGAAAATCAATTTTCTATGGGAAATGGTAGTGATCACAGATTTTCGTTATTTTTGCTCTAGCTCGTAAAGTTTCCAAAAAAACGCATTTAAAGTTTTTCATATAAAAATCCTAAGAAAATCAATTTTCTATGGGAAATGGTAGTGATCACAGATTTTCGTTATTTTTGCTCTAGCTCGTATAGTTTCCAAGAAAAACGCATTTAAAGTTTTTCATATAAAAATCCTTTAAAAATCAATTTTCTATGGGAAATGGTAGTGATCACAGATTTTCGTTATTTTTGCTCTAGCTCGTATAGTTTCCAAGAAAAACGCATTTAAAGTTTTTCATATAAAAATCCTAAGAAAATCAATTTTCTATGGGAAATGGTAGTGATCACAGATTTTCGTTATTTTTGCTCTAGCTCGTATAGTTTCCAAGAAAAACGCATTTAAAGTTTTTTATATAAAAATCCTTAGAAAATCAAGGGAAATGGTAGTGATCACAGATTTTCGTTATTTTTGCTCTAGCTCGTAAAGTTTCCAAAAAAACGCATTTAAAGTTTTTCATATAAAAATCCTAAGAAAATCAATTTTCTATGGGAAATGGTAGTGATCACAGATTTTCGTTATTTTTGCTCTAGCTCGTATAGTTTCCAAGAAAAACGCATTTAAAGTTTTTCATATAAAAATCCTTTAAAAATCAATTTTCTATGGGAAATGGTAGTGATCACAGATTTTCGTTATTTTTGCTCTAGCTCGTATAGTTTCCAAGAAAAACGCATTTAAAGTTTTTCATATAAAAATCCTAAGAAAATCAATTTTCTATGGGAAATGGTAGTGATCACAGATTTTCGTTATTTTTGCTCTAGCTCGTATAGTTTCCAAGAAAAACGCATTTAACGTTTTTCATATAAAAATCCTTTAAAAATCAATTTTCTATGGGAAATGGTAGTGATCACAGACTTTCGTTATTTTTGCTCTAGCTCGTATAGTTTCCAAGAAAAACGCATTTAAAGTTTTTCATATAAAAATCCTAAGAAAATCAATTTTCTATGGGAAATGGTAGTGATCACAGATTTTCGTTAATTTTGCTCTAGCTCGTATAGTTTCCAAGAAAAACGCATTTAAAGTTTTTCATATAAAAATCCTTAGAAAATCAAGGGAAATGGTAGTGATCACAGATTTTCGGTTTTTTTGCTCTAGCTCGTATAGTTTCCAAGAAAAACGCATTTAAAGTTTTTCATATAAAAATCCTTTAAAAATCAATTTTCTATGGGAAATGGTAGTGATCACAGACTTTCGTTATTTTTGCTCTAGCTCGTATAGTTTCCAAGAAAAACGCATTTAAAGTTTTTCATATAAAAATCCTAAGAAAATCAATTTTCTATGGGAAATGGTAGTGATCACAGATTTTCGTTATTTTTGCTCTAGCTCGTATAGTTTCCAAGAAAAACGCATTTAAAGTTTTTCATATAAAAATCCTAAGAAAATCAATTTTCTATGGGAAATGGTAGTGATCACAGATTTTCGTTATTTTTGCTCTAGCTCGTATAGTTTCCAAGAAAAACGCATTTAAAGTTTTTCATATAAAAATCCTTTAAAAATCAGTTTTCTATGGGAAATGGTAGTGATCACAGACTTTCGTTATTTTTGCTCTAGCTCGTATAGTTTCCAAGAAAAACGCATTTAAAGTTTTTCATATAAAAATCCTAAGAAAATAAATTTTCTATGGGAAATGGTAGTGATCACAGATTTTCGGTTTTTTTGCTCTAGCTCGTATAGTTTCCAAGAAAAACGCATTTAAAGTTTTTCATATAAAAATCCTAAGAAAATAAATTTTCTATGGGAAATGGTAGTGATCACAGATTTTCGGTTTTTTTGCTCTAGCTCGTATAGTTTCCAAGAAAAACGCATTTAAAGTTTTTCATATAAAAATCCTTTAAAAATCAATTTTCTATGGGAAATGGTAGTGATCACAGATTTTCGTTATTTTTACTCTAGCTCGTATAGTTTCCAAGAAAAACGCATTTAAAGTTTTTCATATAAAAATCCTAAGAAAATAAATTTTCTATGGGAAATGGTAGTGATCACAGATTTTCGTTATTTTTACTCTAGCTCGTATAGTTTCCAAGAAAAACGCATTTAAAGTTTTTTATATAAAAATCCTTAGAAAATCAAGGGAAATGGTAGTGATCACAGATTTTCGTTATTTTTGCTCTAGCTCGTATAGTTTCCAAGAAAAACGCATTTAAAGTTTTTCATATAAAAATCCTAAGAAAATCAATTTTCTATGGGAAATGGTAGTGATCACAGATTTTCGTTATTTTTGCTCTAGCTCGTATAGTTTCCAAGAAAAACGCATTTAAAGTTTTTCATATAAAAATCCTAAGAAAATAAATTTTCTATGGGAATTGTTAGTGATCACAGATTTTCGGTTTTTTTGCTCTAGCTCGTATAGTTTCCAAGAAAAACGCATTTAAAGTTTTTCATATAAAAATCCTAAGAAAATAAATTTTCTATGGGAAATGGTAGTGATCACAGATTTTCGTTATTTTTGCTCTAGCTCGTATAGTTTCCAAGAAAAACGCATTTAAAGTTTTTCATATAAAAATCCTAAGAAAATCAATTTTCTATGGGAAATGGTAGTGATCACAGATTTTCGTTAATTTTGCTCTAGCTCGTATAGTTTCCAAGAAAAACGCATTTAAAGTTTTTCATATAAAAATCCTAAGAAAATCAATTTTCTATGGGAAATGGTAGTGATCACAGATTTTCGTTATTTTTGCTCTAGCTCGTATAGTTTCCAAGAAAAACGCATTTAAAGTTTTTCATATAAAAATCCTTTAAAAATCAATTTTCTATGGGAAATGGTAGTGATCACAGACTTTCGTTATTTTTGCTCTAGCTCGTATAGTTTCGAAGAAAAACGCATTTAAAGTTTTTCATATAAAAATCCTAAGAAAATCCATTTTCTATGGGAAATGGCAGTGATCACAGATTTTCGTTAATTTTGCTCTAGCTCGTATAGTTTCCAAGAAAAACGCATTTAAAGTTTTTCATATAAAAATCCTTAGAAAATCAAGGGAAATGGTAGTGATCACAGATTTTCGGTTTTTTTGCTCTAGCTCGTATAGTTTCCAAGAAAAACGCATTTAAAGTTTTTCATATAAAAATCCTTTAAACATCAATTTTCTATGGGAAATGGTAGTGATCACAGACTTTCGTTATTTTTGCTCTAGCTCGTATAGTTTCCAAGAAAAACGCATTTAAAGTTTTTCATATAAAAATCCTAAGAAAATCAATTTTCTATGGGAAATGGTAGTGATCACAGATTTTCGTTATTTTTGCTCTAGCTCGTATAGTTTCCAAGAAAAACGCATTTAAAGTTTTTCATATAAAAATCCTGAGAAAATCAATTTTCTATGGGAAATGGTAGTGATCACAGATTTTCGTTATTTTTGCTCTAGCTCGTATAGTTTCCAAGAAAAACGCATTTAAAGTTTTTCATATAAAAATCCTTAGAAAATCAATTTTCTATGGGAAATGTTAGTGATCACAGATTTTCGTTATTTTTGCTCTAGCTCGTATAGTTTCCAAGAAAAACGCATTTAAAGTTTTTCATATAAAAATCCTAAGAAAATAAATTTTCTATGGGAAATGGTAGTGATCACAGACTTTCGGTTTTTTTGCTCTAGCTCGTATAGTTTCCAAGAAAAACGCATTTAAAGTTTTTCATATAAAAATCCTTTAAAAATCAATTTTCTATGGGAAATGGTAGTGATCACAGACTTTCGTTATTTTTGCTCTAGCTCGTATAGTTTCCAAGAAAAACGCATTTAAAGTTTTTCATATAAAAATCCTAAGAAAATCAATTTTCTATGGGAAATGGTAGTGATCACAGATTTTCGTTATTTTTGCTCCAGCTCGTATAGTTTCCAAGAAAAACGCATTTAAAGTTTTTCATATAAAAATCCTAAGAAAATCAATTTTCTATGGGAAATGGTAGTGATCACAGATTTTCGTTATTTTTGCTCTAGCTCGTATAGTTTCCAAGAAAAACGCATTTAAAGTTTTTCATATAAAAATCCTAAGAAAATCAATTTTCTATGGGAAATGGTAGTGATCACAGATTTTCGTTATTTTTGCTCTAGCTCGTATAGTTTCCAAGAAAAACGCATTTAACGTTTTTCATATAAAAATCCTTTAAAAATCAATTTTCTATGGGAAATGGTAGTGATCACAGACTTTCGTTATTTTTGCTCTAGCTCGTATAGTTTCCAAGAAAAACGCATTTAAAGTTTTTCATATAAAAATCCTAAGAAAATCAATTTTCTATGGGAAATGGTAGTGATCACAGATTTTCGTTAATTTTGCTCTAGCTCGTATAGTTTCCAAGAAAAACGCATTTAAAGTTTTTCATATAAAAATCCTTAGAAAATCAAGGGAAATGGTAGTGATCACAGATTTTCGGTTTTTTTGCTCTAGCTCGTATAGTTTCCAAGAAAAACGCATTTAAAGTTTTTCATATAAAAATCCTTTAAAAATCAATTTTCTATGGGAAATGGTAGTGATCACAGACTTTCGTTATTTTTGCTCTAGCTCGTATAGTTTCCAAGAAAAACGCATTTAAAGTTTTTCATATAAAAATCCTAAGAAAATCAATTTTTTATGGGAAATGGTAGTGATCACAGATTTTCGTTATTTTTGCTCTAGCTCGTATAGTTTCCAAGAAAAACGCATTTAAAGTTTTTCATATAAAAATCCTAAGAAAATCAATTTTCTATGGGAAATGGTAGTGATCACAGACTTTCGTTATTTTTGCTCTAGCTCGTATAGTTTCCAAGAAAAACGCATTTAAAGTTTTTCATATAAAAATCCTAAGAAAATCAATTTTCTATGGGAAATGGTAGTGATCACAGATTTTCGTTAATTTTGCTCTAGCTCGTATAGTTTCCAAGAAAAACGCATTTAAAGTTTTTCATATAAAAATCCTTAGAAAATCAAGGGAAATGGTAGTGATCACAGATTTTCGGTTTTTTTGCTCTAGCTCGTATAGTTTCCAAGAAAAACGCATTTAAAGTTTTTCATATAAAAATCCTTTAAAAATCAATTTTCTATGGGAAATGGTAGTGATCACAGACTTTCGTTATTTTTGCTCTAGCTCGTATAGTTTCCAAGAAAAACGCATTTAAAGTTTTTCATATAAAAATCCTAAGAAAATCAATTTTCTATGGGAAATGGTAGTGATCACAGATTTTCGTTATTTTTGCTCTAGCTCGTATAGTTTCCAAGAAAAACGCATTTAAAGTTTTTCATATAAAAATCCTAAGAAAATCAATTTTCTATGGGAAATGGTAGTGATCACAGATTTTCGTTATTTTTGCTCTAGCTCGTATAGTTTCCAAGAAAAACGCATTTAAAGTTTTTCATATAAAAATCCTTTAAAAATCAGTTTTCTATGGGAAATGGTAGTGATCACAGATTTTCGTTATTTTTGCTCTAGCTCGTATAGTTTCCAAGAAAAACGCATTTAAAGTTTTTCATATAAAAATCCTTTAAAAATCAATTTTCTATGGGAAATGGTAGTGATCACAGATTTTCGTTATTTTTGCTCTAGCTCGTATAGTTTCCAAGAAAAACGCATTTAAAGTTTTTCATATAAAAATCCTAAGAAAATCAATTTTCTATGGGAAATGGTAGTGATCACAGATTTTCGTTATTTTTGCTCTAGCTCGTATAGTTTCCAAGAAAAACGCATTTAAAGTTTTTCATATAAAAATCCTTAGAAAATCAAGGGAAATGGTAGTGATCACAGATTTTCGGTTTTTTTGCTCTAGCTCGTATAGTTTCCAAGAAAAACGCATTTAAAGTTTTTCATATAAAAATCCTTAAAAATCAATTTTCTATGGGAAATGGTAGTGATCACAGACTTTCGTTATTTTTGCTCTAGCTCGTATAGTTTCCAAGAAAAACGCATTTAAAGTTTTTCATATAAAAATCCTAAGAAAATCAATTTTCTATGGGAAATGGTAGTGATCACAGATTTTCGTTATTTTTGCTCTAGCTCGTATAGTTTCCAAGAAAAACGCATTTAAAGTTTTTCATATAAAAATCCTAAGAAAATCAATTTTCTATGGGAAATGGTAGTGATCACAGATTTTCGTTATTTTTGCTCTAGCTCGTATAGTTTCCAAGAAAAACGCATTTAAAGTTTTTCATATAAAAATCCTTTAAAAATCAGTTTTCTATGGGAAATGGTAGTGATCACAGATTTTCGTTATTTTTGCTCTAGCTCGTATAGTTTCCAAGAAAAACGCATTTAAAGTTTTTCATATAAAAATCCTTTAAAAATCAATTTTCTATGGGAAATGGTAGTGATCACAGATTTTCGTTATTTTTGCTCTAGCTCGTATAGTTTCCAAGGAAAACGCATTTAAAGTTTTTCATATAAAAATCCTAAGAAAATCAATTTTCTATGGGAAATGGTAGTGATCACAGATTTTCGTTATTTTTGCTCTAGCTCGTATAGTTTCCAAGAAAAACGCATTTAAAGTTTTTCATATAAAAATCCTAAGAAAATCAATTTTCTATGGGAAATGGTAGTGATCACAGATTTTCGTTATTTTTGCTCTAGCTCGTATAGTTTCCAAGAAAAACGCATTAAAGTTTTTCATATAAAAATCCTAAGAAAATCAATTTTCTATGGGAAATGGTAGTGATCACAGATTTTCGTTATTTTTGCTCTAGCTCGTATAGTTTCCAAGAAAAACGCATTTAAAGTTTTTCATATAAAAATCCTAAGAAAATCAATTTTCTATGGGAAATGGTAGTGATCACAGATTTTCGTTATTTTTGCTCTAGCTCGTATAGTTTCCAAGAAAAACGCATTTAAAGTTTTTCATATAAAAATCCTTTAAAAATCAGTTTTCTATGGGAAATGGTAGTGATCACAGATTTTCGTTATTTTTGCTCTAGCTCGTATAGTTTCCAAGAAAAACGCATTTAAAGTTTTTCATATAAAAATCCTTTAAAAATCAATTTTCTATGGGAAATGGTAGTGATCACAGATTTTCGTTATTTTTGCTCTAGCTCGTATAGTTTCCAAGAAAAACGCATTTAAAGTTTTTCATATAAAAATCCTAAGAAAATCAATTTTCTATGGGAAATGGTAGTGATCACAGATTTTCTTTATTTTTGCTCTAGCTCGTATAGTTTCCAAGAAAAACGCATTTAAAGTTTTTCATATAAAAATCCTAAGAAAATCAATTTTCTATGGGAAATGGTAGTGATCACAGATTTTCGTTATTTTTGCTCTAGCTCGTATAGTTTCCAAGAAAAACGCATTTAAAGTTTTTCATATAAAAATCCTAAGAAAATCAATTTTCTATGGGAAATGGTAGTGATCACAGATTTTCGTTATTTTTGCTTTAGCTCGTATAGTTTACAAGAAAAACGCATTTAAAGTTTTTCATATAAAAATCCTTTAAAAATCAATTTTCTATGGGAAATGGTAGTGATCACAGATTTTCGTTATTTTTGCTCTAGCTCGTATAGTTTCCAAGAAAAACGCATTTAAAGTTTTTCATATAAAAATCCTAAGAAAATCAATTTTCTATGGGAAATGGTAGTGATCACAGATTTTCGTTATTTTTGCTCTAGCTCGTATAGTTTCCAAGAAAAACGCATTTAAAGTTTTTCATATAAAAATCCTAAGAAAATCAATTTTCTATGGGAAATGGTAGTGATCACAGATTTTCGTTATTTTTGCTCTAGCTCGTATAGTTTCCAAGAAAAACGCATTTAAAGTTTTTCATATAAAAATCCTAAGAAAATCAATTTTCTATGGGAAATGGTAGTGATCACAGATTTTCGTTATTTTTGCTCTAGCTCGTATAGTTTCCAAGAAAAACGCATTTAAAGTTTTTCATATAAAAATCCTAAGAAAATCAATTTTCTATGGGAAATGGTAGTGATCACAGATTTTCGTTATTTTTGCTCTAGCTCGTATAGTTTCCAAGAAAAACGCATTTAAAGTTTTTCATATAAAAATCCTAAGAAAATAAATTTTCTATGGGAAATGGTAGTGATCACAGACTTTCGTTATTTTTGCTCTAGCTCGTATAGTTTCCAAGAAAAACGCATTTAAAGTTTTTCATATAAAAATCCTAAGAAAATCAATTTTCTATGGGAAATGGTAGTGCTCACAGATTTTCGTTAATTTTGCTCTAGCTCGTATAGTTTCCAAGAAAAACGCATTTAAAGTTTTTCATATAAAAATCCTTAGAAAATCAAGGGAAATGGTAGTGATCACAGATTTTCGGTTTTTTTGCTCTAGCTCGTATAGTTTCCAAGAAAAACGCATTTAAAGTTTTTCATATAAAAATCCTTTAAAAATCAATTTTCTATGGGAAATGGTAGTGATCACAGACTTTCGTTATTTTTGCTCTAGCTCGTATAGTTTCCAAGAAAAACGCATTTAAAGTTTTTCATATAAAAATCCTAAGAAAATCAATTTTTTATGGGAAATGGTAGTGATCACAGATTTTCGTTATTTTTGCTCTAGCTCGTATAGTTTCCAAGAAAAACGCATTTAAAGTTTTTCATATAAAAATCCTAAGAAAATCAATTTTCTATGGGAAATGGTAGTGATCACAGATTTTCGTTATTTTTGCTCTAGCTCGTATAGTTTCCAAGAAAAACGCATTTAAAGTTTTTCATATAAAAATCCTTTAAAAATCAGTTTTCTATGGGAAATGGTAGTGATCACAGATTTTCGTTATTTTTGCTCTAGCTCGTATAGTTTCCAAGAAAAACGCATTTAAAGTTTTTCATATAAAAATCCTTTAAAAATCAATTTTCTATGGGAAATGGTAGTGATCACAGATTTTCGTTATTTTTGCTCTAGCTCGTATAGTTTCCAAGAAAAACGCATTTAAAGTTTTTCATATAAAAATCCTAAGAAAATCAATTTTCTATGGGAAATGGTAGTGATCACAGATTTTCGTTATTTTTGATCTAGCTCGTATAGTTTCCAAGAAAAACGCATTTAAAGTTTTTCATATAAAAATCCTAAGAAAATCAATTTTCTATGGGAAATGGTAGTGATCACAGATTTTCGTTATTTTTGCTCTAGCTCGTATAGTTTCCAAGAAAAACGCATTTAAAGTTTTTCATATAAAAATCCTAAGAAAATCAATTTTCTATGGGAAATGGTAGTGATCACAGATTTTCGTTATTTTTGCTCTAGCTCGTATAGTTTCCAAGAAAAACGCATTTAAAGTTTTTCATATAAAAATCCTTTAAAAATCAATTTTCTATGGGAAATGGTAGTGATCACAGATTTTCGTTATTTTTGCTCTAGCTCGTATAGTTTCCAAGAAAAACGCATTTAAAGTTTTTCATATAAAAATCCTAAGAAAATCAATTTTCTATGGGAAATGGTAGTGATCACAGATTTTCGTTATTTTTGCTCTAGCTCGTATAGTTTCCAAGAAAAACGCATTTAAAGTTTTTCATATAAAAATCCTTTAAAAATCAGTTTTCTATGGGAAATGGTAGTGATCACAGATTTTCGTTATTTTTGCTCTAGCTCGTATAGTTTCCAAGAAAAACGCATTTAAAGTTTTTCATATAAAAATCCTTTAAAAATCAATTTTCTATGGGAAATGGTAGTGATCACAGATTTTCGTTATTTTTGCTCTAGCTCGTATAGTTTCCAAGAAAAACGCATTTAAAGTTTTTCATATAAAAATCCTTTAAAAATCAATTTTCTATGGGAAATGGTAGTGATCACAGATTTTCGTTATTTTTGCTCTAGCTCGTATAGTTTCCAAGAAAAACGCATTTAAAGTTTTTCATATAAAAATCCTTTAAAAATCAATTTTCTATGGAAAATGGTAGTGATCACAGATTTTCGTTATTTTTGCTCTAGCTCGTATAGTTTCCAAGAAAAACGCATTTAAAGTTTTTCATATAAAAATCCTAAGAAAATCAATTTTCTATGGGAAATGGTAGTGATCACAGATTTTCGTTATTTTTGCTCTAGCTCGTATAGTTTCCAAGAAAAACGCATTTAAAGTTTTTCATATAAAAATCCTTTAAAAATCAGTTTTCTATGGGAAATGGTAGTGATCACAGATTTTCGTTATTTTTGCTCTAGCTCGTATAGTTTCCAAGAAAAACGCATTTAAAGTTTTTCATATAAAAATCCTAAGAAAATCAATTTTCTATGGGAAATGGTAGTGATCACTACAGATTTTCGTTATTTTTGCTCTAGCTCGTATAGTTTCCAAGAAAAACGCATTTAAAGTTTTTCATATAAAAATCCTAAGAAAATCAATTTTCTATGGGAAATGGTAGTGATCACAGATTTTCGTTATTTTTGCTCTAGCTCGTATAGTTTCCAAGAAAAACGCATTTAAAGTTTTTCATATAAAAATCCTAAGAAAATCAATTTTCTATGGGAAATGGTAGTGATCACAGATTTTCGTTATTTTTGCTCTAGCTCGTATAGTTTCCAAGAAAAACGCATTTAAAGTTTTTCATATAAAAATCCTTTAAAAATCAATTTTCTATGGGAAATGGTAGTGATCACAGATTTTCGTTATTTTTGCTCTAGCTCGTATAGTTTCCAAGAAAAACGCATTTAAAGTTTTTCATATAAAAATCCTAAGAAAATCAATTTTCTATGGGAAATGGTAGTGATCACAGATTTTCGTTATTTTTGCTCTAGCTCGTATAGTTTCCAAGAAAAACGCATTTAAAGTTTTTCATATAAAAATCCTAAGAAAATCAATTTTCTATGGGAAATGGTAGTGATCACAGATTTTCGTTATTTTTGCTCTAGCTCGTATAGTTTCCAAGAAAAACGCATTTAAAGTTTTTCATATAAAAATCCTAAGAAAATCAATTTTCTATGGGAAATGGTAGTGATCACAGATTTTCGTTATTTTTGCTCTAGCTCGTATAGTTTCCAAGAAAAACGCATTTAAAGTTTTTCATATAAAAATCCTAAGAAAATCAATTTTCTATGGGAAATGGTAGTGATCACAGATTTTCGTTATTTTTGCTCTAGCTCGTATAGTTTCCAAGAAAAACGCATTTAAAGTTTTTCATATAAAAATCCTAAGAAAATAAATTTTCTATGGGAAATGGTAGTGATCACAGACTTTCGTTATTTTTGCTCTAGCTCGTATAGTTTCCAAGAAAAACGCATTTAAAGTTTTTCATATAAAAATCCTAAGAAAATCAATTTTCTATGGGAAATGGTAGTGCTCACAGATTTTCGTTAATTTTGCTCTAGCTCGTATAGTTTCCAAGAAAAACGCATTTAAAGTTTTTCATATAAAAATCCTTAGAAAATCAAGGGAAATGGTAGTGATCACAGATTTTCGGTTTTTTTGCTCTAGCTCGTATAGTTTCCAAGAAAAACGCATTTAAAGTTTTTCATATAAAAATCCTTTAAAAATCAATTTTCTATGGGAAATGGTAGTGATCACAGACTTTCGTTATTTTTGCTCTAGCTCGTATAGTTTCCAAGAAAAACGCATTTAAAGTTTTTCATATAAAAATCCTAAGAAAATCAATTTTCTATGGGAAATGGTAGTGATCACAGATTTTCGTTAATTTTGCTCTAGCTCGTATAGTTTCCAAGAAAAACGCATTTAAAGTTTTTCATATAAAAATCCTTAGAAAATCAAGGGAAATGGTAGTGATCACAGATTTTCGGTTTTTTTGCTCTAGCTCGTATAGTTTCCAAGAAAAACGCATTTAAAGTTTTTCATATAAAAATCCTTTAAAAATCAATTTTCTATGGGAAATGGTAGTGATCACAGACTTTCGTTATTTTTGCTCTAGCTCGTATAGTTTCCAAGAAAAACGCATTTAAAGTTTTTCATATAAAAATCCTAAGAAAATCAATTTTCTATGGGAAATGGTAGTGATCACAGATTTTCGTTATTTTTGCTCTAGCTCGTATAGTTTCCAAGAAAAACGCATTTAAAGTTTTTCATATAAAAATCCTAAGAAAATCAATTTTCTATGGGAAATGGTAGTGATCACAGATTTTCGTTATTTTTGCTCTAGCTCGTATAGTTTCCAAGAAAAACGCATTTAAAGTTTTTCATATAAAAATCCTTTAAAAATCAGTTTTCTATGGGAAATGGTAGTGATCACAGATTTTCGTTATTTTTGCTCTAGCTCGTATAGTTTCCAAGAAAAACGCATTTAAAGTTTTTCATATAAAAATCCTTTAAAAATCAATTTTCTATGGGAAATGGTAGTGATCACAGATTTTCGTTATTTTTGCTCTAGCTCGTATAGTTTCCAAGAAAAACGCATTTAAAGTTTTTCATATAAAAATCCTAAGAAAATCAATTTTCTATGGGAAATGGTAGTGATCACAGATTTTCGTTATTTTTGCTCTAGCTCGTATAGTTTCCAAGAAAAACGCATTTAAAGTTTTTCATATAAAAATCCTAAGAAAATCAATTTTTTATGGGAAATGGTAGTGATCACAGATTTTCGTTATTTTTGCTCTAGCTCGTATAGTTTCCAAGAAAAACGCATTTAAAGTTTTTCATATAAAAATCCTAAGAAAATCAATTTTCTATGGGAAATGGTAGTGATCACAGATTTTCGTTAATTTTGCTCTAGCTCGTATAGTTTCCAAGAAAAACGCATTTAAAGTTTTTCATATAAAAATCCTTAGAAAATCAAGGGAAATGGTAGTGATCACAGATTTTCGGTTTTTTTGCTCTAGCTCGTATAGTTTCCAAGAAAAACGCATTTAAAGTTTTTCATATAAAAATCCTTTAAAAATCAATTTTCTATGGGAAATGGTAGTGATCACAGACTTTCGTTATTTTTGCTCTAGCTCGTATAGTTTCCAAGAAAAACGCATTTAAAGTTTTTCATATAAAAATCCTAAGAAAATCAATTTTCTATGGGAAATGGTAGTGATCACAGATTTTCGTTATTTTTGCTCTAGCTCGTATAGTTTCCAAGAAAAACGCATTTAAAGTTTTTCATATAAAAATCCTAAGAAAATCAATTTTCTATGGGAAATGGTAGTGATCACAGATTTTCGTTATTTTTGCTCTAGCTCGTATAGTTTCCAAGAAAAACGCATTTAAAGTTTTTCATATAAAAATCCTTTAAAAATCAGTTTTCTATGGGAAATGGTAGTGATCACAGATTTTCGTTATTTTTGCTCTAGCTCGTATAGTTTCCAAGAAAAACGCATTTAAAGTTTTTCATATAAAAATCCTTTAAAAATCAATTTTCTATGGGAAATGGTAGTGATCACAGATTTTCGTTATTTTTGCTCTAGCTCGTATAGTTTCCAAGAAAAACGCATTTAAAGTTTTTCATATAAAAATCCTAAGAAAATCAATTTTCTATGGGAAATGGTAGTGATCACAGATTTTCGTTATTTTTGCTCTAGCTCGTATAGTTTCCAAGAAAAACGCATTTAAAGTTTTTCATATAAAAATCCTAAGAAAATCAATTTTCTATGGGAAATGGTAGTGATCACAGATTTTCGTTATTTTTGCTCTAGCTCGTATAGTTTCCAAGAAAAACGCATTTAAAGTTTTTCATATAAAAATCCTAAGAAAATAAATTTTCTATGGGAAATGGTAGTGATCACAGATTTTCGGTTTTTTTGCTCTAGCTCGTATAGTTTCCAAGAAAAACGCATTTAAAGTTTTTCATATAAAAATCCTTTAAAAATCAATTTTCTATGGGAAATGGTAGTGATCACAGACTTTCGTTATTTTTGCTCTAGCTCGTATAGTTTCCAAGAAAAACGCATTTAAAGTTTTTCATATAAAAATCCTAAGAAAATCAATTTTCTATGGGAAATGGTAGTGATCACAGATTTTCGTTATTTTTGCTCTAGCTCGTATAGTTTCCAAGAAAAACGCATTTAAAGTTTTTCATATAAAAATCCTTTAAAAATCAGTTTTCTATGGGAAATGGTAGTGATCACAGATTTTCGTTATTTTTGCTCTAGCTCGTATAGTTTCCAAGAAAAACGCATTTAAAGTTTTTCATATAAAAATCCTTTAAAAATCAATTTTCTATGGGAAATGGTAGTGATCACAGATTTTCGTTATTTTTGCTCTAGCTCGTATAGTTTCCAAGAAAAACGCATTTAAAGTTTTTCATATAAAAATCCTAAGAAAATCAATTTTCTATGGGAAATGGTAGTGATCACAGATTTTCGTTATTTTTGCTCTAGCTCGTATAGTTTCCAAGAAAAACGCATTTAAAGTTTTTCATATAAAAATCCTAAGAAAATCAATTTTTTATGGGAAATGGTAGTGATCACAGATTTTCGTTATTTTTGCTCTAGCTCGTATAGTTTCCAAGAAAAACGCATTTAAAGTTTTTCATATAAAAATCCTAAGAAAATCAATTTTCTATGGGAAATGGTAGTGATCACAGATTTTCGTTAATTTTGCTCTAGCTCGTATAGTTTCCAAGAAAAACGCATTTAAAGTTTTTCATATAAAAATCCTTAGAAAATCAAGGGAAATGGTAGTGATCACAGATTTTCGGTTTTTTTGCTCTAGCTCGTATAGTTTCCAAGAAAAACGCATTTAAAGTTTTTCATATAAAAATCCTTTAAAAATCAATTTTCTATGGGAAATGGTAGTGATCACAGACTTTCGTTATTTTTGCTCTAGCTCGTATAGTTTCCAAGAAAAACGCATTTAAAGTTTTTCATATAAAAATCCTAAGAAAATCAATTTTCTATGGGAAATGGTAGTGATCACAGATTTTCGTTATTTTTGCTCTAGCTCGTATAGTTTCCAAGAAAAACGCATTTAAAGTTTTTCATATAAAAATCCTTTAAAAATCAGTTTTCTATGGGAAATGGTAGTGATCACAGATTTTCGTTATTTTTGCTCTAGCTCGTATAGTTTCCAAGAAAAACGCATTTAAAGTTTTTCATATAAAAATCCTAAGAAAATCAATTTTCTATGGGAAATGGTAGTGATCACAGATTTTCGTTATTTTTGCTCTAGCTCGTATAGTTTCCAAGAAAAACGCACTTAAAGTTTTTCATATAAAAATCCTAAGAAAATCAATTTTCTATGGGAAATGGTAGTGATCACAGATTTTCGTTATTTTTGCTCTAGCTCGTATAGTTTCCAAGAAAAACGCATTTAAAGTTTTTCATATAAAAATCCTAAGAAAATCAATTTTCTATGGGAAATGGTAGTGATCACAGATTTTCGTTATTTTTGCTCTAGCTCGTATAGTTTCCAAGAAAAACGCATTTAAAGTTTTTCATATAAAAATCCTAAGAAAATAAATTTTCTATGGGAAATGGTAGTGATCACAGATTTTCGGTTTTTTTGCTCTAGCTCGTATAGTTTCCAAGAAAAACGCATTTAAAGTTTTTCATATAAAAATCCTTTAAAAATCAATTTTCTATGGGAAATGGTAGTGATCACAGACTTTCGTTATTTTTGCTCTAGCTCGTATAGTTTCCAAGAAAAACGCATTTAAAGTTTTTCATATAAAAATCCTAAGAAAATCAATTTTCTATGGGAAATGGTAGTGATCACAGATTTTCGTTATTTTTGCTCTAGCTCGTATAGTTTCCAAGAAAAACGCATTTAAAGTTTTTCATATAAAAATCCTAAGAAAATCAATTTTCTATGGGAAATGGTAGTGATCACAGATTTTCGTTATTTTTGCTCTAGCTCGTATAGTTTCCAAGAAAAACGCATTTAACGTTTTTCATATAAAAATCCTTTAAAAATCAATTTTCTATGGGAAATGGTAGTGATCACAGACTTTCGTTATTTTTGCTCTAGCTCGTATAGTTTCCAAGAAAAACGCATTTAAAGTTTTTCATATAAAAATCCTTAGAAAATCAAGGGAAATGGTAGTGATCACAGATTTTCGGTTTTTTTGCTCTAGCTCGTATAGTTTCCAAGAAAAACGCATTTAAAGTTTTTCATATAAAAATCCTTTAAAAATCAATTTTCTATGGGAAATGGTAGTGATCACAGACTTTCGTTATTTTTGCTCTAGCTCGTATAGTTTCCAAGAAAAACGCATTTAAAGTTTTTCATATAAAAATCCTAAGAAAATCAATTTTCTATGGGAAATGGTAGTGATCACAGATTTTCGTTATTTTTGCTCTAGCTCGTATAGTTTCCAAGAAAAACGCATTTAAAGTTTTTCATATAAAAATCCTTTAAAAATCAGTTTTCTATGGGAAATGGTAGTGATCACAGACTTTCGTTATTTTTGCTCTAGCTCGTATAGTTTCCAAGAAAAACGCATTTAAAGTTTTTCATATAAAAATCCTTTAAAAATCAATTTTCTATGGGAAATGGTAGTGATCACAGATTTTCGTTATTTTTGCTCTAGCTCGTATAGTTTCCAAGAAAAACGCATTTAAAGTTTTTCATATAAAAATCCTAAGAAAATCAATTTTCTATGGGAAATGGTAGTGATCACAGATTTTCGTTATTTTTGCTCTAGCTCGTATAGTTTCCAAGAAAAACGCATTTAAAGTTTTTCATATAAAAATCCTAAGAAAATAAATTTTCTATGGGAATTGGTAGTGATCACAGATTTTCGGTTTTTTTGCTCTAGCTCGTATAGTTTCCAAGAAAAACGCATTTAAAGTTTTTCATATAAAAATCCTAAGAAAATAAATTTTCTATGGGAAATGGTAGTGATCACAGATTTTCGTTATTTTTGCTCTAGCTCGTATAGTTTCCAAGAAAAACGCATTTAAAGTTTTTCGTATAAAAATCCTAAGAAAATCAATTTTCTATGGGAAATGGTAGTGATCACAGATTTTCGTTAATTTTGCTCTAGCTCGTATAGTTTCCAAGAAAAACGCATTTAAAGTTTTTCATATAAAAATCCTTTAAAAATCAATTTTCTATGGGAAATGGTAGTGATCACAGATTTTCGGTTTTTTTGATCTAGCTCGTATAGTTTCCAAGAAAAACGCATTTAAAGTTTTTCATATAAAAATCCTTTAAAAATCAATTTTCTATGGGAAATGGTAGTGATCACAGACTTTCGTTATTTTTGCTCTAGCTCGTATAGTTTCCAAGAAAAACGCATTTAAAGTTTTTCATATAAAAATCCTAAGAAAATCAATTTTCTATGGGAAATGGTAGTGATCACAGATTTTCGTTATTTTTGCTCTAGCTCGTATAGTTTCCAAGAAAAACGCATTTAAAGTTTTTCATATAAAAATCCTTTAAAAATCAATTTTCTATGGGAAATGGTAGTGATCACAGATTTTCGAAAATCAATTTCCAAGGAAAATGGTAGTGATCACAGATTTTCGTTATTTTTGCTCTAGCTCGTATAGTTTCCAAGAAAAACGCATTTAAAGTTTTTCATATAAAAATCCTTTAAAAATCAATTTTCTATGGGAAATGGTAGTGATCACAGATTTTCGTTATTTTTGCTTTAGCTCGTATAGTTTCCAAGAAAAACGCATTTAAAGTTTTTCATATAAAAATCCTAAGAAAATCAATTTTCTATGGGAAATGGTAGTGATCACAGATTTTCGTTAATTTTGCTCTAGCTCGTTTAGTTTCCAAGAAAAACGCATTTAAAGTTTTTCATATAAAAATCCTAAGAAAATCAATTTTCTATGGGAAATGGTAGTGATCACAGATTTTCGTTATTTTTGCTCTAGCTCGTATAGTTTCCAAGAAAAACGCATTTAAAGTTTTTCATATAAAAATCCTTTAAAAATCAATTTTCTATGGGAAATGGTAGTGATCACAGACTTTCGTTATTTTTGCTCTAGCTCGTATAGTTTCCAAGAAAAACGCATTTAAAGTTTTTCATATAAAAATCCTAAGAAAATCAATTTTCTATGGGAAATGGTAGTGATCACAGATTTTCGTTAATTTTGGTCTAGCTCGTATAGTTTCCAAGAAAAACGCATTTAAAGTTTTTCATATAAAAATCCTTTAAAAATCAGTTTTCTATGGGAAATGGTAGTGATCACAGACTTTCGTTATTTTTGCTCTAGCTCGTATAGTTTCCAAGAAAAACGCATTTAAAGTTTTTCATATAAAAATCCTTTAAAAATCAATTTTCTATGGGAAATGGTAGTGATCACAGATTTTCGTTATTTTTGCTCTAGCTCGTATAGTTTCCAAGAAAAACGCATTTAAAGTTTTTCATATAAAAATCCTAAGAAAATCAATTTTCTATGGGAAATGGTAGTGATCACAGATTTTCGTTATTTTTGCTCTAGCTCGTATAGTTTCCAAGAAAAACGCATTTAAAGTTTTTCATATAAAAATCCTAAGAAAATAAATTTTCTATGGGAATTGGTAGTGATCACAGATTTTCGGTTTTTTTGCTCTAGCTCGTATAGTTTCCAAGAAAAACGCATTTAAAGTTTTTCATATAAAAATCCTAAGAAAATAAATTTTCTATGGGAAATGGTAGTGATCACAGATTTTCGTTATTTTTGCTCTAGCTCGTATAGTTTCCAAGAAAAACGCATTTAAAGTTTTTCATATAAAAATCCTTTAAAAATCAATTTTCTATGGGAAATGGTAGTGATCACAGATTTTCGAAAATCAATTTTCCAAGGAAAATGGTAGTGATCACAGATTTTCGTTATTTTTGCTCTAGCTCGTATAGTTTCCAAGAAAAACGCATTTAAAATTTTTCATATAAAAATCCTTTAAAAATCAATTTTCTATGGGAAATGGTAGTGATCACAGATTTTCGAAAATCAATTTTCCAAGGAAAATGGTAGTGATCACAGATTTTCGTTATTTTTGCTCTAGCTCGTATAGTTTCCAAGAAAAACGCATTTAAAGTTTTTCATATAAAAATCCTTTAAAAATCAATTTTCTATGGGAAATGGTAGTGATCACAGATTTTCGTTATTTTTGCTTTAGCTCGTATAGTTTCCAAGAAAAACGCATTTAAAGTTTTTCATATAAAAATCCTAAGAAAATCAATTTTCTATGGGAAATGGTAGTGATCACAGATTTTCGTTAATTTTGCTCTAGCTCGTTTTGTTTCCAAGAAAAACGCATTTAAAGTTTTTCATATAAAAATCCTAAGAAAATCAATTTTCTATGGGAAATGGTAGTGATCACAGATTTTCGTTATTTTTGCTCTAGCTCGTATAGTTTCCAAGAAAAACGCATTTAAAGTTTTTCATATAAAAATCCTTTAAAAATCAATTTTCTATGGGAAATGGTAGTGATCACAGACTTTCGTTATTTTTGCTCTAGCTCGTATAGTTTCCAAGAAAAACGCATTTAAAGTTTTTCATATAAAAATCCTAAGAAAATCAATTTTCTATGGGAAATGGTAGTGATCACAGATTTTCGTTAATTTTGCTCTAGCTCGTATAGTTTCCAAGAAAAACGCATTTAAAGTTTTTCATATAAAAATCCTTTAAAAATCAGTTTTCTATGGGAAATGGTAGTGATCACAGACTTTCGTTATTTTTGCTCTAGCTCGTATAGTTTCCAAGAAAAACGCATTTAAAGTTTTTCATATAAAAATCCTTTAAAAATCAATTTTCTATGGGAAATGGTAGTGATCACAGATTTTCGTTATTTTTGCTCTAGCTCGTATAGTTTCCAAGAAAAACGCATTTAAAGTTTTTCATATAAAAATCCTAAGAAAATCAATTTTCTATGGGAAATGGTAGTGATCACAGATTTTCGTTATTTTTGCTCTAGCTCGTATAGTTTCCAAGAAAAACGCATTTAAAGTTTTTCATATAAAAATCCTAAGAAAATAAATTTTCTATGGGAAATGGTAGTGATCACAGATTTTCGTTATTTTTGCTCTAGCTCGTATAGTTTCCAAGAAAAACGCATTTAAAGTTTTTCATATAAAAATCCTAAGAAAATCAATTTTCTATGGGAAATGGTAGTGATCACAGATTTTCGTTAATTTTGCTCTAGCTCGTATAGTTTCCAAGAAAAACGCATTTAAAGTTTTTCATATAAAAATCCTTTAAAAATCAATTTTCTATGGGAAATGGTAGTGATCACAGATTTTCGGTTTTTTTGCTCTAGCTCGTATAGTTTCCAAGAAAAACGCATTTAAAGTTTTTCATATAAAAATCCTTTAAAAATCAATTTTCTATGGGAAATGGTAGTGATCACAGACTTTCGTTATTTTTGCTCTAGCTCGTATAGTTTCCAAGAAAAACGCATTTAAAGTTTTTCATATAAAAATCCTTTAAAAATCAATTTTCTATGGGAAATGGTAGTGATCACAGACTTTCGTTATTTTTGCTCTAGCTCGTATAGTTTCCAAGAAAAACGCATTTAAAGTTTTTCATATAAAAATCCTAAGAAAATCAATTTTCTATGGGAAATGGTAGTGATCACAGATTTTCGTTATTTTTGCTCTAGCTCGTATAGTTTCCAAGAAAAACGCATTTAAAGTTTTTCATATAAAAATCCTTTAAAAATCAATTTTCTATGGGAAATGGTAGTGATCACAGATTTTCGAAAATCAATTTTCCAAGGAAAATGGTAGTGATCACAGATTTTCGTTATTTTTGCTCTAGCTCGTATAGTTTCCAAGAAAAACGCATTTAAAGTTTTTCATATAAAAATCCTTTAAAAATCAATTTTCTATGGGAAATGGTAGTGATCACAGATTTTCGTTATTTTTGCTCTAGCTCGTATAGTTTCCAAGAAAAACGCATTTAAAGTTTTTCATATAAAAATCCTTTAAAAATCAATTTTCTATGGGAAATGGTAGTGATCACAGATTTTCGTTATTTTTGCTCTAGCTCGTATAGTTTCCAAGAAAAACGCATTTAAAGTTTTTCATATAAAAATCCTAAGAAAATCAATTTTCTATGGGAAATGGTAGTGATCACAGATTTTCGTTAATTTTGCTCTAGCTCGTATAGTTTCCAAGAAAAACGCATTTAAAGTTTTTCATATAAAAATCCTAAGAAAATCAATTTTCTATGGGAAATGGTAGTGATCACAGATTTTCGTTATTTTTGCTCTAGCTCGTATAGTTTCCAAGAAAAACGCATTTAAAGTTTTTCATATAAAAATCCTTTAAAAATCAATTTTCTATGGGAAATGGTAGTGATCACAGACTTTCGTTATTTTTGCTCTAGCTCGTATAGTTTCCAAGAAAAACGCATTTAAAGTTTTTCATATAAAAATCCTAAGAAAATCAATTTTCTATGGGAAATGGTAGTGATCACAGATTTTCGTTAATTTTGCTCTAGCTCGTATAGTTTCCAAGAAAAACGCATTTAAAGTTTTTCATATAAAAATCCTTAAAAAATCAAGGGAAATGGTAGTGATCACAGATTTTCGGTTTTTTTGCTCTAGCTCGTATAGTTTCCAAGAAAAACGCATTTAAAGTTTTTCATATAAAAATCCTTTAAAAATCAATTTTCTATGGGAAATGGTAGTGATCACAGACTTTCGTTATTTTTGCTCTAGCTCGTATAGTTTCCAAGAAAAACGCATTTAAAGTTTTTCATATAAAAATCCTAAGAAAATCAATTTTCTATGGGAAATGTTAGTGATCACAGATTTTCGTTATTTTTGCTCTAGCTCGTATAGTTTCCAAGAAAAACGCATTTAAAGTTTTTCATATAAAAATCCTTTAAAAATCAGTTTTCTATGGGAAATGGTAGTGATCACAGACTTTCGTTATTTATGCTCTAGCTCGTATAGTTTCCAAGAAAAACGCATTTAAAGTTTTTCATATAAAAATCCTAAGAAAATAAATGTTCTATGGGAAATGGTAGTGATCACAGATTTTCGGTTTTTTTGCTCTAGCTCGTATAGTTTCCAAGAAAAACGCATTTAAAGTTTTTCATATAAAAATCCTTAGAAAATCAATTTTCTATGGGAAATGTTAGTGATCACAGATTTTCGTTATTTTTGCTCTAGCTCGTATAGTTTCCAAGAAAAACGCATTTAAAGTTTTTCATATAAAAATCCTTTAAAAATCAGTTTTCTATGGGAAATGGTAGTGATCACAGACTTTCGTTATTTATGCTCTAGCTCGTATAGTTTCCAAGAAAAACGCATTTAAAGTTTTTCATATAAAAATCCTAAGAAAATAAATGTTCTATGGGAAATGGTAGTGATCACAGATTTTCGGTTTTTTTGCTCTAGCTCGTATAGTTTCCAAGAAAAACGCATTTAAAGTTTTTCATATAAAAATCCTTTAAAAATCAATTTTCTATGGGAAATGGTAGTGATCACAGACTTTCGTTATTTTTGCTCTAGCTCGTATAGTTTCCAAGAAAAACGCATTTAAAGTTTTTCATATAAAAATCCTTAAAAAATCAAGGGAAATGGTAGTGATCACAGATTTTCGGTTTTTTTGCTCTAGCTCGTATAGTTTCCAAGAAAAACGCATTTAAAGTTTTTCATATAAAAATCCTTTAAAAATCAATTTTCTATGGGAAATGGTAGTGATCACAGACTTTCGTTATTTTTGCTCTAGCTCGTATAGTTTCCAAGAAAAACGCATTTAAAGTTTTTCATATAAAAATCCTAAGAAAATCAATTTTCTATGGGAAATGGTAGTGATCACAGATTTTCGTTATTTTTGCTCTAGCTCGTATAGTTTCCAAGAAAAACGCATTTAAAGTTTTTCATATAAAAATCCTAAGAAAATCAATTTTCTATGGGAAATGTTAGTGATCACAGATTTTCGTTATTTTTGCTCTAGCTCGTATAGTTTCCAAGAAAAACGCATTTAAAGTTTTTCATATAAAAATCCTTTAAAAATCAGTTTTCTATGGGAAATGGTAGTGATCACAGACTTTCGTTATTTATGCTCTAGCTCGTATAGTTTCCAAGAAAAACGCATTTAAAGTTTTTCATATAAAAATCCTAAGAAAATAAATGTTCTATGGGAAATGGTAGTGATCACAGATTTTCGGTTTTTTTGCTCTAGCTCGTATAGTTTCCAAGAAAAACGCATTTAAAGTTTTTCATATAAAAATCCTTAGAAAATCAATTTTCTATGGGAAATGTTAGTGATCACAGATTTTCGTTATTTTTGCTCTAGCTCGTATAGTTTCCAAGAAAAACGCATTTAAAGTTTTTCATATAAAAATCCTTTAAAAATCAGTTTTCTATGGGAAATGGTAGTGATCACAGACTTTCGTTATTTATGCTCTAGCTCGTATAGTTTCCAAGAAAAACGCATTTAAAGTTTTTCATATAAAAATCCTAAGAAAATAAATGTTCTATGGGAAATGGTAGTGATCACAGATTTTCGGTTTTTTTGCTCTAGCTCGTATAGTTTCCAAGAAAAACGCATTTAAAGTTTTTCATATAAAAATCCTTTAAAAATCAATTTTCTATGGGAAATGGTAGTGATCACAGACTTTCGTTATTTTTGCTCTAGCTCGTATAGTTTCCAAGAAAAACGCATTTAAAGTTTTTCATATAAAAATCCTAAGAAAATCAATTTTCTATGGGAAATGTTAGTGATCACAGATTTTCGTTATTTTTGCTCTAGCTCGTATAGTTTCCAAGAAAAACGCATTTAAAGTTTTTCATATAAAAATCCTTAAAAAATCAAGGGAAATGGTAGTGATCACAGATTTTCGTTATTTTTGCTCTAGCTCGTATAGTTTCCAAGAAAAACGCATTTAAAGTTTTTCATATAAAAATCCTAAGAAAATAAATTTTCTATGGGAAATGGTAGTGATCACAGATTTTCGGTTTTTTTGCTCTAGCTCGTATAGTTTCCAAGAAAAACGCATTTAAAGTTTTTCATATAAAAATCCTTTAAAAATCAATTTTCTATGGGAAATGGTAGTGATCACAGACTTTCGTTATTTTTGCTCTAGCTCGTATAGTTTCCAAGAAAAACGCATTTAAAGTTTTTCATATAAAAATCCTTAGAAAATCAAGGGAAATGGTAGTGATCACAGATTTTCGTTATTTTTGCTCTAGCTCGTATAGTTTCCAAGAAAAACGCATTTAAAGTTTTTCATATAAAAATCCTTTAAAAATCAATTTTCTATGGGAAATGGTAGTGATCACAGACTTTCGTTATTTTTGCTCTAGCTCGTATAGTTTCCAAGAAAAACGCATTTAAAGTTTTTCATATAAAAATCCTAAGAAAATAAATGTTCTATGGGAAATGGTAGTGATCACAGATTTTCGTTATTTTTGCTCTAGCTCGTATAGTTTCCAAGAAAAACGCATTTAAAGTTTTTCATATAAAAATCCTTTAAAAATCAATTTTCTATGGGAAATGGTAGTGATCACAGACTTTCGTTATTTTTGCTCTAGCTCGTATAGTTTCCAAGAAAAACGCATTTAAAGTTTTTCATATAAAAATCCTAAGAAAATAAATGTTCTATGGGAAATGGTAGTGATCACAGATTTTCGGTTTTTTTGCTCTAGCTCGTACAGTTTCCAAGAAAAACGCATTTAAAGTTTTTCATATAAAAATCCTTTAAAAATCAGTTTTCTATGGGAAATGGTAGTGATCACAGACTTTCGTTATTTATGCTCTAGCTCGTATAGTTTCCAAGAAAAACGCATTTAAAGTTTTTCATATAAAAATCCTAAGAAAATAAATGTTCTATGGGAAATGGTAGTGATCACAGATTTTCGGTTTTTTTGCTCTAGCTCGTATAGTTTCCAAGAAAAACGCATTTAAAGTTTTTCATATAAAAATCCTTTAAAAATCAATTTTCTATGGGAAATGGTAGTGATCACAGACTTTCGTTATTTTTGCTCTAGCTCGTATAGTTTCCAAGAAAAACGCATTTAAAGTTTTTCATATAAAAATCCTAAGAAAATCAATTTTCTATGGGAAATGTTAGTGATCACAGATTTTCGTTATTTTTGCTCTAGCTCGTATAGTTTCCAAGAAAAACGCATTTAAAGTTTTTCATATAAAAATCCTTAAAAAATCAAGGGAAATGGTAGTGATCACAGATTTTCGTTATTTTTGCTCTAGCTCGTATAGTTTCCAAGAAAAACGCATTTAAAGTTTTTCATATAAAAATCCTAAGAAAATAAATTTTCTATGGGAAATGGTAGTGATCACAGATTTTCGGTTTTTTTGCTCTAGCTCGTATAGTTTCCAAGAAAAACGCATTTAAAGTTTTTCATATAAAAATCCTTTAAAAATCAATTTTCTATGGGAAATGGTAGTGATCACAGACTTTCGTTATTTTTGCTCTAGCTCGTATAGTTTCCAAGAAAAACGCATTTAAAGTTTTTCATATAAAAATCCTTAGAAAATCAAGGGAAATGGTAGTGATCACAGATTTTCGTTATTTTTGCTCTAGCTCGTATAGTTTCCAAGAAAAACGCATTTAAAGTTTTTCATATAAAAATCCTTTAAAAATCAATTTTCTATGGGAAATGGTAGTGATCACAGACTTTCGTTATTTTTGCTCTAGCTCGTATAGTTTCCAAGAAAAACGCATTTAAAGTTTTTCATATAAAAATCCTTAGAAAATCAAGGGAAATGGTAGTGATCACAGATTTTCGTTATTTTTGCTCTTGCTCGTATAGTTTCCAAGAAAAACGCATTTAAAGTTTTTTATATAAAAATCCTTAGAAAATCAAGGGAAATGGTAGTGATCACAGATTTTCGTTATTTTTGCTCTAGCTCGTATAGTTTCCAAGAAAAACGCATTTAAAGTTTTTCATATAAAAATCCTAAGAAAATCAATTTTCTATGGGAAATGGTAGTGATCACAGATTTTCGTTATTTTTGCTCTAGCTCGTATAGTTTCCAAGAAAAACGCATTTAAAGTTTTTCATATAAAAATCCTAAGAAAATCAATTTTCTATGGGAAATGGTAGTGATCACAGATTTTCGTTATTTTTGCTCTAGCTCGTATAGTTTCCAAGAAAAACGCATTTAAAGTTTTTCATATAAAAATCCTTAGAAAATCAATTTTCTATGGGAAATGGTAGGGATCACAGATTTTCGTTATTTTTGCTCTAGCTCGTATAGTTTCCAAGAAAAACGCATTTAAAGTTTTTCATATAAAAATCCTTAGAAAATCAATTTTCTATGGGAAATCTTAGTGATCACAGATTTTCGTTATTTTTGCTCTAGCTCGTATAGTTTCCAAGAAAAACGCATTTAAAGTTTTTCATATAAAAATCCTTTAAAAATCAGTTTTCTATGGGAAATGGTAGTGATCACAGACTTTCGTTATTTATGCTCTAGCTCGTATAGTTTCCAAGAAAAACGCATTTAAAGTTTTTCATATAAAAATCCTAAGAAAATAAATTTTCTATGGGAAATGGTAGTGATCACAGATTTTCGTTATTTTTGCTCTAGCTCGTATAGTTTCCAAGAAAAACGCATTTAAAGTTTTTCATATAAAAATCCTAAGAAAATAAATTTTCTATGGGAAATGGTAGTGATCACAGATTTTCGTTATTTTTGCTCTAGCTCGTATAGTTTCCAAGAAAAACGCATTTAAAGTTTTTCATATAAAAATCCTAAGAAAATCAATTTTCTATGGAAAATGGTAGTGATCACAGATTTTCGTTATTTTTGCTCTAGCTCGTATAGTTTCCAAGAAAAACGCATTTAAAGTTTTTCATATAAAAATCCTAAGAAAATAAATTTTCTATGGGAAATGGTAGTGATCACAGAATTTCGTTATTTTTGCTCTAGCTCGTATAGTTTCCAAGAAAAACGCATTTAAAGTTTTTCATATAAAAATGCTAAGAAAATCAATTTTCTATGGAAAATGGTAGTGATCACAGATTTTCGTTATTTTTGCTCTAGCTCGTATAGTTTCCAAGAAAAACGCATTTAAAGTTTTTCATATAAAAATCCTAAGAAAATAAATTTTCTATGGGAAATGGTAGTGATCACAGAATTTCGTTATTTTTGCTCTAGCTCGTATAGTTTCCAAGAAAAACGCATTTAATGTTTTTCATATAAAAATCCTAAGAAAATCAATTTTCTATGGGAAATGGTAGTGATCACAGATTTTCGTTATTTTTGCTCTAGCTCGTATAGTTTCCAAGAAAAACGCATTTAAAGTTTTTCATATAAAAATCCTAAGAAAATAAATTTTCTATGGGAAATGGTAGTGATCACAGATTTTCGTTATTTTTGCTCTAGCTCGTATAGTTTCCAAGAAAAACGCATTTAAAAATTTTCATATAAAAATCCTAAGAAAATCAATTTTCAATGGGAAATGGTAGTGATCACAGATTTTCGTTATTTTTGCTCTAGCTCGTATAGTTTCCAAGAAAAACGCATTTAAAGTTTTTCATATAAAAATCCTAAGAAAATCAATTTTCTATGGGAAATGGTAGTGATCACAGATTTTCGTTATTTTTGCTCTAGCTCGTATAGTTTCCAAGAAAAACGCATTTAAAGTTTTTCATATAAAAATCCTAAGAAAATCAATTTTCTATGGGAAATGGTAGTGATCACAGATTTTCGTTATTTTTGCTCTAGCTCGTATAGTTTCCAAGAAAAACGCATTTAAAGTTTTTCATATAAAAATCCTAAGAAAATCAATTTTCTATGGGAAATGGTAGTAATCACAGATTTTCGTTATTTTCGCTCTAGCTCGTATAGTTTCCAGGAAAAACGCATTTAAAGTTTTTCATATAAAAATCCTAAGAAAATCAATTTTCTATGGGAAATGGTAGTGATCACAGATTTTCGTTATTTTTGCTCTAGCTCGTATAGTTTCCAAGAAAAACGCATTTAAAGTTTTTCATATAAAAATCCTAAGAAAATAAATTTTCTATGGGAAATGGTAGTGATCACAGATTTTCGTTATTTTTGCTCTAGCTCGTATAGTTTCCAAGAAAAACGCATTTAAAGTTTTTCATATAAAAATCCTAAGAAAATAAATTTTATATGGGAAATGGTAGTGATCACAGATTTTCGTTATTTTCTATGGGAAATGGTAGTGATCACAGATTTTCGTTATTTTTGCTCTAGCTCGTATAGTTTCCAAGAAAAACGCATTTAAAGTTTTTCTTATAAAAATCCTAAGAAAATAAATTTTCTATGGGAAATGGTAGTGATCAAAGATTTTCGTTATTTTTGCTCTAGCTCGTATAGTTTCCAAGAAAAACGCATTTAAAGTTTTTCATATAAAAATCCTAAGAAAATAAATTTTCTATGGGAAATGGTAGTGATCACAGATTTTCGTTATTTTTGCTCTAGCTCGTATAGTTTCCAAGAAAAACGCATTTAAAGTTTTTCATATAAAAATCCTAAGAAAATAAATTTTCTATGGGAAATGGTAGTGATCACAGATTTTCGTTATTTTTGCTCTAGCTCGTATAGTTTCCAAGAAAAACGCATTTAAAGTTTTTCTTATAAAAATCCTAAGAAAATAAATTTTCTATGGGAAATGGTAGTGATCACAGATTTTCGTTATTTTTGCTCTAGCTCGTATAGTTTCCAAGAAAAACGCATTTAAAGTTTTTCTTATAAAAATCCTAAGAAAATAAATTTTCTATGGGAGATGGTAGTGATCAAAGATTTTCGTTATTTTTGCTCTAGCTCGTATAGTTTCCAAGAAAAACGCATTTAAAGTTTTTCATATAAAAATCCTAAGAAAATAAATTTTCTATGGGAAATGGTAGTGATCACAGATTTTCGTTATTTTTGCTCTAGCTCGTATAGTTTCCAAGAAAAACGCATTTAAAGTTTTTCATATAAAAATCCTAAGAAAATAAATTTTCTATGGGAAATGGTAGTGATCACAGATTTTCGTTATTTTTGCTCTAGCTCGTATAGTTTCCAAGAAAAACGCATTTAAAGTTTTTCATATAAAAATCCTAAGAAAATAAATTTTCTATGGGAAATGGTAGTGATCACAGATTTTCGTTATTTTTGCTCTAGCTCGTATAGTTTCCAAGAAAAACGCATTTAATTGTTCATATAAAAATCCTAACAAAATAAATTTTCTATGGGAAATGGTAGTGATCACAGATTTTCGTTATTTTTGCTCTAGCTCGTATAGTTTCCAAGAAAAACGCATTTAAAGTTTTTCATATAAAAATCCTAAGAAAATAAATTTTCTATGGGAAATGGTAGTGATCACAGATTTTCGTTATTTTTGCTCTAGCTCGTATAGTTTCCAAGAAAAACGCATTTAAAGTTTTTCATATAAAAATCCTAAGAAAATCAATTTTCTATGGGAAATGCTAGTGATCACAGATTTTCGTTATTTTTGCTCTAGCTCGTATAGTTTCCAAGAAAAACGCATTTAAAGTTTTTCATATAAAAATCCTAAGAAAATAAATTTTCTATGGGAAATGGTAGTGATCACAGATTTTCGTTATTTTTGCTCTAGCTCGTATAGTTTCCAAGAAAAACGCATTTAAAGTTTTTCATATAAAAATCCTAAGAAAATAAATTTTCTATGGGAAATGGTAGTGATCACAGAATTTCGTTATTTTTGCTCTAGCTCGTATAGTTTCCAAGAAAAACGCATTTAAAGTTTTTCATATAAAAATCCTAAGAAAATCAATTTTCTATGGGAAATGGTAGTGATCACAGATTTTCGTTATTTTTGCTCTAGCTCGTATAGTTTCCAAGAAAAACGCATTTAAAGTTTTTCATATAAAAATCCTAAGAAAATAAATTTTCTGTGGGAAATGGTAGTGATCACAGAATTTCGTTATTTTTGCTCTAGCTCGTATAGTTTCCAAGACAAACGCATTTAAAGTTTTTCATATAAAAATCCTAAGAAAATCAATTTTCTATGGGAAATGGTAGTGATCACAGATTTTCGTTATTTTTGCTCTAGCTCGTATAGTTTCCAAGAAAAACGCATTTAAAGTTTTTCATATAAAAATCCTAAGAAAATAAATTTTCTATGGGAAATGGTAGTGATCACAGATTTTCGTTATTTTTGCTCTAGCTCGTATAGTTTCCAAGAAAAACGCATTTAAAGTTTTTCATATAAAAATCCTAAGAAAATAAATTTTCTATGGGAAATGGTAGTGATCACAGATTTTCGTTATTTTTGCTCTAGCTCGTATAGTTTCCAAGAAAACCGCATTTAAAGTTTTTCATATAAAAATCCTAAGAAAATCAATTTTCTATGGGAAATGGTAGTGATCACAGATTTTCGTTATTTTTGCTCTAGCTCGTATAGTTTCCAAGAAAAACGCATTTAAAGTTTTTCATATAAAAATCCTAAGAAAATAAATTTTCTAGTGGGAAATGGTAGTGATCACAGAATTTCGTTATTTTTGCTCTAGCTCGTATAGTTTCCAAGACAAACGCATTTAAAGTTTTTCATATAAAAATCCTAAGAAAATCAATTTTCTATGGGAAATGGTAGTGATCACAGATTTTCGTTATTTTTGCTCTAGCTCGTATAGTTTCCAAGAAAAACGCATTTAAAGTTTTTCATATAAAAATCCTAAGAAAATAAATTTTCTATGGGAAATGGTAGTGATCACAGATTTTCGTTATTTTTGCTCTAGCTCGTATAGTTTCCAAGAAAAACGCATTTAAAGTTTTTCATATAAAAATCCTAAGAAAATAAATTTTCTATGGGAAATGGTAGTGATCACAGATTTTCGTTATTTTTGCTCTAGCTCGTATAGTTTCCAAGAAAACCGCATTTAAAGTTTTTCATATAAAAATCCTAAGAAAATCAATTTTCTATGGGAAATGGTAGTGATCACAGATTTTCGTTATTTTTGCTCTAGCTCGTATAGTTTCCAAGAAAAACGCATTTAAAGTTTTTCATATAAAAATCCTAAGAAAATCAATTTTCTATGGGAAATGGTAGTGATCACAGATTTTCGTTATTTTTGCTCTAGCTCGTATAGTTTCCAAGAAAAACGCATTTAAAGTTTTTCATATAAAAATCCTAAGAAAATTAATTTTCTATGGGAAATGGTAGTGATCACAGATTTTCGTTATTTTTGCTCTAGCTCGTATAGTTTCCAAGAAAAACGCATTTAAAGTTTTTCATATAAAAATCCTAAGAAAATAAATTTTCTATGGGAAATGGTAGTGATCACAGATTTTCGTTATTTTTGCTCTAGCTCGTATAGTTTCCAAGAAAAACGCATTTAAAGTTTTTCATATAAAAATCCTAAGAAAATCAATTTTCTATGGGAAATGGTAGTGATCACAGATTTTCGTTATTTTTGCTCTAGCTCGTATAGTTTCCAAGAAAAACGCATTTAAAGTTTTTCATATAAAAATCCTAAGAAAATTAATTTTCTATGGGAAATGGTAGTGATCACAGATTTTCGTTATTTTTGCTCTAGCTCGTATAGTTTCCAAGAAAAACGCATTTAAAGTTTTTCATATAAAAATCCTAAGAAAATAAATTTTCTATGGGAAATGGTAGTGATCACAGATTTTCGTTATTTTTGCTCTAGCTCGTATAGTTTCCAAGAAAAACGCATTTAAAGTTTTTCATATAAAAATCCTAAGAAAATAAATTTTCTATGGGAAATGGTAGTGATCACAGATTTTCGTTATTTTTGCTCTAACTCGTATAGTTTCCAAGAAAAACGCATTTAAAGTTTTTCTTATAAAAATCCTAAGAAAATCAATTTTCTATGGGAAATGGTAGTGATCACAGATTTTCGTTATTTTTGCTCTAGCTCGTATAGTTTCCAAGAAAAACGCATTTAAAGTTTTTCATATAAAAATCCTAAGAAAATAAATTTTCTATGGGAAATGGTAGTGATCACAGATTTTCGTTATTTTTGCTCTAGCTCGTATAGTTTCCAAGAAAAACGCATTTAAAGTTTTTCATATAAAAATCCTAAGAAAATAAATTTTCTATGGGAAATGGTAGTGATCACAGATTTTCGTTATTTTTGCTCTAGCTCGTATAGTTTCCAAGAAAAACGCATTTAATTGTTTCATATAAAAATCCTAACAAAATAAATTTTCTATGGGAAATGGTAGTGATCACAGATTTTCGTTATTTTTGCTCTAGCTCGTATAGTTTCCAAGAAAAACGCATTTAAAGTTTTTCATATAAAAATCCTAAGAAAATAAATTTTCTATGGGAAATGGTAGTGATCACAGATTTTCGTTATTTTTGCTCTAGCTCGTATAGTTTCCAAGAAAAACGCATTTAAAGTTTTTCATATAAAAATCCTAAGAAAATCAATTTTCTATGGAAAATGGTAGTGATCACAGATTTTCGTTATTTTTGCTCTAGCTCGTATAGTTTCCAAGAAAAACGCATTTAAAGTTTTTCATATAAAAATCCTAAGAAAATAAATTTTCTATGGGAAATGGTAGTGATCACAGATTTTCGTTATTTTTGCTCTAGCTCGTATAGTTTCCAAGAAAAACGCATTTAAAGTTTTTCATATAAAAATCCTAAGAAAATAAATTTTCTATGGGAAATGGTAGTGATCACAGAATTTCGTTATTTTTGCTCTAGCTCGTATAGTTTCCAAGAAAAACGCATTTAAAGTTTTTCATATAAAAATCCTAAGAAAATCAATTTTCTATGGGAAATGGTAGTGATCACAGATTTTCGTTATTTTTGCTCTAGCTCGTATAGTTTCCAAGAAAAACGCATTTAAAGTTTTTCATATAAAAATCCTAAGAAAATAAATTTTCTGTGGGAAATGGTAGTGATCACAGAATTTCGTTATTTTTGCTCTAGCTCGTATAGTTTCCAAGACAAACGCATTTAAAGTTTTTCATATAAAAATCCTAAGAAAATCAATTTTCTATGGGAAATGGTAGTGATCACAGATTTTCGTTATTTTTGCTCTAGCTCGTATAGTTTCCAAGAAAAACGCATTTAAAGTTTTTCATATAAAAATCCTAAGAAAATAAATTTTCTATGGGAAATGGTAGTGATCACAGATTTTCGTTATTTTTGCTCTAGCTCGTATAGTTTCCAAGAAAAACGCATTTAAAGTTTTTCATATAAAAATCCTAAGAAAATAAATTTTCTATGGGAAATGGTAGTGATCACAGATTTTCGTTATTTTTGCTCTAGCTCGTATAGTTTCCAAGAAAACCGCATTTAAAGTTTTTCATATAAAAATCCTAAGAAAATCAATTTTCTATGGGAAATGGTAGTGATCACAGATTTTCGTTATTTTTGCTCTAGCTCGTATAGTTTCCAAGAAAAACGCATTTAAAGTTTTTCATATAAAAATCCTAAGAAAATAATTTTCTATGGGAAATGGTAGTGATCACAGATTTTCGTTATTTTTGCTCTAGCTCGTATAGTTTCCAAGAAAAACGCATTTAAAGTTTTTCATATAAAAATCCTAAGAAAATAAATTTTCTATGGGAAATGGTAGTGATCACAGATTTTCGTTATTTTTGCTCTAGCTCGTATAGTTTCCAAGAAAAACGCATTTAAAGTTTTTCATATAAAAATCCTAAGAAAATCAATTTTCTATGGGAAATGGTAGTGATCACAGATTTTCGTTATTTTTGCTCTAGCTCGTATAGTTTCCAAGAAAAACGCATTTAAAGTTTTTCATATAAAAATCCTAAGAAAATAAATTTTCTATGGGAAATGGTAGTGATCACAGATTTTCGTTATTTTTGCTCTAGCTCGTATAGTTTCCAAGAAAAACGCATTTAAAGTTTTTCATATAAAAATCCTAAGAAAATCAATTTTCTATGGGAAATGGTAGTGATCACAGATTTTCGTTATTTTTGCTCTAGCTCGTATAGTTCCAAGAAAAACGCATTTAAAGTTTTTTCATATAAAAATCCTAAGAAAATTAATTTTCTATGGGAAATGGTAGTGATCACAGATTTTCGTTATTTTTGCTCTAGCTCGTATAGTTTCCAAGAAAAACGCATTTAAAGTTTTTCATATAAAAATCCTAAGAAAATAAATTTTCTATGGGAAATGGTAGTGATCACAGATTTTCGTTATTTTTGCTCTAGCTCGTATAGTTTCCAAGAAAAACGCATTTAAAGTTTTTCATATAAAAATCCTAAGAAAATCAATTTTCTATGGGAAATGGTAGTGATCACAGATTTTCGTTATTTTTGCTCTAGCTCGTATAGTTTCCAAGAAAAACGCATTTAAAGTTTTTCATATAAAAATCCTAAGAAAATTAATTTTCTATGGGAAATGGTAGTGATCACAGATTTTCGTTATTTTTGCTCTAGCTCGTATAGTTTCCAAGAAAAACGCATTTAAAGTTTTTCATATAAAAATCCTAAGAAAATAAATTTTCTATGGGAAATGGTAGTGATCACAGATTTTCGTTATTTTTGCTCTAACTCGTATAGTTTCCAAGAAAAACGCATTTAAAGTTTTTCATATAAAAATCCTAAGAAAATCAATTTTCTATGGGAAATGGTAGTGATCACAGATTTTCGTTATTTTTGCTCTAGCTCGTATAGTTTTCAAGAAAAACGCATTTAAAGTTTTTCATATAAAAATCCTTTAAAAATCAATTTTCTATGGGAAATGGTAGTGATCACAGATTTTCGATATTTTTGCTCTAGCTCGTATAGTTTCCAAGAAAAACGCATTTAAAGTTTTTCATATAAAAATCCTTTAAAAATCAATTTTCTATGGGAAATGGTAGTGATCACAGATTTTCGTTATTTTTGCTCTAGCTCGTATAGTTTCCAAGAAAAACGCATTTTTAGTTTATCATATAGAAATCCTTAGAAAATAAATTTTCTATGGGAAATGGCAGTGATCACAGATTTTCGTTATTTTTGGTCTAGCTCGTATAGTTTCCAAGAAAAACGCATTTAAAGTTTTTCATATAAAAATCCTTGGACAATCAATTTTCTATGGGAAATGGTAGTGATCACAGATTTTCGCTATTTTTGCTCTAGCTCGTATAGTTTCCAAGAAAAACGCATTTAAAGTTTTTCATATAAAAATCCTTGGAAAATCAATTTTCTATGGGAAATGGTAGTGATCACAGATTTTCGCTATTTTTACTCTAGCTCGTATAGTTTCCAAGAAAAACGCATTTAAAGTTTATCATATAAAAATCCTTTAAAAATCAATTTTCTATGGGAAATGGTAGTGATCACAGATTTTCGTTATTTTTGCTCTAGCTCGTATAGTTTCCAAGAAAAACGCATTTAAAGTTTTTCATATAAAAATCCTTTAAACATCAATTTTCTATGGGAAATGGTAGTGATCACAGATTTTCGTTATTTTTGCTCTAGCTCGTATAGTTTCCAAGAAAAACGCATTTAAAGTTTTTCATATAAAAATCCTTGGAAAATCAATTTTCTATGGGAAATGGTAGTGATCACAGATTTTCGCTATTTTTACTCTAGCTCGTATAGTTTCCAAGAAAAACGCATTTAAAGTTTATCATATAAAAATCCTTTAAAAATCAATTTTCTATGGGAAATGGAAGTGATCACAGATTTTCGTTATTTTTGCTCTAGCTCGTATAGTTTCCAAGGAAAACGCATTTAAAGTTTTTCATATAAAAATCCTTTAAAAATCAATTTTCTATGGGAAATGGTAGTGATCACAGATTTTCGTTATTTTTGCTCTAGCTCGTATAGTTTCCAAGAAAAACGCATTTAAAGTTTTTCATATAAAAATCCTTTAAACATCAATTTTCTATGGGAAATGGTAGTGATCACAGATTTTCGTTATTTTTGCTCTAGCTCGTATAGTTTCCAAGAAAAACGCATTTAAAGTTTTTCATATAAAAATCCTTTAAACATCAATTTTCTATGGGAAATGGTAGTGATCACAGATTTTCGTTATTTTTGCTCTAGCTCGTATAGTTTCCAAGAAAAACGCATTTAAAGTTTTTCATATAAAAATCCTTGGAAAATCAATTTTCTATGGGAAATGGTAGTGATCACAGATTTTCGCTATTTTTACTCTAGCTCGTATAGTTTCCAAGAAAAACGCATTTAAAGTTTATCATATAAAAATCCTTTAAAAATCAATTTTCTATGGGAAATGGAAGTGATCACAGATTTTCGTTATTTTTGCTCTAGCTCGTATAGTTTCCAAGGAAAACGCATTTAAAGTTTTTCATATAAAAATCCTTTAAAAATCAATTTTCTATGGGAAATGGTAGTGATCACAGATTTTCGTTATTTTTGCTCTAGCTCGTATAGTTTCCAAGAAAAACGCATTTAAAGTTTTTCATATAAAAATCCTTTAAACATCAATTTTCTATGGGAAATGGTAGTGATCACAGATTTTCGTTATTTTTGCTCTAGCTCGTATAGTTTCCAAGAAAAACGCATTTAAAGTTTCTCATATAAAAATCCTTTAAAAATCAATTTTCTATGGGAAATGGTAGTGATCACAGATTTTCGTTATTTTTGCTCTAGCTCGTATAGTTTCCAAGAAAAACGCATTTAAAGTTTTTCATATAAAAATCCTTTAAACATCAATTTTCTATGGGAAATGGTAGTGATCACAGATTTTCGTTATTTTTGCTCTAGCTCGTATAGTTTCCAAGAAAAACGCATTTAAAGTTTCTCATATAAAAATCCTTTAAAAATCAATTTTCTATGGGAAATGGTAGTGATCACAGATTTTCGTTATTTTTGCTCTAGCTCGTATAGTTTCCAAGAAAAACGCATTTAAAGTTTTTCATATAAAAATCCTTTAAAAATCAATTTTCTATGGGAAATGGTAGTGATCACAGATTTTCGTTATTTTTGCTCTAGCTCGTATAGTTTCCAAGAAAAACGCATTTAAAGTTTTTCATATAAAAATCCTTTAAACATCAATTTTCTATGGGAAATGGTAGTGATCACAGATTTTCGTTATTTTTGCTCTAGCTCGTATAGTTTCCAAGAAAAACGCATTTAAAGTTTTTCATATAAAAATCCTTTAAAAATCAATTTTCTATGGGAAATGGTAGTGATCACAGATTTTCGTTATTTTTGCTCTAGCTCGTATAGTTTCCAAGAAAAACGCATTTAAAGTTTCTCATATAAAAATCCTTTAAAAATCAATTTTCTATGGGAAATGGTAGTGATCACAGATTTTCGTTATTTTTGCTCTAGCTCGTATAGTTTCCAAGAAAAACGCATTTAAAGTTTTTCATATAAAAATCCTTTAAAAATCAATTTTCTATGGGAAATGGTAGTGATCACAGATTTTCGTTATTTTTGCTCTAGCTCGTATAGTTTCCAAGAAAAACGCATTTAAAGTTTTTCATATAAAAATCCTTTAAAAATCAATTTTCTATGGGAAATGGTAGTGACCACAGATTTTCGTTATTTTTGCTCTAGCTCGTATAGTTTCCAAGAAAAACGCATTTAAAGTTTTTCATATAAAAATCCTTGGAAAATCAATTTTCTATGGGAAATGGTAGTGATCACAGATTTTCGTTATTTTTGCTCTAGCTCGTATAGTTTCCAAGAAAAACGCATTTAAAGTTTTTCATATAAAAATCCTTTAAAAATCAATTTTCTGTGGGAAATGGTAGTGATCACAGATTTTCGATATTTTTGCTCTAGCTCGTATAGTTTCCAAGAAAAACGCATTTAAAGTTTTTCATATAAAAATCCTTTAAAAATCAATTTTCTATGGGAAATGGTAGTGATCACAGATTTTCGTTATTTTTGCTCTAGCTCGTATAGTTTCCAAGAAAAACGCATTTAAAGTTTTTCATATAAAAATCCTTTAAAAATCAATTTTCTATGGGAAATGGTGGTGATCACAGATTTTCGTTATTTTTGCTCTAGCTCGTATAGTTTCCAAGAAAAACGCATTTAAAGTTTTTCATATAAAAATCCTTTAAAAATCAATTTTCTATGGGAAATGGTAGTGATCACAGATTTTCGTTATTTTTGCTCTAGCTCGTATAGTTTCCAAGAAAAAACGCATTTAAAGTTTTTCATATAAAAATCCTTAGAAAATCAATTTTCTATGGGAAATGGTAGTGATCACAGATTTTCGTTATTTTTGCTCTAGCTCGTATAGTTTCCAAGAAAAACGCATTTAAAGTTTTTCATATAAAAATCCTTTAAAAATCAATTTTCTATGGGAAATGGTGGTGATCACAGATTTTCGTTATTTTTGCTCTAGCTCGTATAGTTTCCAAGAAAAACGCATTTAAAGTTTTTCATATAAAAATCCTTTAAAAATCAATTTTCTATGGGAAATGGTGGTGATCACAGATTTTCGTTATTTTTGCTCTAGCTCGTATAGTTTCCAAGAAAAACGCATTTAAAGTTTTTCATATAAAAATCCTTTAAAAATCAATTTTCTATGGGAAATGGTAGTGATCACAGATTTTCGTTATTTTTGCTCTAGCTCGTATAGTTTCCAAGAAAAAACGCATTTAAAGTTTTTCATATAAAAATCCTTAGAAAATCAATTTTCTATGGGAAATGGTAGTGATCACAGATTTTCGTTATTTTTGCTCTAGCTCGTATAGTTTCCAAGAAAAACGCATTTAAAGTTTTTCATATAAAAATCCTTTAAAAATCAATTTTCTATGGGAAATGGTGGTGATCACAGATTTTCGTTATTTTTGCTCTAGCTCGTATAGTTTCCAAGAAAAACGCATTTAAAGTTTTTCATATAAAAATCCTTTAAAAATCAATTTTCTATGGGAAATGGTAGTGATCACAGATTTTCGTTATTTTTGCTCTAGCTCGTATAGTTTCCAAGAAAAACGCATTTAAAGTTTTTCATATAAAAATCCTTTAAAAATCAATTTTCTATGGGAAATGGTAGTGATCACAGATTTTCGATATTTTTGCTCTAGCTCGTATAGTTTCCAAGAAAAACGCATTTAAAGTTTTTCATATAAAAATCCGTGGAAAATCAATTTTCTATGGGAAATGGTAGTGATCACAGATTTTCGATATTTTTGCTCTAGCTCGTATAGTTTCCAAGAAAAACGCATTTAAAGTTTTTCATATAAAAATCCTTTAAAAATCAATTTTCTATGGGAAATGGTAGTGATCACAGATTTTCGTTATTTTTGCTCTAGCTCGTATAGTTTCCAAGAAAAACGCATTTAAAGTTTTTTCATATAAAAATCCTTTAAAAATCAATTTTCTATGGGAAATGGTGGTGATCACAGATTTTCGTTATTTTTGCTCTAGCTCGTATAGTTTCCAAGAAAAACGCATTTAAAGTTTTTCATATAAAAATCCTTTAAAAATCAATTTTCTATGGGAAATGGTAGTGATCACAGATTTTCGTTATTTTTGCTCTAGCTCGTATAGTTTCCAAGAAAAACGCATTTAAAGTTTTTCATATAAAAATCCTTTAAAAATCAATTTTCTATGGAAATGGTAGTGATCACAGATTTTCGATATTTTTGCTCTAGCTCGTATAGTTTCCAAGAAAAACGCATTTAAAGTTTTTCATATAAAAATCCTTGAAAATCAATTTTCTATGGGAAATGGTAGTGATCACAGATTTTCGATATTTTTGCTCTAGCTCGTATAGTTTCCAAGAAAAAACGCATTTAAAGTTTTTCATATAAAAATCCTTTAAAAATCAATTTTCTATGGGAAATGGTAGTGATCACAGATTTTCGTTATTTTTGCTCTAGCTCGTATAGTTTCCAAGAAAAACGCATTTAAAGTTTTTCATATAAAAATCCTTTAAAAATCAATTTTCTATGGGAAATTGTAGTGATCACAGATTTTCGATATTTTTGCTCTAGCTCGTATAGTTTCCAAGAAAAACGCATTTAAAGTTTTTCATATAAAAATCCTTTAAAAATCAATTTTCTATGGGAAATGGTAGTGATCACAGATTTTCGTTATTTTTGCTCTAGCTCGTATAGTTTCCAAGAAAAAACGCATTTAAAGTTTTTCATATAAAAATCCTTAGAAAATCAATTTTCTATGGGAAATGGTAGTGATCACAGATTTTCGTTATTTTTGCTCTAGCTCGTATAGTTTCCAAGAAAAACGCATTTAAAGTTTTTCATATAAAAATCCTTTAAAAATCAATTTTCTATGGGAAATGGTGGTGATCACAGATTTTCGTTATTTTTGCTCTAGCTCGTATAGTTTCCAAGAAAAACGCATTTAAAGTTTTTCATATAAAAATCCTTTAAAAATCAATTTTCTATGGGAAATGG